>CM060380.1:18248702-18758196 GCA_030545235.1 Helianthus tuberosus | reverse complement strand
CATAACATCAAGGTGTATCAAATGGATATTAAGTGTGTATTCCTCTATGGCAAAATTCAGGAAGAGGTATATGTTTGCCAATTTCCTGGTTTTGAAGATCCTTTTTATCCAGATCATGTCTACAAGCTAAATAAAGCTTTGTATGGCTTGAAACAAGCACCTAGGGCCTGGTATGAAACTCTTTCCACTTTTCTCATCTCTATTGGATTTACAAGAGGTAAAATTGATAAAACACTATTTCTAAAATGGAGAGGAAAAGATCTGATGACTGTCCAAATTTATGTGGATGATATAATTTTTGGAAGCACATGCAATGCAATGTGTGAAGAATTCATACAACTCATAACAGTAGAGTTTGAAATGAGTGCAATGGGTGAACTACAATGCTTTCTTGGTCTCCAAGTTAAGCAATTGCAAAATGGAACTTTCATTCATCAAAGTAAATATGTAAAAGATTTTTTTAAACAAATTTGAGATGAATGATTATAAACCATGTAGTACACCCATGGCAACCACAAAGCTGGTCTTGTCTGATGAAAAAGATGACTTGGTTGATCAGACCTTATATAGAAGCATGATTGGGTCTTTATTGTATCTAACTGCATCAAGGCCAGATATCATGTTTGCAACATATGTTTGTGCCAGATCCCAGTCAGCGCCTAGGAAGTCAAACCACATTGCTCTGAAAAGGATATTCAGATACATAAAAGGTGCTCCCACACTTGGTATCCGGTACCCTGCTAATAGGAATGTTAAGCTTTTAGGTTTCTCAGATAGTGATTTTGCTGGATGCAACACGACCAGGAAGTCTACATCAGGAGGGTGTCAATTCCTAGGTAATTGCTTAGTGTCTTGGCAAAGCAAAAAGCAAGCAACTGTTTTCACATCCACTGTTGAGGCAGAATACATTGTTGCTGCAAGCTGTACAGCCCAACTGTTGTGGCTTCAAAATCAGTTACTGGATTTTGGCATAACTCTCTCATGTTGGACAGTCAAGCAGCTGAAAATATCATCAAAAATCCAGTTTCCCATTCAACCACCAAACACATTGACATCAGACATCACTTTGTGAGGGACTGCTATGAAAAATGTTTGATTTCTCTGCATCATGTTCCAACTAAAGATCAGCTCGCAGATGTGCAAACAAAATCATTAGACACATCCACCTTTGAAAGCCTGATCTCTAGAATTGGCATGCTTAACTTGGATAGAAGGCTAAAACCTTTTTATCATTGATTAAAAAGCATTAAAATGTTTTCAGAAAATCAATAATCCATCCTTAAAAATAGTTAAAGTGAAAATTTTTCATAAATCCTTAAAAGTCTGTCCATATCCACTGTTTGTTTCAAACCTCTGATAGTTGAATATTCACCCACTGCTGAAAGACAACCTCTGTTTCTTCATTTCCTTGTTGACCAATGTTGACTAAACATCAGTGTTTCAACCACTGATGTCTATCAACTAATAGATAAAAATCAGCCACTGATATTTCATGCACTGTTCCCAACCACTGTTGTTGCCCATCAGTGGTTTCCAAACAACTGTCATCCACTTTGTTCATCAGAGGTTGCCACGTGGACAGATGTTAACCATCCGATCTTTGAAACCATTGCCACGTCAGCATTCACTTTTTCCCTTTTACAAAATCCTGATAAATCCCCAAAACAGAGCTTTTACTGCCGTATCGAATTCAAAAATCTCCAAAGCGGTTACCATCTTCTTCTTCATTTCTCTTTCAACCATTCGCAAATTCTCAACTTCCGATCATGGCTCTTATCATCAAACACCCCCACAACTATCTCTGTACATTAGAAAAAAAACAAACAAAAACACAGAGTTTCATTCCATAATCGACATTTTATCCACCTCAAAATACAAAACCCTACTCACCTGTGATGCACCCATTTATCAAGACATCCTACTAGATTTCTGGGTAAATGCTGAAGTTCAAGAACAAGATAAAAAAGCTTAGGGAATCTCATCAAAAGTAGAAGGTGTCTTGGTCCCAATAACCCTAGAAACCATTTTAGAGGTATTTCAGATGAACGAAAGAGGGTATGATGGACAATTAGAAAAAGAAACAATGCAAAAAGGAAATTTTCCACCACCTATGAAATTTTTGTTCCATACCCTGCTCACTTGTCTTTCAAACAAAACAATTGCTTTCAATGAAATACCGTTAAAAATACAATGCTTGGGGTATGCAATTATGTAAAAAAAGATTCTAACTACTCCCAAGCATTGTTTACTGATTTGGTTAATAATGTGAAAAACATCAAAGATGGAAAAAATTCAGCTTTTCTACTGTTCCCAAGGTTCTTAAGCTACTATTTGCAAAAGAAAATTCCACAAGATGCTTTCGAACAAGGAATAACTTTCAAAATAAATAGTCTTTCGTCTGAAACATTTACTCACCCAATGGCAAAAGAGTCAAAAGTTTCGAAAACACAAGCAAAGTGGTCTGAGCAAATTTTAGATGAGTCCACATCTGCTCCTCAAACCTCTGTTGCTGAGCCCGCTGCTCATGGTGAACACAGCAGCACAACCACTGTTGTGCAACCCCCACCATCAAAAACCAAAAAGACCAAAAAGAAAACAACAAAGCCCACCAAACCCACAAATAAGGGTACTCTGGAAGATGAGATCGCAGAGGTTAAGAATGTGACAACACAAATGCCACTAGAAACCACTGTTGCTACTTCCTCACAACAGATGGAAAGATCTCAACCAGAAACCACAACTCCTCGTGATTCCTCCCAAAAGGAACATGTAGTAAGCACAGGGACCCCAAAATATGAATTATTACCCTCACTTGAGAGTATGGTTAACAGCCCTCCTCCCGGGGCAAATTCTCTTTCAACACCACTCCCCACATCTCCTATTCCACCTACCATAATACCTCTATTTGAGGCCATTGAAATTCAGACATAAAACAGCCCCTCTCATCAACACATTACTGAGAGTAAAACTTCTACATTGGTTGTGTCTGAACCAATTCAATTGGCTAACCCACAAACAACTGAGGAGGATACACCACTAGAATTTCCTAAAATTCTAGTTGGTAGTTCAAGTGGAGCAGCTACTACAGATATTGGATCCACTGATCTACATCTGGACAGTAGTTTCATAAGTAAGACTCCCTTGAAGGCAACCAATGCTGTGGCTACCAAGGTAACCACTTTTGTGTTCAAGTTAACCACTGGTGTTCTTTCTAAGGTATCCACTGATGCAGATGGAAGTTCCAAGTACCAAGAAAAAGGGGCATATGTTGATGAAATCTTGGAGACTCCTCCTACTTCAAAAACAGATACAACCACCACTGGTGGGAAATCAGATGATCCCATTAACTTGGGTGATGATTTAAGATATCAAGATTTGACGGAGAGGTTATCTACAATTGAAACAACTGTTGCTGATATGAAAGATATGATGAAGCAGTTGGTGGATGCTTCCAAAAGTCAACATTCTCATCAGCAGTTATCCCAAGAACTTTGGAACTCAATTCAACCTATTCTTGCTTCTCAAAGGGAACTTGCTGAGATTCAACATAACTCACACATGAAGCTTATTAGAGTTATGGTTGAAGCAAGGTATAAAGATACATAGGCTGACATCAGCGGCATCAAAGAAGCCCTTGCAAAAATACCTGGCACTACCCCTGCACCATCCTTGAAAAGGATGATGATGCCAAAAAGGGGGAGAAAGACTCAATGAAAAACTTTGGCAAGCCTACACCAAGGAATCAGCCAAAACAAAATCCAGAGCCTGCTAAGAAATCTTCTGCAAAATCTTCTGAAAAATATGAAACTGGCAAGAAAAAGGGAGATGATGATACCCTTAATAAGCAGACAGATAAGGAGATTGAAGCAAAGCAGAAAAGAAAAGATACTAAAGAAAGTAGACAAGATGTGTTGAGGCAGGAGATAGAGAAAAAGGTGAAGAAAGAAAGCAAAGTGCTTCAAATTGAAACCTCAAAAAGGAAAAAATCTTTCAAACACAATAAACCACCCATTGCTACATTTCCTAAACCTCCTTCACCACCACAAAAACCAACCACTGATCCCAAACCTAAAACCACTGATGGTTCCAAAAAGCCAAACACTGACACACCCAAAACAAAACCTTCACCACAAAAACCACCTCATAAAAAGCATAAACCAAATCCCTCATCACCACCACCAATATCCCTTGCAATAGATGTTGATGCAACAAATGCTTCAACCAATGTTAAGACAACAGCTGTTGAGACACCAGTTGTTTCAACAGTTGTTAGTCAATCCACTGATTCCACCCAATTTCAATTTCCATCACAATCAACCCTTACACCCTTAGCACATTCTTCTTCACAAACTCCTCCTACTCCAAAATCTGTTTAAACAATAAAAAGAAAATTCATGGTGCATGAAGAAGAAAAAGATAAAAAAGATATACCTGCACCTATTCCTTTATCATCTACTCCATTCATTCAAACCAATCCTACTCCATTCATACCACCACCATCACCAAAAGTCAACCCAACCAAAAATCCACCTGCTGGTTACATTCCACGAAACATTCCATTGGCAGTACAATTCTCTCTGAAACTGCTCATAGTTCAAGATGAAATGAAACAATTTTACACAGAGGGTGATCCATCTAAAAGAACCTTCCCATCTCTTCATGGCTTCAGAACTCCAAAGAATATTGATGAATATCTGAAGCTAAAAGCCAAGCAAGCAGAATATCGGGCAAAAGAAGAGACTAAAGGGCTAGGAGATAGCAAGTTACAAGGTTATATGCAACATGGGTTTAGTGAAGTCAGGAAGTTAGAAGACTTTACTAGAGACCTTAGTAAGAAAATGTCAAATCAGCCACCAAATGTTGAGCTTCAAAAGACATTGAGGGATGATTTCTTAAACATCATCATGGAGACAAAGCCCTACAAAGCCTACATGTCTGATTTCAAAGACTGGCATCTTGAAGCTCTTAAGGAGGAAGTTAACAGAATTGAAAAGATGAATAATGATCCTAAAATGCGAAAATCTGCTCCCAACTGGAAACAATACAAGAAGGTTGATGTAGATGAAGCATTAAGGTATAAAAGGAAGAGAGCAGAACTTGTAGCAGCTAATTATGGGACTGCTAGGGCTATTGCAAGACGGTCTAAGAAGAGGGTTTAATCTAACTTACAAAAGTTAGAAGAACTAAGAAAGACAGATCCAACAGTGCCTCAGAAGCCAGTATACAATGATGAAACCACTGTTAGACCTCAGCAGACCCTTCCCTCTAAAAAGCTATTTTCATCAGCAGATGTATCCATCAGTGCCTTGAACCAAAGAAAAAGGTAACAACTGATTGATGAGGAAGATGAAAAGAGAGAAGAAGAAATTAGAAAAGAGGCTATCAAAAATCAAATAGACTTTGGAATGGATGAGGCTTCCTTGCAACTTCAAGTTCAAGTTGCTGCAACTATTCAAAAGTTGGCAAGCAGACCTCAATCCGCTAACTCATCAAAAATAAAACTTCTCCCAAGAAACCCATTAGACCCAAAAATACTAAAATGGAAGTCTGACAAAAAGACCCACGTATTGACTCTGCTCAAGTCTAATGGCAGAGTTGAATATATATCAAGGGAGGATGCACTAGGTCTGAGTGCAGGTGACCTCTAAGATCTTTTGAACCTTCAACTTCAAAGGGATGAAGATGACACCGACTCCTTGAATTTTGAGCTCCAATTTAAAGGGCAAATCAGGGAAAGGTTGATGAGAGAATAAAGATCACAATAAGGAAGTGTTTTGGCATCATCTATTCTAGGGGGAGATTGTTGGCCCATGAAATCCTTCCTTGAAGAACAGATGATACAAAAGCCAAAACTGGTTCTCAACAGTTGATCCACAATAAGTAGTGTTTGAACTTAATTCCCTCCAATGGCAGTAGCTTCTAACAACTGATGACCTTAAAGATTGTTGTGCACAAAGAGTGTTCTATCAAAGCTCTGCTGATTACAAAGACTATCCTATCAACTGTTGATTGTCAAAGTGTTGTTGGAAGACAAAGTACTACTGGAATCAAAGGCCTAATCAACCTAAGAAGAAAGCACTACTCGGGCTCATCAGTGATTAAAGCATCATCAGTGGATTGCTTCATCAGTGCTTAGTATAGCTTATTTATCAATGTAACAGTGTTTATGTAGAATCAGTGTTTAGAGGTTGTTATAACTGTTAGCTGTCACTGTTTAGGTGACGTCAGCCAAGATGCTCAGTGGTTAGGATTTGTATTATAAATAAACAGTGCATGTACTGTTCTATTTAGCTCTTTTGCACACACACTCATCTTGTATGAACAACAATAGTGAGCTCGAGGGGGAGTTAGTGTTCATGCATGCATAAGTTGAATTATTTTAATCTTTCAATCTTTTAACTATGAAAGTATTGTATGATCAAAGCTAATCTTTCCTTGATTGTGTTACAAAGTTTTACATTCATTTCCGCTGCAATTATTCTCTGTTTTATGTTCTTCCATTAATCATCTTAATTAAAACAACACAATCAAGTCAAACTCAGATCCTAACAGTTCGTTTCACGCCTTCCAAATTTCCCAGCAAGAAACTAAAATTATCACCTGAATTATACGCCTATTATGTTCGGACGCTGCCACTCCTTTATACACTTGGAAGAGGTCACAGATACTGAACGCGAAGAGCTGGGGAATATTGCACCACACGCTCACCTTATTCCACATCAACACTGCAATATAACAAGATACAAACAGATGCTTGGCATCTTCTTCAGCTTCACCACATAAACGACATATTGCCAAACCCCTTAGCAGGTTTCGTTTTTGCAGCCCCTTTAATGTTGCAAATCGATTTTGTTCTGCCCTCCATGCAAAAATGTTTTTTTTGGGACCCACTTAACCCAAGTGTAGGGGTAAAAAGGTACCACATGCTTTTGTAACATATCGCGACATGATTCAACTGTGAAATACCCATCTAAAGTGAAAGTCCACTCCCATCTATCCTGTTCTACGCGCACCACAATGTTTTGTACCAGATTTTGTAGCCTACCCCATTCTTCCCATTCAGCTGAAGTGCCCAAATTTCGCTTCCACTCCCAACCCATACGTCGCATGGCCACTGTAGCGTTCTTATTAGATTCTAAACTGAAAAGTGCTGGAAATCTTTCCAAGATAGGACCGTCCTCCAGCCAATAATCTACCAAAAACGCACTGTTTCACCATTTCCCAACTTCTCCTTTATCAGATTATAAGCACACACGTTTTGGCCCGTTAAATCCTTCCCTAACTTGTGAATTCCACTCCAAACCCCGTCAAACCATCTTTTATCGGTAAGTAAGACCACAAATTCTCTTGAGCATGTAAAGCCGTGATTACTTTTCGCCACAAAGAATTTGATTCACATTTATATTTCCACCACCATTTCAATAAAAGGCTTACATTCATATCCCGAAGCGAACCCAACCCCAACCAGCCCTTTTCGACCGGCCCTATTACTCTTTCCCAACACACAATATCCCAAAGCGAACCCAACCCCAACCCGCCCTTTTCAACCAGCCCTATTACTCTTTCCCAACACACCCAACTCGTCTTTGCCTTTTCTTCATTCCCCCCCCCCCCCCCAAAAAAAAAAAAAAAAATCTTCTTCTTAAAGCTTCTAATGCATCAATGACACCTTTAGGAGCTTTGTAGAGTGAGAAGAAATATAGTGGAAGGCTATCAAGAACCAATTTTAACAAAGTGACTCTCCCCCCAATGAATAATGTTTTTGCTTTGCATTTTGATAATCTCGCATTGAAACAATCTACAAGACCTTTCCAATGCCGTATTTGTTTCATGTTTGCTCCCACTAGTAAGCCTAAGTATTTGCAAGGGAAGTTCCCAACCTTGCAATTGATGATACTCGCCACCCTGTCCACCACACTATCCCCCACCCCAATACAAAAAAGACTTGACTTCTTGTGGCTTAATTTCAGCCCCGAAATGAGATAGAAACATCTCATTAGGCCTGATTGATTAGTAGAAGTGTGAGTTAACCAATGACTTAGGTCATACGTAGTGGGGCGCCATGGGTGCCATTTTTTGAAGTATAGCGCCCCATAGCGCCCGCCACACCACGACAGGCGGCGCTATCGGGGTAAAAATGGATGGCAGCGTCATGGCTATAGCGGCATTTTGAGAAGATGATTTTGGAAAAAAGGACCGTTGAACGGCCATAAACTTTAAAAAAAAGTTAATTCATTTTCCAATCTAAAAATACATCCCACATCTCCCATATTTTTTACAATTCATCACACTCTCATTCCGTCTTCTCTACATTTTTTATAAAAGTCTAGAAACTACTCCCACTTTATTCTAAAAAAATGGGTTCCCCATCGGAAGCTTCGTTCACCGATATTTACCAAAGATATTTTTCACCCGAAGAAATCGCGGAGGAGGAAGAAGCTGTTACGAGTGCATGTACTCTCCCGATACAAGAAATGGAACACGTTCGACATTCTCCTCCACGCCCCATTTTGAGGCGCACCTATATCTTGCGAGATCGTGAAGCCGCGAACGACGTTTGATGAAAGACTATTTCGATCCCACACCGGTTCACCAACGAAATGTTTTTAGATGGCGGTTTCAGATGAGCCAAAGGTTATTTTTGCGCATTAATAATGATTTGGAAGCTAAGTATGATTTCATTAAGCAAAGAATGGACGCGCGGGGATACTTAGGGTTCACCTCAATTCAAAAGGTCACTTCCGCTTTACGCATACTAGCCTTCGGAAACACGTACGACATCAACGACGAGTACTTGAAGATGGGCGAGAAAACAACACGGGATTGCGTGGAACAATTTTGCTATGGTATTTTTTAATCACTTTTATTTATTTATTTTTATTTTTAAGTACATCACTAGTAAAACTTTTATATATTAAACTAAATTTTAGGTATATGCCAGTTATACGGAAAACGTTATTTGAGAAATCCCACTTGGAACGACCTTCTACAAATATACGAGGTGCATCTAGAAAGGCATTGAATACTCGACATGATTGGTAGCTTGGATTGCCGTCAATGGCGTTGGTATAATTGTCCAACCGCATGGTGAGGTCAACATACACGGGGTGACCAGAAAGGGCCAACTTTGGTTTTACAAGCGGTTGCGTCATACAACCTTTGGGTTTGGTCGGCTTTCTTTGGTGTAGCTGGGTGTATGAACGACATTAATACGTTCGAGTGTTTACCATTGTTAGAGAGCTACATTTCTGGAACGATACCAAAGGCCGGTTTTCATGCAAACAGGAACGACTAAGAGCATGGCTACTATCTGGGCGATGGTATATACCCAGAGTATTCGAATATTGTTAAAACGTTTTTTGAAACGTTCGATGAGAAAGACAATATTTTAAAAAAACTAAAAGAGTCTTCGCGAAAGGACATTGAGATGTGTTTTGGGATTCTACAACAACGATGGCATTTTATCAGAAATCCTTGTCGTATGTGGCATAAGGATAGAATACGAATGAGCATGTATTCTTGCATCATTATGCATAATATGATCATAGAGGATGATGGAAAATCGATAAGCCAAACTATATTCCGGAAGATGTAGTTGAAGGACCCCAAGCAACAATAGAAGAGAGACTCGTAAATGCTTAACTATTGCGATCTAAGGATATACATAATGCGCTAAAGGTGGATTTGGTCGAGCATGCTTGGGAGATTCGCCCAATTCGACACCATGGTGACGACGAAGAAGATTCTGAGGTAGAAGAAGATTAGGAATTCAAAGCCAGTAATGGATGCTGAAGAAAACGAAGAGGAAAAAGGAGAGAACGACAATGAAAAAGGAGAATAAATATATTGTTTTTTTAGTGTAATGTTTTTTTTAATGTTTTTTTATTTAATGGGATGGTTTTTAATTTTAAAAAGTTAGAAATTAATTTAAAAAAATTGAAAATTAATTAATTGAGTAATGATGAGGTGAAAGCTTTATGACTACAGGCTCTAGTGATATAACGCTCCATAAAGCCTTTGTATGACGTGACATGACACGTGTCACATAACGCCCACAAAGAGGCTTTATGACTACACATTATCTTATTACTCTATATTAGTGCTCTGTATGCCCAATAATATGGTAGGTGTGTCGTTTAAAAACTAAATATAACTCAAAATACTAACACCATTTCCAATCACTACAAGAAATCGGACCTACAGCGACGACCCAAAAAATACTTTTCGCGACGAAATTCCGTGCCTGTAACTTATTGCGACCAAAATTAGTCGCAACAAGTTCGTTGCTATTGGTCCGTCGTATCAGGCTGTTATTTTCGTCGCTACACAGGCGTCGCTATAGATTGGCTTATTGCGACGATTTTTAGTCTCTATAGGGTTTTTTACAATTTCCTGCAATTTCATCTTTAAAGACTAAATTTGGTCGCTATAGGTTTTTTTTAATTATAAAGTTTTTCTTTTATGGACACTAAATTTAGTCGCGATAGGGTTTTTAAAAATATAAGATTTTTCTCCTCTAGCGACTAAATTTAGTCGATATAGGTTGCAGGTGGATTTTTAATATGTCACCAATAACAACCACATTTCGTCGTTATAGATGAAAATTTTTGATATTTTTTTTTTCTAATTTTCCAGGTTTCCTAAATTAAAAGCTATGAACATCAATTCATTCAAACCACAAATTTTAAAATCAAACTATGGTCAATTCAAATATAATAGACATAACATCTAAATACTTAAAAGTTGAAATATATCATTTAAATACATTCTTCCAAGTAAAACGAAACTAAGTTACACAAAGTCATCATCTTCTTGCTCCTCTTCTTGATCATCTTCTTCTTCAAGTGGAAATGTCGAGCCGGGAAGTACCAACTTCAATATATGTTTCATTTGTGCTTTCAAAGCCTCATTATCTTTTCGCAACTTCTCATTAGCTTCTTCTTGTCTTCGCCAACGCTCATCCTCTACATCCCTATTTACATTAGGGAATAGCTCGGGTGTTACACTTTTCAAAACTCGTCCAACGCCCCGTAAGTGAGAATGGCGAGTCCCTAAAGCTTTTTTAAGACACCCAACTTGATCAACCGCCATTTCATCCCCACCCGAGCATGACAATGATCTATTATACTCTTCTTCAATGTTTTCCTGCATTAAACAATAAGTTATACATACATTAAATGCTTTACGAAAATCCGGCAGCATAACCACTATAAAATGGATAACCGGTCTGTTACAACAATATCAATAATATCCCGAACCCATTTTTGTATCCTTAAATTACAATTTACAAGTTTAAACGGCTCAAAAAAATGATACAACTTACCCAATGATGTTTTGCATTGTCGTTAATCCATTTGCCTTTCTTATAATGCATTTCTTTCCAACCTTTAACATAGAGGGCTAGCCCGGTTTCTTTAACCTGTAAACAAAAGCATGGTCAGCTCTCTTAATAACCCACTTCAATTCCAATATATAAACTACAGGTCACAAGAACATGGTATATATATATATATATAGGGGGGCGCTAGAATGAGAACCACCACGAGTTATGAGAACCACGAGAACCGCGCCCCGCGGGTGGCCGTTGACCACGAAATTTTTTTTACACCTAGATCCGTATATTTTAAGACCGGGTGTAAATTTTGGGTTCAAACGGCGCGCCCGAGGGGGTAGTTTTTTACGCCCAAAGTTTGGTTAAAAAAAAAAGAAAAATTAAAAAAATTAAAAAAACCCAAACTTTGGGCGTAAAAAACTACCCCCTCGGGCGCGCCGTTTGAACCCAAAATTTACACCCGGTCTTAAAATATACGGATCTAGGTGTAAAAAAATTTTCGTGGTCAACGGCGACCCGCGGGGCGCGGTTCTCGTGGTTCTCATAACTCGTGGTGGTTCTCATTCTAGCGGCTCCCTAGCTCTGTTATTTCTAACTGTAAGTTTTTTTTTTTTTTTTTTGTGGGCTTTTGTAAACAGAATATGATATGCTATATCGATTAAGAGACGGGTTGGTCATGCATTATTTGATCTTTGTATGTTATGAAGATTGTGTACACTTCCATAAGTAGCAATAATAGCAAGTCTAAACCTGTTGAGGGAGTCTTGACAAATAGACCATTGCAACATCTTATTACTAAAAAGATCCATAAGGGTTCAAACCGCTAATGTCAATAGAGTTTCTCCATGCTTTGAGTCCCACATATAAAAAGGGTCAAAGATTCCTAAAAGTCGACAACTTTCTTCAAGAAAAGAGAAACCCATGATAGATTTTTAAATCAAATTCACATGTATGTTAAAAAGTTTCAAAATTTATGAATTTAAAGAAGGAGAGCGTTGGGAGCCTTACAAGCCGTCATTGCTCAAGTTTTGATGTAATTAACAACCAAATCCTTCGATCGGCGGTCCGCCGCCGGCTTTCTGTATCAAATCGATTAATATGTTATTTTAAACATGTACTATATAACCAAATCCAAGGTAATATGTGGTTAGATTACCAAACCATAGCTTCAAAGTTTAAGCCTTTTGGTCAACTAATGAGAGTTTGAGTCCTATTATTGGTGAAAACCACGTGTTAGCAAAAATATAAACAGAAGCAAAGTTGGTTACCAGTTTATTTAACTTGCTCGTGATTAGACAAAAATGAAGGATATAATAACTTAATGATAAAAGCCAACCCACCAACCCATCCTTTTTAGGAGGATGATTTGATGTCTGTTTCAACAGATCTACTTTTGGATCCAACAATACCAAATAATTACCTTATTTTTTTTTTTTTGGAAAGGTAGATATCGAATCTGGTTGTGAACGAATCCACAGCTCCCAAGACGGGAGCCCCAACCGCCCCACGGACTCCAGGGCATTGCTCCCAGTGGACCCTGTGCCGTTTGACTCGGCTTTCCCCCGAGAAACTTCTCCCCCCATATCCGTATAGGTATGAGTTGCACAGCAATTCACTGTGCGGGGATACTACGAAAACTCGGGCGGTCGCTCGGAATCGAACCCGCGCCAAACGGCACGTTTCCGAATCTTCATCGCTTCCTGGCCACTGGGCTGGATGCCAGTGGTTAAATAATTACCTTATTTAATCCTACAATAAATCAATCATATTTACTTAAAACAACTACATAACTATCTTGCCTTTTTTTGGATACACGTCAGCTATGGGTCATTATCATAAAGCGTAGCAACTCGTGATGAAAGGAAGATATTTGGTTTTCCATTCACTTGAAATTCAGCCACCATGGAAGCAATGTCGGGTTTGTTGCACAATGGATTCTGCCTCACATTAAAATGTTCGAGTTGTCCTAAACAAAATTTTAAGTTTATATTCCACTTCCATTCTGTTATATAAATATTTTTATAGATATATTTATAAAAAAAGATGTAAAATTCCTTTTGTGCATCTGAAAATCCAGCTAAACCCAACCCGATTCCCTTAACATCAAGGATTTGAATACCTGAACTTAAGAATCTTCCCAGACATGGCCCGAATTTGCTGTGAGGAAAGTTATTTAAACAAACAAACTTTTAAACATAGATTACACTTAAAAGGATCTCATTATAGAGCCGGCACTTTCAACCTAATTATTCAGTGGTTAACGAATATGAGAAGATAAAAACCTGCCCACAGTATTTTCAATGCATAAAACCTACTACATCATTCTATTAGTTCAATGTAAACCATTTACATATGACATATCGACATTTTAGTTTGTGGGACCAATCAAATTCTATGATTATTTCATGTTAAAACATAATTAAATACCTTTTAATACCATAATTTCAGAAATACTTATGGTATCAATGATCTAAATTAAATATAGGTCCTTACCTATAGTTATTCCTTCAAGAAGAGCTGTAGCATGTGGATTAATATCTTGCAGAAAAGATTCTTTGAATGGCTCATATTGTGCCTCTAGTTCATCCTAGCTGATCTTGGGTTACAAAATAATGATAACAACAATAATAATAATGAATAATATTACAAAATATATAGAAAAAATACAGTAGAAAACAATACCTCTATATGATCATTCCACCTGATCTTGGGGTACATGGCTCAAGATCACTAATGCTTGTTTTGTCCCTCAAAAATCGCTTGAAATTTGTTCATTGCAAGATATGAAAATATGAAATTGCCATTGAAAACAAATCAACAATTCCAAATAAAAAATTTTCATTCTTGCAATTATACAATTAATACCCACACATCAGATGTCATATAGTTCAACATTACTTGCTGAAACATCAGGCATCAAAATCTTGAACGGCCCATTGCGAAGGCCAATTCTTGAACGGGTCGAAGGGTAGGGGTCCACCGAAATCCGAGAACCTTACATGATGACTTTCAAACCAATGAAAAGATTTTACAAACATGATTTTGACTTTTCCTTATCAATTTAACAAAGGTGAAGATCTTGACGTTTGACTTACCAGCCACTCCAAGCCTCTGTCCACATTGTGCAATTGGTTTCTTTGTTATTTGGAGAGAAACAGTCACAATAAAACCCACTGCAATTATTATCTATTAAAAGATCCAAAAAAAACAATTTTAAACATTAGTTATCATGTTAACTGACTTCACCAGCGGAGTTAGCTGCCATTTTTCCTACTAACTATAGCCAGAGAGGGATATACATGTGTGTGTGTGTGTATATATAGATAGATAGACTGAATCATTCATATATAAGCATAACTATGTTAAACACCACCACCAAATCACTCCAAATCAACAACGGAAAAATAAATTATCGAAGATCTGGTACAATTGATTCCTATCTTGGTTTGCCTAAACATCTTACAAAAATAAAAACTAATAAAAATCTAGAGACCTTGATCGCGGATATCCATATAAGAATGTCTTAAGGCTATTAAAAGTTTTCACCACTGATGTACTAAGAGAAAAAGATTCAGACATTATGGTAAGAGTGAATGGCTTTAGATAAATGGCTATTGTAGACTAAAGATGATCTTTGTTTAAACTTTAAATATGTGACATGTAATGCTTTATACAACAAAAGTTTAGAAACGTGCAATTTCAAGCATCGTAAGTGTGAGTGTTTGCATTTTCAGTGGTTTTACTTCTTGAAATGCGCAATCCTAGACCAGATGCCATAGAGTCTAAAGAAAGTTTTCATCTGCTTAAGGTGCTTCAACTTCTTACTCTACTATCAGTATATGTATTTAAGTCTTCATCACCTATTTTCAATCATTACAGTTGAGTGTATTACATACGCCTCGTTATGTGGCCAGTCAAATCCCCAATTATAAGCCCAGTTATCTAAGCCCAGTAACAGTATAAGTCCTAAAACTTTTACAGGTGCCTGGCACAACAGTAGTTTACCGCCAGCTGAAACAAAACGACACAAGCACATTGAAAGGGCTTGAAGGGCATCACCCGCTAAAACGCCATTCGGTTTTAAGTTCGGTGGGTTCCTAACTATGCATTTTATTTTGTTGTTTATGCAGTGTGAAAGGGATTATAAATAGGTACAAAAAGGCATGCCTGGATCCACCAAGCTGTTGCAGAAGCAAATGCACAGGTAAAAGCTTCTAAGCGAAAAAATCATATGCACAGGTAACAGCAATTTAATGTATATGTATATAGTTTAGTACAATTTCAAGTAGGATATAGACCAGAAATATAATCAATTGACTATCAGGACCGAACAAGTGACAACTTCTCTGAGGCATTTAGTCGAACAGTTGGTGAGGCCAATATATCCATCCTTCATTTTATCATACTTGCATCATTGATTACCATCTATCATCTTATATTTGAGGAAAACATACCACAATAGTTGCAATCTCCCCACAGTGATAATGATGGGAATATTAAGGTCAAAACCTGTTACCGTAACCATACCCGTAACGAATAAATCACTCTAATGAACCAAAACCTAACATATATATTTACATAACAAATTAGATAAACCCTATGCTACTGATGATGGGGTATCAAACGTTCGATTACCTCAGTCGGCAAACTCGATCCAAGAAATGCCATTAAATCAAGAGAGAGGCCTGCGATGAATTTTAGTTGTCTAAATTCATTAGTGCAAAACAAAAACAAAAAAAAAGTCTTTTACGAATGTATTCGTATCTAACCTCATATTATCACTATCTAATCGAACACAAACGTTATTAACCACGCTACTCACCGGCAATGAGTTTCGATTGAAACAGATGAGAAAGGGTAATCTGAAGCGACATGAATCATTAATTAGCCACGCTACTCACCGGCAATGAGTTTCCGGCGTCTTAAATCCGGTATGGTCTCATGCGTCTTCCTTTTTTGCCCACATAAAAGAAACATCGGTCTTGGTGGAATCGGAATCGGAGCCGGACTCCCCTTCATACGTTCGCTTCCTCATCATTCTGAGTTGGGTTTCTATCACTTACAGATCCAGAAAGAAAATGTATAAATTGAACAAGAATTGAACCATGATTGAGAGAATTGAATCGATCTAAAACCAGAGGACGGTGGTGAAGAAAAGTGCGGCGTAGATTGGTGTGAAGGTTGTTGCAGGTGATGGGTGAAGGTGGAAGACAGGAGAAACCGGCGCCAGAGAGGGAACGAGGGTTTTGGGGCAGAATGGGGATGTTATTTGGGCCTAATTTTGTTTAATATGGAAACCCTATAGAGACTACGTTTCGTCGCAATAGCTAGAAACAAAAAAATTCTTATTTATTGTTTTATTTTTTTTTTACAATACTGATTAACAAAAAAGGGAAAATGAAAATTTGTGAAAAACTTGTTGCCACCAATTTTCGTTGCAAATACCAGTACCTTTTGGTGTATTATTATTTAATAAATTAAAAATTAATGCCCGGACCTATAGGAACTATATTTAGTCACAATAGGTTAACAAAAATAGTTTTTTTTTTCTTTTTTCTCACTTTTCTCCCCCATTTAGGTTAATAAAAATGAAAAAAAAATGATTTTCTTTATCGAAACGAAAATTAGTCGCTACACATATTTCCCCAAAGCGGGATATTTTCCCTCCATCCCGCCAAACCTATAGTGACGAAATTTAGTCGCTATAGGGTTCAGAAAATGAAAATTTGTGAAAAACTTGTTGCCACCAAGTTTCGTTGCTACAGGTTGTCTATCGCGACGACATAATTTCGTCGCTAAAGGGTTTGTCGCAAAAGGCCAGATTTCTTGTAGTGAATATAATAATTCACAATATTCCAATGCAATTTACGAAAAGAAAAGGCTTAGTCAATAAGCAGGTATTGAAAAGACTCCGAAGACTCATAACTGACGAAGAAGACGAGGAGTCCATCAACGTAACTTTTCTAATCTTCTTCCACACTAACTTCTCTCTCTTACAGTTGTTATATATAACGACATTGATCCATTGGCTTCATCATGCATCACTGTGATAAGTAATTAACTGTTTGTTATACTTACAAATTGTGCATTTGCATTGTGTTTGTTCACTTGCACTATGGCAGCCAAGGAGCATGTGGAGGAGATACGGAGGACCAAGTTTTCAATAGGCGGAGAACCGAACCCGTTAACGGAAGATCTTCATCAGGCTGTCAAGAAACTCTCTGCTGAGCTTTATGCAAAAGATGTCCACTTTTTGATGGAGCTTATTCAGGTTTTCATTTCATTTATTATTGTTCCATTTCTTTACTTTGTTTTGGTATTTAGTTTAATGAATTTTAGGAGTACTTTTATTTGAATTTGTTGTTTGTTAAAGTTCGGTTGTTACCTTCTCTTTTTCGAATCTGATAGTCATTTGCATTTCGCAATACTACTTAACAATGTTTTGAACAGATAATGCTAGTGACTTAAATATTGTGAAACTTATTACCTATGTAAATTTGAGGATGATCGGCTTTCCTAATTCAGGGTTTTGTTTATTTTTCAACCGTTTTAGGTTGTATATGTTATAATCTTGATCAAGCCCAAGAAATTTTGACATCGACTCATTAACTAATTACTCATTTTATTCCAAGAAACATATTTGCTGTATTATTTCTTTGCTTTAGTTTTTATTGTGTTTTATTTTATTTTAATTTGTTAATTGAATATGATATGAATTCTGTTTTTTTTTGGTTTTATAATTGTTACATCTTATCTTATTTATTTGGGGAAAGAGTTTCTATTGTCCTACTGGGAATTTTGTTTTTTCGACATCGTTTTGTTTGATATTGTTGGTTGTTAATATTTATGGTGCTTTCTGGTTTTCTAACTGATTTGCAATACTTAAAATTGATTTGAACTTATAATGCTTGTGATTTATAGTATTTGACATAAAAACCTAGTTACATTATGAAACTAATATGTCTGTAAATTTTAGGGTGATTGTTCTTTAAATTGAATTTGTCACTTGTTAATGTACATGCTGTATAATCGGTCATTACCTTCTTGTTTCTGAATTTGATAGTGATTTGCAATACCTGAAAGAAGTTTTGAACATAAAATGCATGTGATTTGTAGTATTTAAAAATACCAAGTTAGAATGTGAAACTTTTAGCCCTGTAAATTTAAGAATGACCAGTTGGTGGTTAAATATGTTATAAAGTGCTATTTGGTTAAATGATTTTCCCAGAACGCGGAGGATAACGAATATCTGGAAGGAGTGGATCCGTCACTGGAGTTTGTGATTACGTCAAAGGATATAACAAACACTGGAGCTCCGGCTACTTTGTTAGTCTTCAACAATGAGTAAGGGTTTTCACGTAAAAACGTTGAATCTATTTGTAGTGTGGGACGGTCTACGAAGAAAGGTCTTCGTAAACGTGGTTATATTGGCGAGAAAGGTACTTCTTTTTTTATGTAAACGTTGTTGGTGCACTTGTGTCTGTACTTTGTCTGTATTTTGTCATGATACAAAACGATGTCTTGGGTTAGTCTGAGTTACGTCTTAGGTTTGTTAATATGTGTGTTCGATGTAAGTTTGACCAAGTCAACCATCCTCCTGGTTTGACTTGGCAAAACAGTTAGCACATATTTTGTAGGCTGTTTGTGTCGAAGGTTGAGTCATCGAAGGATTGTTTATATCCTTCGATGAGCTCGAAAGATAAACCTTCGATGGATGTTGATGGACCCCGAAGGATATCATCCTTCGAGGTATATGTGGATCCTTCGATAGGTTTCAGATCGATAGATGATCCTTCGATCAGTCTATCTGATCCTTCGACCAGACGAGCTGTGATGGGTATATATACTCATGTAATGTGTTCACTTCAATAGTGTGAGATGTGAGTGAACTTAGTCTTGTTGAGAGAGTATTTTCAGTTGGGTGAAGGGCTGTAACCGTGTCCACTGAAATACAAGAGAAAACTTTGATATCTCGTGTGTCTACCTTTCTCTTTGTAGCTTGTGCTCTCATATAAACTGTTGATGCATTTTTTTTAGTGTCTGTAACTAGTCTTGTTTTAACGATGTATTTTGAATGGTCTTTTATTAATTATCGAGTCTGTATGTTATGTTGACCAAGTCAGATATCCTCCTATCTACTTGTGTACAACTTATTTGTCTCTTTTGGTATGTAATGTTTTATGAACAATGCATGTTGCATTAAAGGGTAGTTTTGTCATTACTATGTTTATATGTTGCTGATTGTTGCTGTCTGATAACAGGAACAAACACAACAGTTGCAGTCTTCGACGAAACAGACTTCTGTTTCGTCGGAACACTTCATGGCGAAACAGACTTCTGTTTTGTTTGAAGGTCATGACGAATCAGACTTTGATTCGTCATATACTGACGAATCAGACCTTGATTCGTCATGTATTGGGCTGTTCCAGGCCCAATGTCTGGCCCATATTCAGATTCGTCAAACACTTGTGTGTTTCGTCGATATCAATGGCCCAGAGACTATATAAGCAACACTTTGTGTTCATTTGAACTAAGAGATAAGAAACAGACCATAGTAACAAAACTCTGCCAAAATTCCGTCTGAACTGTGTTTGTATCAGTTGTAATAGGTTCTTATCCCATTAATCAATCGAGTGTGTATCATTGATTAATCCGTTGTTATTATTGCTATATATGTTTGATTTGGCATAGTTACGTGGATTCCGCACACGTAACCGTGTTTACTATAAACAAGAGATTCGGTTCGTAATCGATCCTCAGATTTCGGGACCTACAAGTGGTATCAGAGCATTGGCTCTTATCCTTGTTTAAAATCAAACTTGTTCGGTTTTATCAAGTATTTTGTGTGTGTTTTTCTGAAAACTTGTTCTTGAAAAATCAATATTTTCTGGAAAAATATTCATAAATCTGCTGTTTTAGTGTTGTTTGCTACTGATTTTTATCAAAAACCTAAGTTAGATTGTTTGTTTATGCTTTAAACCGGGTTTTTAGTGAAAATCTAGTGTATTTTCGTGTTTCGGAAATTTATCGGTGATCGGAAAACTCATCGGAAACTTCATGTTCTTGAGTGTGTTCTTCATATATTCATAAGTGTTCTTGTTATAAGCTGACAATTTGATCTGATAATTGATTAAAACAAAGTGTTGTAACTTATAAAACAATATCTTGACTTTTGTGTAAAAGTGATAATTGGTTTCAGTAACAAAGTCTGTTTCGTGGAAAATAAGAGTTACAAACATACTTGTGTCAGGGTTAAATATCTTGTTGTCTCATCTTATCCTTGACTGGTCAGTAGATATTTTAAATATCTAAATCCACTGACTTTTACCCAGTTTTGACGAAACACACAGCCGACGAATCACATCTGTTTCGTCGCAACACCTTTGACGAATCAAACGTCTGTTTCGCCACAACATCTTTGACGAAACAAAATTCTGTTTCGCCACGAATCACAATTATCACAAGTCTGTTTCGTCGTCATTCATTCAGACGAAACAAACCTGTTTCGTGAACTCTGTTTCGTCGAAAACAGATCTGTTTTAAACAGAAGACTTATATCAGTTTGCTTACTGTTTGTTTTCAAGAAATTTGTGCAGGTACTATCATACATACATCAAATATGAGTTGTACTAGTCCATGGGATTGGAGTATGGATTCTAGACCACGTGAAGATCCGACGTCCGCAGCAGCGTGGGTGAAGTGTGTTTATGGTCAACCAACTATAAGTGCCGGACAATGGGCTTTGGCATCCAATCAGAACCAAAACATTCAAAATCTTCTGATTAGCGAGAGCGAAACGGGTAGCAACAATCGCCCGCCAAAGTTGAATCATATGAACGAGTTTCCATCATGGAAAGGTCGTTTCATTACATATGTTCAAGGTCAAAGCACTGATATTTGGAGGTGTTTCATTACTCCACGCAATGATGCTCTTGAAGTAGCAGCGTCAACGGCCGAAGGTTTTACTAACATGCAGGAAAATGACAAGAAAGCATATGAATTTGAGAAAAAGTCATTTGTTGTTCTTACTCAAGCACTTCATAAAGATATCTATCATCAGTTTTCTTATAGTAAGGACACTAAATCCTTATGGGATTGTTTGGTGACAAGAGGAGAAGGAAACGCAGCTTCCAGAAAGACACGGCATGATTTATTAAAGAAAGAGTTTGAGTCGTTCCAGTTCTTGGAAAAAGAAACTCTAAATGATATGACCACACGGTTTTATCATTTGATTAGTGAGATGTTTGCCTATACTGTTACTGCATCTCAAAAGGAAGTTTGTGCACGATTTGCTGATTCTCTACCACCAAAGTGGAGTTCATACATCGAGCTTCTAAAACATACAGGTATTCTAGATGCTGACACTATAACTATCTATGAATTTGTACAGAAGCTGGAACATAAAAATGATGAAGAAATCCGAAAAGCAAAACGCATTGCTGCTCCTCAGAATGTTGAAATGTATAATGGTGGAGGTTTTGATCCGTCAGCTAGTCTGAGGCAACCAAAGTTACAAACGGCGTTTGTATCAGATACAAACTCTTCTCCGTTTCCTCAACAAACTCAGACTTATTCTGGAGGAGGTTTTATTCCTTTTATACCTCCAGTAAATACTACTCAACCTCAAGCATATTCAGGAGGAGGTTTTAATCCATCCCTACCACAACAACAACAAGTCCAACCACAACAACAACAGCAAGCTCATTATACCAACAATCCTCCAACTCCAAACCCTAACACAGTCAAAGTTGATACATCAAACCTCTCAAATGTTAGCATTGAAGTAGCAAAGGAATATATGGAACTTATTAATACCATGGTCAGTGCTTACTGCGGTTTGGTCGCAGGTCAAATTGGAAACATCAATTTAACCAACGAAGACTATCTACAAATTAACCGTGATGAAATGGAGTTGATGGATATAAAGTGGGCATTCGCAAGTGCTGTTAGAAGGGCGAAGGACTTTATGGTTCGAACAGGAAGAAGTTCTTTGGAAAGCAAACAAGATACAAATTACGGTTTTGATAAAGAAGCAGTTACATGCTTCAATTGTGGGGAAAAGGGTCACTTCAAACGTGAGTGCACTCGACCAAGCAGACAAGGCAATCAGAACCCATTCCGTAATCAGACGAGTACTTCAAATGCTAATCAAGACAATCGTGGAAAAGGGATAGTGGCTGTAACCAACACCACTAACCAGAATCAGTCTGGACCATCAAATGAAAGTCGTGCATTAACCGTACAAGCTGATGAAGGGTTTAATTGGTCTTTACAACTTGGGGAAAGTGATCAAGGTAAAGGAGGAACGGCGTGTTATGCTAAGATTATCAATCACATCAAGCACGTTCATAAGGAAGAATTTTCTGATAGTGACGACAGTTCTGGTCATACCGGGAGTTCTGATGAAGAAAGTTCTACTTCGAGTTCTGAATCTGATGTGAGCAAAGAAGCAAGTTCTAATCTTGATGACTTATTGAATGAAGCAGAAGATTTGAAATGTCAGAAATCAGTTCTGATCAAGAAGGCTGAGGTAGTATCTAAAGAAATGGAGAAATTCTTTTCTGAAGACGGATCTTTCTCTTATCAGACTGCCTTTATGGCAAATGTCTCAGATTCTACAAGCCAGGTAAAATCTGAAATTCTTATCAACTGTAGAGATTGTGAGTATATGAAAAGTGAATTTGATAGAATAAAGCTTCACTGTGATTCGATTCATATTCACAATCAGAATTTAGTTGTTGAAATGGCTAAATGCAAAGAATCGAATATGGCTTTGATTCGAAACGAAAAAGAATTTAAATCTATGATTGAAATTCAAAAGAAAAATGTTTCCGAAGTGACAAAAACTGTTTATCATAAACAAGTTAGTATAAATGAATACATTAACATTGTTGAGGAAACTAAAAAGGAACTAGCCATTGCCAAATGTGAGCATGATGCAATCAAGCAAAAATTGGAGAGTTACTCTAACTCCCGATTTGTGCTCGATCACATTATTGATGTTCAACAACTAAAGGGAAACAAGAAAGGTGTTGGGTATAAGAAGTGTCCGCCCCCTTTAAGACATGATTATACTTATATGCCTGATGAAGAAGAAATGCCACGGTTTGAATCCAGTGTGCCTCTTAATTATGAGGAAGTAACTACTGGCCTAGGGTTCAAATCGGACAATTCTCCAAGTACAAATTCTGAGCAAAAAGAGTCAACATCTACGAAACAAGGTCCTCCAACCATTGAGGACTATGAGTCGTCGGATGATGAATCTGAATCAGATGTGAGTAAACAGGATAAATCACTTGACAAACTTAAAGGAGTAGAAGTTCCAATTGAGAATCATATACTGTGTGATCCTCCTACCCCTGCTGTTAAATCTGTTGTTCAACAAGTGATAAATCCTGTGTCTACTGTTAAAAGTAATATTGTGTTGTACACTTTGGTTGGTGATTCTAAAATCTATTCAGATAATGATTTTCCAATTAAAAATGTCAATCCATCATTGATTAATAATGTTTTTGAAAATAACACAAGTAAGTTTGTGGGAGAGTCGATTCAGGGAGTTAATGTGACTCAATGTAATCCAATTCCTAAGACTGAAATTAAAAAGAAATTTGGAAATCAGAAATCATCTTCAAAGCAACAACCTATCGCTTTTAAGGGTAAACAAGATCAACGAGCTAAATTGTCAAATGTTTCCAACTCAAAATTTGAAACAAAAGGAGCTCGTTATCAGAAGAAAAACAGCAATGTTAAATTTGTGAAATCGAGGGGTACAGATAAAATTGAGACTTTTGCTAACAAGTCAAACACTGATTTTGTACAAGTCAAAATTTTAAAACGTGATAGTCAAAACAATTACACTCAACATTCAAACGGGTGTGATGAAAAAGCTAGTACCTCGGGTTATACAAATTCGACATCTGATCGTCGATCCAGTTCTCCTAAGTTTGTTGAAAGGAGAACTTGTTTTAAATGTGGGGAGTTTGGGCACATCATCAAAGATTGTGCTAACACTCCGAAAGCGAAATTTGTTGAAAGAGCATCACCTGAATCGATTCACTCTAAATGTCGTCCTGTTTCGCCTAAACATGATAAAAGAACTATTAAAGAACAGGAATCGAAACAACGACATCAAGATGTGAAGAAAATAGAAAAGGCTTTAAAATCTAAGGTAAATTCTGTTCCAAGGGAACCAAGTTCACCTGTAAAACCAGAAATTTCAAAATTTGTTTACAAAACTCAATCTGGTAAACAAAAACAAACTTGGAAACCTAGGAAGAGTGAAGGTTCAGGGGGAGCTGTTTGTTTGGAAAACCATCAACAAATCGAGATCACTATTCGTGATGCTCAGGGACGACCCAAGACCACTTTGGCTTGGGTCCCCATCCTTAACTAATCATTGGATGATATGTGCAGGGTGTTCCAGGAGGAACTATTAATAGTCATTGGATTGTTGATAGTGGGGCATCTAGGCACATGACGGGCGACTTACGGCTTCTATATGATGTGAGAAACATTAAAGGAGGCTATGTTGCTTTCGCTGGAGACAAAGGCGGTTACATCACTGGAGAGGGAATGATTTCCAATGGTGTGGTATGTTTCGATAAGATCAATTATGTTCGTCAAATTGATCATAATCTTCTCAGTGTGTCGCAAATCTGCGATAAAAAGTTCACCGTGCATTTCGATGATGCCGGTTGTTATGTGCTTAAACCTGGTTTCAAAATTCCTGATGAATGGATTCTCTTATCGGCTCCAAGAATCAATGATCTTTATGTTCTTGATATGAGTCAAGCGATTACGACTTCTGCACAAGTCACATGTTTTGTCTCGAAAGCCACGGAGAAGGAGTCTATATCTTGGCACAGAAGAATGGGACACATTCACTTAAGAAAAATGAACCATTTGGTGAAAAACAATCTTGTGAATGGCGTACCCGTGAGAAGTTTTCATCTACAAGATATCTGTGTTTCGTGCCAGAAAGGGAAACAAACAAAGAAGTCTCACCCTTTGAAGAAAATCAACACTGTTGGCATGCCTCTCGAACGTCTTCATATGGACCTCTTTGGACCTATGAGACACAAAACAACGTTCGGAGATGTGTATTGTTTAGTAGTTACTGATGACTACTCTAGATTTTCTTGGGTAGCTTTTATGGCACACAAGAGTGATACTCCACAAATCCTCAAGGATCTTCTTACAATGTTGGAAAATCTCTACTCGTTGAAAGTTAAGAGGATCAGAAGCGACAATGGAACTGAATTCAAAAACCGGATTATGGATGAGTTCTGTACATCTAAAGGCATTCTTCATGAATACAGTTCTCCTTACACTCCACAACAAAATGGTGTCGCGGAGAGGAAGAATCGGACGATAATTGAAACTGCAAGAACAATGCTGGTAGAGTCGGCATTTCCTGTTCAGTTCTGGGCAGAGGCTGTGTCGACTGCTTGCTACACATTAAACCGAGTTCTTACGGTTAAGAGACATGGCAAGACTTGTTTCGAACTTCTACAGAAAAGGAAACCAGATCTTTCAATTCTAGAACCTTTTGGTGGTCCATGCACTATGATTGATCCGGATGGAAAGTTTGGAGCGAAAGCTATCGAGGGTTTCTTCCTTGGATATGCTACACCAAATTTTCGTGTTTGGAATCTGACTACCAAAAAGATTGAACTATGGAGTGAAGTAAGGGTTCAGAGATATACAAATCCTGTTAAAGCTCCAGGTGATCCTTGGATGTTCGATTATGATGGGCTATTCGACTCCTTTGACCTGCCAATTTTTGATGAAGATTCCGCAGCTGCTAGAATGATATTTGATAGTGACAATGCTGCTGAGTCGTCATTAGTTAGACCTGTTGTTGTTAACTCACAAAGTTCTAATTCGTCTAACAACACGGTTCAAAATGAGGAAGTTGAAAATGCTACTGAATGCAATGAGTCATCAGAAGAAGATGAAGAAAATCTGGATGCGACTGAAGGCACTAAATCTCCAGTTGTTCCAGTTCAGGGTATTTCTGTTGATACTCCTCATGTGCAAGTCGATGATACTGCTGAAGGAAATGCATCCACTTCTACGCATATTCCAGGTGTAGAGTTGGTTGTTGATCTTAATATTAACAATTTGGGTGTTAATGCTCGTGTTCCTGAAAATCCTGAAATGAGGATACACGATACCCATCCACAGCAGAATATCATAGGAGATGTCCAACAAGGTGTGCAGACACGTAATCAGCTGAGAAACAACCCGAGTGCTGGTTTGTATTCAGCTATTAGAGAATCTGGTCTACAAAATGATTGGTCTTTCGCGTGTTACGTTTCACAAGAAGAACCAAAATCTTATAAGGAAGCTTTAAAAGATAATTCATGGGTTGAAGCCATGCAGGACGAACTGCAGCAATTTCAAAAGCTTGGTGTTTGGAAGCTTGTTGAAAAACCGGAGAATTACAAGAAAATTGGAACACGATGGGTTTATAAATGCAAGAAAGATGATCGTGGAGTTGTTATTCGCAACAAAGCGAGACTGGTTGTTCGGGGTTTTCGTCAGATTGAAGGCATTGACTACAATGAAGTTTATGCACCTGTTGCACGTCTGGAAGCTATTCGAATCTTCTTAGCTTATGCTTCTTTCAAAGGATTCAAAGTTTACCAGATGGACGTTAAAAGTGCTTTTCTTCATGGTATTGTTCAAGAAGAGGTGCATGTCGAACAACCTCCAGGTTTTGAAGATCCTATTCACCCCGATCGGGTTTGGTTGCTCAACAAAGCTCTTTATGGTCTACATCAAGCACCTAGGGCTTGGTACGCAACCTTATCAAACTATCTTCTGGAGAATGGATTTAGACGAGGTCTTATTGATTGCACACTCTTTATCAAAGAACAAGATGAAGATCTTCTGCTGGTGCAGGTATATGTTGATGATATAATATTTGGGTCTACTAATGACTCTTTATGCAGGCAATTCGAACGTGTTATGCAAGAAAAGTTCGAAATGAGCGCTATGGGAGAGATGAATTTCTTTTTGGGCCTTCAAGTTCAACAAACAGAGTCTGGGATATTCATCCATCAGACTAAATATGTTGGTGACATTTTGAGCCGATTCCAAATGTCAGATGCAACGCCCATTGGTACCCCACTTCCGCAGAATCACGGGATTACTCCGGATTTGAAGGGAGAAAGCATCAACTCCTCGTACTATCGTGCCATAATCGGATCTCTCATGTATCTTACCGCTTCGAGGCCTGATATCATGTACCCAACATGCTTACTAGCAAGATATCAAGCAAACCCGAAGGCCTCTCATCTGTCAGCTGTCAAAAGGATTCTACGCTATTTGAAGGGATGCCCAGACCTCGGTCTTTGGTACCCTAAGGATGATAGTTTTGAATTAATTGCATACAGTGATTCTGATTTCGGTGGTTGCAAAATCGATGGCAAATCGACAACAGCAGGATGTCAGTTCCTAGGAAATCGACTCGTCACGTGGCAGTGCAAGAAGCAAACGTGTGTTGCTACATCAACATGTGAAGCAGAATATATTGCTGCCTCGAGTTGTTGCTCCCAAGTTCTTTGGATACAACAACAAATGCGCGACTACGGTTTAGAATTCCTATCTACTCGTATCTTTGTTGATATTAATGCTGCCTTGCAAATCACTAGAAATCCTGTGCAACATTCTAAGACTAAACACATCGACATTAAATATCACTTTATCCGTGACTGTTTTGATAAGCGGTTAATCGATGTCGTTCATGTCCCCACTGATCACCAACGTGCCGACCTGTTTACAAAAGCTTTTGATAAATCACGTTTTGATTAAGGTGATACCTGAGTAAACTTCTTTGGCTGATCGTTTTTGTAAATATTTTCTTTATAAACTTTGAAAATTCAAAAAGATTTTAGTTTTCGTAAACTTTGCGAATTTTAGGGGGAGATATTTCAAGAAAATACAAAAACATTGCAAAAGTTCAAAATCCAAAAAGATGTCTTTACTTTCTGTCATTTCGTTTGAAAAATTCAAAAATTCAAAAACAATAGAAAAACCAAAAATGAGTTTCTTGGATAAAGGAAAATGATGAAATTCACTGGTGTGGTCGGTCAATGTGCTCAAAATGCAAAATAAAAAAAAAATGATAAGTATCTCTACTAACGATGTATCGGTAGGCTCACAATCAGACTAAAATGTGCAGGATGATACAAACCTAACAGACTTCAAGTCAGGTGGGAACCGCTCATTGGCATATGGTCTTAGTACCGAAATTTCGTTTGAGAGATTGCCGAGATCTGAAATATTCGGTCTTTATGCTGCTTATCATCTGGGTATCATGGTTGTATCAAACCGTAAAAATAACGGAGACGAAGTCTAAGATCTTCCATGATACTATACATACGTGTACATACTGCATTCGACCTCAATAAGTGATCAACAATCACATGTCCAAACAAAATAAGTGATTATATATCACAGATTCTTTGCGGGAGTCAAGTTCGTCTCTCTGCTGTACGAAAGTACTGACCTGTTCACGGACTTGCTCCTGTGCCCTCATGCATCTGAAAATCAAGTTCCTCATCAATAAGTGATTCTATCACATAGGACTTGTTTTCAATCAAAATAAGTGAGTCTCTCACATTTTTATACGGTCAAACAGATGATAATCGGTATACTCACCGGTAAGATGAATTCTCGTGCATACCTTGATACGGGAATGTGTCGTGAGTGGATTTACATCGACTTGTAAGTATAATCCTTACCGTTAATCGTATCTCTTAAATTATGATTATGTCTGATCAGTTTGAGCTTATGTGGACCACAATACCGATAATCGAGGTAGTATACTTATCCAGAGCTTTAAACAGAAATCAAAATCATGTTGACTAAGACCGTAAGCTGGTATGATTCCTTGTCCTTGAGATTCGCAAAAAGATTGCACTTGTACAGTTGTTTAGTGTTTTTAACAGTTTTCCGCATTTTCATTTAGTTTACTATGCTTTAAATTTGTTTTTAGTATATTTGTGAAAAGTTCGTTTTTGATTAAGCCGAAGTTGTTGCTTGGTGTTTTCTACCGGAAGCCTGAAACCTTCTTCATAAAAACGTTCTTGCATTTGAAAATTCAAACTGAATGGAATTGTGTTCATAATCTGTTTTGACTGCAAAATATTTCCAGCCTGTGTTACTGTTTTGACTGCAAAATATTTCCAGCCTGGGTGTTGCTGTTTATCAGCCACCGAGGGTTGTAGATAAAATCCCATTGATGCCTATGAAGCAGGATTTTCTGGAAGACATGGCATTGTGGTGCTACGACTCGGATACTCATGAAGCTGTTATTGTGTTTAGAGATGGTCGTGCTAACTACAGGATGTTGGATCCGATGTGGATCGTCAACATGTCTGAAGCTGATATTGGAAGATTATATCGTCATGATATTTTCTATGAAGACCAAGATGCACGCCAAGCGTTAAAGTTTCAGCGAGTAGCGTGTTTTTGCTACTACAGGGGTATTCATTCGGGCAGTACGTGGTCCGAACAACACTGAAGGAAGATTAGAAGACCAAAGACGAGTAACAGACAAGGGGGAGTTTGTTGATGCATTTTTAGTGTCTGTAACTAGTCTTGTTTTAACGATGTATTTTGAATGGTCTTTTATTAATTATCGAGTCTGTATGTTATGTTGACCAAGTCAGATATCCTCCTATCTACTTGTGTACAACTTATTTGTCTCTTTTGGTATGTAATGTTTTATGAACAATGCATGTTGCATTAAAGGGTAGTTTTGTCATTACTATGTTTATATGTTGCTGATTGTTGCTGTCTGATAACAGGAACAAACACAACAGTTGCAGTCTTCGACGAAACAGACTTCTGTTTCGTCGGAACACTTCATGGCGAAACAGACTTCTGTTTTGTTTGAAGGTCATGACGAATCAGACTTTGATTCGTCATATACTGACGAATCAGACCTTGATTCGTCATGTATTGGGCTGTTCCAGGCCCAATGTCTGGCCCATATTCAGATTCGTCAAACACTTGTGTGTTTCGTCGATATCAATGGCCCAGAGACTATATAAGCAACACTTTGTGTTCATTTGAACTAAGAGATAAGAAACAGACCATAGTAACAAAACTCTGCCAAAATTCCGTCTGAACTGTGTTTGTATCAGTTGTAATAGGTTCTTATCCCATTAATCAATCGAGTGTGTATCATTGATTAATCCGTTGTTATTATTGCTATATATGTTTGATTTGGCATAGTTACGTGGATTCCGCACACGTAACCGTGTTTACTATAAACAAGAGATTCGGTTCGTAATCGATCCTCAGATTTCGGGACCTACAAAGCATTCGACAGCAACGGACAAGGGGGAATTTGTTGATGCAGATTTGTGTCCGATGCTTGTCGAATAGATTAGATTTATTTTATGCTGAATTTGTAATAGTTAGTGAAACGGTCTAACGAACGTGTATAGACCCGCTCGTTTGAAGTGGTCAAACGAGAGGGTTATTCGGTTGACCGTGTGTGTTTGAAAGACAAAGGGGTGTAGCTATAAATAGCAACCCTTTGCCATTTCAAACACTTGGAGATTTTAGGAGGTTCAAGTCCTCACCAGGGAGAGATCACCACTTGCTCTCTCCCCGGATGTATACTTCTTTGGTATGGTTCGGTTAGCTTGTTAATCGGGCCGGCTTGCTTTGTTATGTTATCAAATCTATACAAGTAAGTATTTCATCTGTCTATGATCTTCCCGTCTATGAACATAATCATGATAATCACGGTTTCGGTCCGGAAAACGGTCCTACATAAACTACCGGTTTGCATTCTAGCTTGGATTCCGCACTTGCTAGTGTGTTAAACATAACAAGGATAAGGTTTGACCTCATCCTCCGAGGGACCTACAAGTGGTATCAGAGCCGTGGCTCTTTTCCTTGTTAAAAACCGAGTTTATACAAGACTTTGGAGTGTTTGGACAAAACTCACATGGTTTAGCACCCGTTTTTAGTGTTTTTCTCGCTTTTCTTGTCGTAAAAACGTGTTCTAAACTATCCGGGTGTGTTATAGGACGGGTTTGGTAACTTAAAATCTTGTTTTTAAGAAGTTTGGTAATTTCCGGCCAAATTCCGGCTTACTCCGGTGACCGGTTTTCTGGATAAAAACCTTCTTTTTAAATAATATTTTATTGTTCAAATCTTGATTTGGCAGAAAGTATGGTCTGAGCATACCTTCTGCCGAAAGTTTTCTACCAACCCATCACCTTTTCACCAACCTGTCACTTTTGTCAATTGTGTTAGTTCAGATCGAAGGATATCCTTCGAAGTCGAAAGATCATCTTTCGATCAAAGGAAGTTCGATAGATAATCATCCTTCGAACATCCTTCGAAGTCTGTGACTTATCCTTCGATCCAAGGAATCTTTTTGAAGGATATTTCTCTCGATCTACAGCTCTTATTCGAAAGATAAGGATCCTACGATTGGAGAGTCTTTCGAAATCATTGTTCGAAACTCAACAGTGATCTTTCGAACACTGTTGATCCTTCGAACAAGTTCTGTTCCTTCGATTCAAGTCTGTGTAAGTTTAACAAGTTTGTGTTTTTTCTCATCTTTCGATCAGGGATCCTTCGGCTGGTTGGTTGTTAACAAGGAGAACCCGAGAGAACTAGTGTAACAATTTTTCTTGATCAAAAATGAATTCGATGTGGGGTATTCCGATAAATACAGAAATGTATTATGGTACTCCGACTCCGGATTCGGGAAAGTATAGAAATACCAGTTCATCTCCTGCATGGGCCGAATCTCCCGCCCCGGTATCTTCTCAAGCTAATGCAATTTCTACCGGTCAATGGGCATTTGTATCAAATCAAACTCCAAGTATTCAAAGCATTCTCTTAAGCGAGAGCGAAACCGGAAGTTTGAATAGGCCTCCAAAGTTGATGCACTTAAGTGAATATCCGGGATGGTTTGGTAGATTTCATACATATGTCCTTGGTCAAAATACAGAATTGTGGTTGCGTTTCATCACAGATTTTGATCAAACAATAGAGGTTGCCGCTTCATCTGCTGCTACGTTTGCCGATCTTACGGAAGATCAGAAGAAGGTCTATGACTTAGAGAAGAAAGCTTATGCTATTCTTACTCAGGCGTTAAGCAAAGATATTTATCATCAATTTGTCAGTTTCAAGACAACGAAGAAGTTGTGGGACGCATTGAAGATAAGGGGCGTAGGAAATGAAGCGACACGTCAATTGAGAAAAGACCTGCTAAAGAAAGAGTTTGATGGTTTTACTTGTATGGAGAATGAATCTTTAGGAGATTTGACAAGTCGATTTAATCATTTGCTGACTGAATTGGCAAATATTGGGGTTGTAACAACTTCAGCAGAGGTAGTGAAAAAGTTTGCAGATGCACTGCCACCTCAATGGAATACTTTCTTGGAAATCATGAAGTACAATGGCACTTTAGCTACAACAAACTTCAATGACTTTGCTCAACTCCTAGAAAACAAGAATCAGGAAGAAACTCTCAAGGCAAAAAGAGTTCCAGTGCCACAAAATCCTGAAATGTATTATGGAACTTCTAGCACTTCTACAAAACCTTCTTCACACGCTCCAATTCAAACAGCGTTTGTGTCTAGCACTGACTTGTATGGCAATCCTCCTCCAACAACAGACATGTATGGAAATCCGCTTGAACCAGTCCCTCAACCAGTACCACAACAGCAAAGCCAACGACCTATCAGAGCAACAGATATGTTCGGAAATCCATTACCTGTTAGATCTACCGGACCAACAGATTTATACGGGAATCCACTTCCTCCTCAACAGCAAGCATGTTATGGAAGCACATCATCTGCTGGTCAGCAATCAAAGCCAAATACAGTACGGCTCGACACCTCAAGCTTTTCTAAAGTCAGTGTGGAAGTAGCAAAAGAACATATGGAGCTTCTAAACACTTTGGTGAGCGCATACTGTGGATTAGTGGAAGGTCAGATTGGCAACATTAATCTGACTCAAGAAGACTATCAGCAGATCGATAAAGAGGAGATGGAGATGATGGACATCAAGTGGGCCTTTGCCAGTGCTGTTAGGCGAGCAAAGGATTTCATGGAAAGAACTGGCAGAACCAGCTTGGAAAGCAAGAAAGACACCAAGTATGGGTTTGATAAGCAGGCTGTTAAGTGCTTCAATTGTGGTGAACGTGGTCATTTCAAACGTGAATGTACGAGGCCATCTCAACATGGAAACCAAAATCCTTTCAGAGGTCAAGGCAACAGGGCAAATCAGAACCAAGTAAGGAACAATGAGCGCACATTGGTGCCTGTCAACAACCAGAGTCAAGCAGGACCATCTAATGCCAACCAGGCACTTGTGGTTCAAGTAGATGAAGGTTGTGATTGGTCAATCCAGTTGGGAAATGATGCTCCAGATGGAACAGCTTGTTTTGCTGAAGTTGTCAAGGATCTTAAGCACGCCAGTGGTGGAGAATCTTCCACCAATGGTGATGAATCTTCTGAAGATGAAGACAGTTCTGGTTATAGTGGAAGCTCAGATGAAGAATCTTCCACTTCAGGCAATGATCATGTGGATGAGACATCAAGTGCGTCAGTTGATGCAGATATTGATGAGCTTTTGGAAGAAGCTACAGCAGGAATTGAAAGAAGATCTATTTTGGTGGATCAAGCTGCTTATTCTTCGTCTTCTCTCCATTCAGCCTTTATGGCTAATGTCGACAGTTCATCAAGTCAGGTATGTGTCGATGAACCCACTTCTGTTAGTTGTGATAATTGTGACATATTGAGTATTAAATGTGCTGATTTAGAGGCAAACATGTCTGAGTTGCAAGGCAAACATGATGCTTTACAAGCTAGTTTGTTTGACTTGCAAGACAAACATGTTTCATTGAATGATAAGTGGTGTGAATTGCAAAGCAAACACGAGGCTTTGCAAGAGAAATATGATGTGACATTCATCCACAATCAGAAATTGACCGTGGATCTCTCGAAGTGCACTGAAGCCAACATGTTTTATGAAAACCATGAAAAGGAGTTTAAATCGGTAATTGAAAAATTAAAGAAAGATAAAACCGAGTTAACTAAGATGGTTTCCAGAAAACAAACTGACATTAATTTGTATATAACTCGCCTTGAGGTAATGCAAAAGGAAATGGCTTGTGTCAAAACTGAAAGTGAGGCGATCCAACTTAAGCTAGACAGTTATTTGAGTTCTAGCTATGTGTTGGATCACATCATTGACGTACAGAAAGAGAAACGGGATGTCACATGCATTGGATACAAGAAATGTCCACCACCTGTGAGACACAATTATGATGCCATGCCTGACGAGGAGGATAGAACTTTCTTTGAACCATCTGTTCCTCTAGATGTTAATGAATTTGCAACAGGACTCGGATACAAGAAAGAAGTATCATCAGATTCGGATGTGTCAGCAGATACATGTGTGTCTTCTGCTGAACAGAATCAGGATCCTCCAGTTGTTGTTGAGGATGCTGATTCTTCTGATGATGAATCTGATGATACTGATTCAGCAAAGTCTGATGCGGTGATAAAAGAAGAGGACATACCTCTTGAGAATCATATTCTGTGTGATCCTCCTGCAAAACCCGCTAAGACTGTGGCAATCGAGTCCTTGTCTGCACAAGAGTCGGAGAGTGTGGATTTGCTGTACACTCTTGTTGGTGATGATAAAATCTATTCTGACAAAGATTTTCCGATTAAGAATGTAAATCAATCCCTAATCAGTAAAGTTTTTGAAAATTCGACAAGTAAATTTCTGGGTAAGAAAGGATCACACGTTGTGGTAACACAGTGCCCTCCTATCCCAAAGGCTGAAGTTAGAAAACAATTTGGCAATCAGAAATTACCAACAGAGAAAAGGCAGCAAAATCATAACAAACAAAAGGGAAAATTGCCGGCTCAAAGTCAAAAGAAGCCAAATCACAAGAAGAACAAGAATGTGAACTTTGTGAAATCTAAGGGAACGGACAAAATTGACACGTTTGAAAATCAATCTAACTTAGATTTTGTCAAGAAAGCAACAGTGATGAAAAGGAATGAACCAAATAGTTCAAAACCTAGTACCTCGGGATCACAAAGTTCATCATCGGCAAGACGATCACATGATACTTCGGGGTTTGTTGAACGAAGATCATGTTTTGAATGTGGTACAATTGGACATATAATTCGAAACTGTCCGTATCTTCATAAGTTGAAAGCAAAGGATGATGATCCCCGTGAACGCAATCACCAAAAGCGATCTGTTTCTGTAAAACAAGATCCCCGACTTGTAAGAGAAAGGGAAAAGAAACAGAAACGTCAACAAGTCAAGGTGATTGAAAAGGCACTTAAAACTGATGTGGTTCAAAAACAATCTGTTTCAGTTAAGCCAGAAAACTCAAAATTTTCAAAAACTTCAAACAATCACGAAGTTAAATTGTCAAACAATCAAACTGGTAAAACTCAACAGACATGGAAACCTAAATTGACCACAAGTTCAGAGGGACCATCACAATTTATGAATCATCAAAGAATAGAAGTTATTGTTGTTGATGAAAATGGAAGACCCAAGACCACAATGGCTTGGGTCCCCATCTCCAACTAATCAAGTGAGTTCATGTGCAGGGTGTTCCAGGAGGAACTATCAGTAGTCATTGGATTGTTGATAGTGGGGCATCCAGGCACATGACAGGCGACATGAAGCTTCTCTACGACGTCAAATCTATTAGAGGAGGTTATGTTGCTTTTGCTGGAGATAAAGGCGGATATATTACGGGTGAAGGAATGATTTCCAACGGGGTTGTTAGCTTTGATAAGATCAACTTCGTACAACAACTTGATCACAATCTTCTTAGTGTTTCTCAAATTTGTGATAAGCAGTTCTCAGTACACTTTGATGCAAATGGATGTTATGTGCTGAAACCCGGCTTCAAAATTCCAAAAGAATGGATTCTCTTGTCGGCTCCAAGGATAAATGATTTGTATGTCCTTGATATGAGCCAAGCTATCACAACGTCTGCACAAGCAACTTGTTTCGTTTCCAAAGCCACAGAAAAAGACTCAATCTCTTGGCACAGACGAATGGGTCACATTCACTTACGCAAAATGAATCATTTGGTGTCAAATGAATTAGTGAATGGTGTTCCTCTTAAAAACTTCCATCTTCAAGACATCTGTGTCTCGTGCCAGAAAGGAAAACAAACGAAGAAGCGACATCCTACAAAGAAAATCAACACGGTGGCTGTTCCTCTTGAACGTTTGCACATGGATTTGTTCGGTCCTGTCAAGCACAAAAGTATCAGGAATGATCAATATTGCCTCGTGATAACTGATGATTATTCAAGATTTTCTTGGGTGGCGTTCATGGCACACAAGAGTGAAACCTTCGGTATTATCAAAAACTTGATCATTCAGATTGAGAATCTATATAAGTTGAAGGTTAGGCGGATACGTAGCGACAATGGTACTGAATTCAAAAATCATGCCATGGCGGAGTTTTGCACTTCAAAAGGTATTCTTCACGAATTTAGTGCAGCTTATACTCCCCAACAGAATGGCGTCGCTGAACGTAAGAACCGCACATTGATCGAGACTGCTAGGACTATGTTGGTAGAGTCACAATTGCCGATTCCATTATGGAGTGAAGCTGTGGCCTCTGCATGTTATACGTTGAACCGAGTCCTCACAGTCAAAAGGCACAACAAGACCTGCTTTGAGCTTATTAACAAACGAAAACCAGATTTGTCATATCTTGAACCGTTTGGAGCTCCGTGCACTATAATCGATCCTAATGGAAAGTTTGGGGCAAAAGCAATTGATGGATACTTTCTTGGGTATGCCACCCCGAACTTAAGAGTCTGGAATCTAGAGACTAAAAGGGTCGAGGAATGGTCTGAAGTCAGAGTACAAAGGCACACTCTACCAGTCAAATGTCCGGGTCAGCCTTGGATGTTTGAGTACGATGACTTTTTCAATTCGATCAATGTGGAAGCCGTTGAAGAAAATGCTGCGGCAAGGATGTTTTTCGAGAGTGACAATGCAACAGATTCACCGTTGGTTCGTCCAATTATTGTCAATCAAGAACCTTCTTCAGTGAACAATAATGCTCTCGACAATGAGGATTTTCACGATGCTACCGAATTGAACGAATCTTCAGAGGATGATGAATTTCTAGATGCAGATCAAGAGGCTCCAACAACAGCAGTACATGGTACTTCAGAGGGTACTCCTCCAGTGGACGTCCCTAGAACAGCTGAAGCTACTGCATCATCCTCTTCGTCAATTCCGGGCATTGAATTGGTTGTTGATCTCAATCTCAACAATCTGGGTACAAACATTCCAGTTCAAGATAATCCAGAAACAAGGATTCATAATACCCATCCTCAACAAAACATCATCGGAAATGTACAAAGTGGCGTTCAAACAAGAAACATGTTGCGAAACAACAACAATGCAGGCTTGTATGCGGCGATTAGAGAATCTGGTCAACAAAACGATTGGTCTTTCGCTTGTTATGTCTCACAGGAAGAGCCAAGAACTTGGAAAGAAGCTTTGAAAGATAGCTCTTGGGTTGAAGCGATGCAGGAAGAACTGCAACAATTCCAGAAGCTTGGTGTCTGGAAACTCGTAGAGAAACCTGCTGGTTACAAGAAGATTGGTACCCGTTGGGTGTTTAAATGCAAAAAGGATGACCGTGGAGTCGTTATTCGAAACAAAGCAAGGCTAGTCGTTCAAGGTTTTCGTCAGATAGAAGGGATCGACTACAACGAAGTGTATGCACCTGTTGCACGTCTAGAAGCAATTCGGATCTTTCTGGCTTATGCCTCATTCAAAGGTTTCAAGGTATACCAGATGGACGTGAAAAGTGCATTCTTACATGGTGTGGTGGAAGAAGAGGTGTACGTCGAACAGCCTCCAGGTTTTGAAGATCCTATCCATCCCGATCGGGTTTGGTTGCTCAACAAAGCTCTCTATGGTCTACATCAAGCACCGCGAGCTTGGTACGCAACCTTATCTAATTATCTGCTGGAGAATGGTTTTCGAAGAGGTCTTATCGATTGTACTCTTTTCATCAAAGAACAAGATGGAGATATTCTACTGGTTCAGGTATACGTTGATGATATTATTTTTGGTTCTACTAATGATGTTTTGTGTAGGAATTTCGAGCGCATTATGCAGGATAAATTCGAGATGAGTGCTATGGGGGAAATGACTTTCTTTTTGGGCCTACAAGTACAACAAACCGAGTCTGGGATATTCATCCACCAGACTAAATATGTTGGTGACATCTTGAGCCGGTTCCAGATGTCTGATGCAACGCCCATCGGTACCCCATTGCCGCAAAATCACGGAATTACTCCAGACTTGAAGGGTGAAGCTGTTAGCCCCTCATACTACCGCGCGATGATCGGATCTCTTATGTACCTCACAGCATCAAGACCAGATATAATGTACCCAACGTGCCTGCTTGCCAGATATCAAGTCAACCCGAAGGCCTCACATCTTGCAGCTGTAAAAAGGATTTTTCGTTATTTGAAGGGTTGCCGTGACACCGGTCTGTGGTACCCTAGGGATAATAACTTTGACTTGATCGCATTCAGTGATTCTGATTTTGGCAGATGCAAAATCGACGGCAAATCCACAACGGCTGGATGTCAGTTTTTGGGAAATCGCCTAGTCACATGGCAGTGCAAGAAGCAGACGTGCGTCGCTACATCAACATGCGAAGCTGAATACATTGCTGCCTCAAGTTGTTGCTCCCAAGTCCTATGGATACAACAACAAATGCGCGACTACGGTTTTGAATTCCTAACTACTCTGATTTACGTTGATAATTCTGCTGCCTTACAGATCACTAGAAATCCTGTGCAGCATTCAAAGACTAAGCACATCGAAATTAAGTATCACTTCATACGTGATTGCTTTGAGAAAAGGCTAATCGATGTTGCTTACGTCCACACCGATGACCAACGTGCCGACCTTTTTACCAAAGCATTTGACAAATCAAGATTTGACTATTTATTACTGGTAAACGGCATTAAGGTCAAGCAAGAGTAAAACCAACATCGGAAAATCATTTTTGTAAATACCTTTGTGTTTTAAATTTTATCTTAGTTTATTGATTTTAGGGGGAGTAAATCCAAATTTGAAAATCCAAAAACATCGAAAAATTTCAAAAACACAAAAACAATAGAAAAGCAAAAATGAGTTTCCTGGCGAGCAAAAGAGAAAATGATAGTACATCAGTGGTCTGTCCAAACCTCTTTAAACCTAACTGAAAAATGATAAGCAGCTCTATATAAGATGTATCGGTAGGCTCACAATCATTTTAAAGTGTGCAGGGTGATATAAACTTAAATCGACTGAAGACCAGGTGGGAACCATTCATTGGCATATGGTCTTAGTACCGAAATTTCGTTTGAGAGATTGCCGAGGTTCTGAGATATTCGGTCTTTATGCTGCTTATCATCTGGGTATCATGGTTGTTTCTTTTACCGAAAAATAACGGGGACGCAAGTCTAGATCTTCCATGATACCATACATACGTGTACATACTGCATTCGACCTCAATAAGTGATCAACAATCACATGTCCACAAAATAAGTGATAAAATATATCACATTTATCCGGGAGTCAAGTTCGTCTCTCTGCTGTACGAAAGTACTGACCTGTTCACGGACTTGCTCTTGTGCCCTCATGCATCGAAAATCAAGTTCCTCATCAATAAGTGATTCTATCACATAGGGCTTGTTTTCAAATCAAAATAAGTGAGAATCTCACATCATATACGGTCAAACAGATGATAATCGGTATACTCACCGGTAAGATGAACCCTCGTGCATACCTTGATACGGGAATGTGTCGTGATGTGGATGAACACCGGTCGGTAAGTATAAATCATACCTTAACGTATCCCCGCGCCATGATTACATCTGATAAGTTGAGCTTAAGTGGACAACAATACCGATAATTGTTATAGGATGCTTATCTTAATGTTAACTAATTGAACAACAAGAGCGTTTTGGCATGACCGTACACTGATATGATTCTCTTACCCTCGAAACTCGCAAAAAGAATGTCTGTAAATATTTATTTAATGCTTTCAGTTTCTGCATCTTTGTATATATTTATTTACTGCTTTCAGTCTTTAAATTTGAAATATTCAAAATACCAAAAAGATTTTAGGTGTGTTTTAATATAAACTTTATAAAAGCCAAAAAGATTTTATTTCTATTTTATTTTCGATCGTACGATGTTGGATCTCGAGTCTTCGTTACCTGGAACCTGAACGAAAACCGAATCGACTAAATCTTCATAAATGGTCAGAATTTGCAAGTTTTGAAAGTTAAAAACTAAAATTGATAAATTTATTAAACTTTCAAACTGTCGGACGGTGTTTGATTAAACAATGGTCACACGTGTGTCGTTTGTTTATGTTAACTATATTCCAAGCAATTGTTCTCATTACGCGTTTAGATTTCTTGCATGTGCAGATTCTAAAGGCAAGGAGAACATGGTCGATGACAAGCATTGGAATGAAGACACAACGTGAAGGCACTCAAATGATGAAGATGATCGAGTTGCCGCTGGCCATCATCAACACCACAAGGATCTCAATTCATAAAGAACAAGTATTTCACGAGCATAACTCAAGGGGGAGCTTATGTTAAGGGGGAGTTTGTCAACACACTTCCTACATGAAACGGGGAGTTTGTTGGTACACTTTCTGCTTTCAAGACGTGAAGACTTTAAAGATCCTCCGACATTGAAGACTTTAAAGGACGTCAAAGACTTGAAGACACGAAAATCGAGACAAAGCTACAGCCAAGGGGGAGTTTGTTGGTGCACTTGTGTCTGTACTTTGTCTGTATTTTGTCATGATACAAAACGATGTCTTGGGTTAGTCTGAGTTACGTCTTAGGTTTGTTAATATGTGTGTTCGATGTAAGTTTGACCAAGTCAACCATCCTCCTGGTTTGACTTGGCAAAACAGTTAGCACATATTTTGTAGGCTGTTTGTGTCGAAGGTTGAGTCATCGAAGGATTGTTTATATCCTTCGATGAGCTCGAAAGATAAACCTTCGATGGATGTTGATGGACCCCGAAGGATATCATCCTTCGAGGTATATGTGGATCCTTCGATAGGTTTCAGATCGATAGATGATCCTTCGATCAGTCTATCTGATCCTTCGACCAGACGAGCTGTGATGGGTATATATACTCATGTAATGTGTTCACTTCAATAGTGTGAGATGTGAGTGAACTTAGTCTTGTTGAGAGAGTATTTTCAGTTGGGTGAAGGGCTGTAACCGTGTCCACTGAAATACAAGAGAAAACTTTGATATCTCGTGTGTCTACCTTTCTCTTTGTAGCTTGTGCTCTCATATAAACTACCGGTTTGCATTCTAGCTTGGATTCCGCACTTGCTAGTGTGTTAAACATAACAAGGATAAGGTTTGACCTCATCCTCCGAGGGACCTACAAACGTTGTTACATTCCATTGGTTACTCATTACTTACTATAATATAAGGTACTCTTCCTAGCCAAATTTATGTTATGCTGAATAGCTTGTATTTGTGATTGTCGATTTTGTTTACTCAACATATTGTTTATATGTGACTGCATGTTTATAGTCAATTTTTTTATAATTTGTAATTTGAAAAAAAATATTACAAAAAAAGGTTAGATCTAGCAGATTGTTTTAGATCTGTCAATGAGATGTATAAGTTTAAACAATAATCATGTGCTACATGCAGGTAAGGTTATGTCTCTGATTGTGCTTTTCCTTTAAATAATAATCATCTGCTACATATTTTCTACCTTATTTTTATATGTGATAAACATCTCATTTAGTGCTTTTTCTGATACATTGTCTACTTTTTTCATCAGGTATTGGCTTCAAGAGTGTTTTTTTGATAACATCTCAACCTTACATCTTCAGTAACGGCTACAAGATAAGGTTTAACGAAAAACCATGCCAACAGTGTAATGTTGGTTATATTGTACCTGAATGGGTTGAGGATTCAACTCTATCTGCCATTCAAAGAGTATATGGTTTGTCTAAGGCTCTACCAACCACCACCCTGGTGTTACCGTTAAAGCCAGAGAAGGTCAAACCAGTGAAGGATCAACTGTCAAGCATCCATCCTGAAGTTCTTTTATTTCTTGCAAAGATAAAGAGGCTTTCAGTTAGGGAAGACAATGAGGATCCTAAGCTAAACACTGTGAGTGCAATATCAATCTCCAGTGAGAAAAACTTTGTTACTATGAAGAGCATGGATGCTGAATCGTACACACTGCATCTTACTGCTGATGTTTCTGGCAACGAAGATGACACAGAGTGTGGCTACTACATGTGGAAACAAAGGTTTCCCGTTAAGAAAGAAAACAAAGTTGACGTCCGATCAGAAGTCGAGGAGTGGGTTATTACATTGGCTTTCCCAAATGGGAAAAGACTCAAACGAGGTGCAAGCATGCCTGGCATCTATTCCTTTTTACCAACCGAAACGGTTACAAATTTTCCGTTTATAATCCAAGCAGATTTTCTCTTGGCTTCATCAAGGGAAAATATCCTCTGGGACAACAAATGGAATGAGGGAATTCTTGATTGTGTGCCTGTTGCCTTTTTGAATTCATTTACCTCGTTGATCAAGTCTTCTGAAACTGCTCCTATTTCTAGTCTTCCTAATCAGTTTAGGTTCTTACCTGTCAAGGAATCCTCTCACGCAAAACTGAATCAAGTTCGGGATGCAATTAAGGCCAAAATAATGAACGAGACTATTGTTCCATGTGAGTCAAACACGAGGCAAAAGTTGTTTTGTAAACCCAATGAAGTTGGTAGGCTGAAGCCTGCATTTTGGAGCATACTGAACAGTGCAAAGAGCCTAGGCGTTAGTTTTTCTAGCATATCATCGCACGGCACCTATATTCTCACCTTTTCTTTTGATGAAGAGAAGTACAACTCCATTTTGGAGTTCTTGGAAATCAAATATGTAGATAACGAATGGTATGGCAAATGCATTGCCGGTTCTAATCTTGTTAAGGGCGTTCAAGAGGAACTTTATATACAGCTCTTGGTGTTTATAGCAGACAATTGGGGGTCCTCGTTTTACATGACAAACATCAAGAACATACCACTCATAAAGTATGTCGGCATGGATGGCAAAGTGAATTTGTTCTCAATCAATGTTTGTGCAAACAAGCTGCTTGCTGCTGATTCTGATCACATCTCCTGGTTGATTAACTGGAACACAGAATTTCACTGTTGTAATAGTAAGTTTATTCTGCCTGCTGTTACACAAAAAGCTATAGGATCGTGTTTGAAGAAACGTACTTTGAAAAACTGGCTTATGGAGGAGGTGAAGGTCACATTCGTCAGTGTTGGTCAATATGCTGATGATCTTATTTCTGCACTTAAAACCGACCGCAAACTTGCCGTTACTTATGCTCATTTCCTTTACCACTCTAAGAGAAAGACTTACTTGATGGAGCATGAAATTCAAAATCTTTGTACTAAGATGCCAATTGTTGATAACTATGGGCAAGTAACTGTAAGAAGAGATGGGGTTCTTGTACCTGCTAAAGGTAGCAAATGGGTAGAGCTTATTGGCTCTAATCCTTGGAGGCAATATAATTATGTTGAGCTTGGAGAAGATTACACGCGATCTGTTACATATTTTGGTAATTATGCATCAGGGGAAGACCTTGTTTCGTTTATGAGAACTTATGTTGGAGCTGCTGATGTTCCTTCTCTGTCTCCCCCTAATGCTGCTGTTCCTACTCTGTCGTCGCCCTTGACAAAAACAAATGCATTCTTGCTTCTACGCTGGCTTAATTATTTGAGAAAAAAGAATGTTGATCTACCAGAATGGTTTTTGTCTTCTATTAAAAATGGCTCCTGGTTGAAAATCACTTTAAGCGGGTTTCCTGGCAGCAGGCCGCCCTCAGAGTCATTCATGCTTGATTCTTCCAGCGGGAGTATTTTACAAAACGGATCAGTTCTTGTTGATATTCCGCTGGTAGATGTAAAGTTCTATGGTAATGAGATATGGAATTACAAAGAAGACTTAAAAACAGTTGGTGTGCGGTTTGAAAATAAAGAAGCTTGCGAATTCATCGGTGAGCGTCTCATGTCTCTTGCTGCTTCTTCAAAGCTTACCAGAGACAATGTTGCTTCGATACTGAAATTCATTCGGTATTTGGGAGCACATTATATCCCAAGTACGGAACTTGTTAACCGAATCAAACAAGGAAAATGGGTTAAAACTTCTCTAGGAGACATGACCCCAGACAACTCTGTTCTGTTCAGTAATGAATGGAAGGCTGCTTCACAATTAAGTAACATTCCATTCATCGATCAAGATTACTATGGAGAAGTACTTTCTTTCAAGAAAGAATTAGAAATGTTGGGTGTGATGGTGAATTTTGACAAGAGTCGTTACCAGCTTGTGTCAGACAACCTTAAGTCCTCATCGTTGTTGACTTCATTGTCTTCGGAAGCCATGTTACTGCTGTTACGGTGCATAGAGAAATTAAGATCATCTGATAAGTTGGTTCAATCAGTGAAAGGCAATAAATGTGTCAAGACAAACTTGGGCTACAGATGTCCATCTGAATGCTTTTTGGTTAATTCGGAATCCGAGTGGGGCTGTCTTTTACAAGTCTTTAGGACGTTCCCTATTCTTGATGAAAACTTCTATGGACGCTCGATCTTTTCAATGGAGAAAGAACTAAAGAAAATCGGTGTTATGGTTGATTTCGAAGATGCTTCAAAAGAATTCATTCGCACTTTTAAGCAACAAGCTTCAGCATCTTCTATCAGAAAAGAAAATGTATTTTTGTTTCTGGAATGCTTCAGAAAGTTGAATAAAATGAAGGTCAAGCTTCCAGACAATCTCAGAAAGTGCTTACGCGAAGAGAAATGGCTTAAAACTAAACTTGGTGACTACAGATCACCTAATGAATGCATTCTTTTTGGTGCAGACTGGGAATCAATTGCTCCAATAACAATCCTTCCTTTAATTGACGACAGTAGTAACTTCTACGGCAATGGGATCCATAATTATCAAGTGGAGCTTAATCTGTTAGGTGTAACTACCAAATTTAAAGATGGTGCCAAGTTTGTGGCTGCTGGGCTTTATTTACCTGAGGTTTCAAGTAGCATTACTCCTGCTAGCAGTTATGCATTGCTAGATTCTGCCAAAAGACTTAAAGAAAGTGCATCAGAGATTCCTACTAAGTTTTCTGAAAAACTGGCCCAGAAGAACTGGTTAAAAACCCATTTTGGATACAAACGCCCGAATGAGTGTTTGCTTTTCTATTCTGACTGGGTTTCTTTCTTGAAACGTGATGATGGCCCGTTCATTGATGAACAGTTTTATGGATCTTGTATTGAATCCTACAAGGAGGAGCTCAATCTTTTGGGAGTGATCACAGATATTAACAAGGGATGCCAGGTGATTGCTACTTACCTTCACTCTCAATCCAATTTTGAAAGAATCAATCGTTTCTATAAATATTTGTCTGATTTCAAATGGGAGCCTGCTGATGATGACAACAAAAAAATATGGCTACCAAGAGGAAGTGATAATGGAGAGTGGGTATTGCCTCAAGATTGTGTTCTTCATGACAAAAATAATCTGTTTAGTGGTCTTTTATATGTGTTGGAAGGATACAAGTATGATACAATCATTCTTGGATTTTTTGCTGGCATTTTCAATGTGAAGGTCCATCCGTCTGTTGATGACTACTGCATGCTATGGAAGAAATGGGAAGCTTCAGGAAAACAGATAACACATACTGAATGCTGTGCTTTTTGGGAGTTTGTGGTTAAAAACTTGAACCCGGTGACCGAGAAAACGTTCAACAAAAGCTTTTCAAAACTCCCAGTATCATCTCCTGGTTCTGATGGTATTTTTCTGTCAGACAAGCGTGACGTTTTCATAAGTGATGATCTATTTCTAACGGACCTCTTTCAAAGATGTTCTCGTCCCATATTTGTTTGGTATCCTCAACCAAGCTCTAAAACTCTAACCCGAACCAAGCTTTTGGATATCTACAAAAAACTTGGTGTCCGTACCATATCTGAATCTGTGCATAAGACTTTATCTAATGTTGATCAAGTGAAACTGGAGCCCATTAGTTCAAAAGAAAAAATTATGAAAAGAGGTTTGGTCAAACTGATTTTGGGCTTTCTAGCTGATCCCAATCTCAAACTTGACACAGAAAGAAGACATGAAGCCGTTAGCCGTATGTTGGGACTTGAAGCTTTCGAGAAGGTTGATCCAATGACCGTGAAGTATGTCTTGTCTTTATCTTGTGGAGATGCTGTGACCGTTGATGCTAAGAGAATGATACGTTGGGACAAACAAAACTCCAAACTGTTTATGCAGAAGAGGGACAAAAGTGGTGGTCAGAAAAGTGTGATAGAACATGCTTCTCATTTTGGTGAAGTGATAGCCGAGGGGATGTTGTGGGAGAATGAAGAGGTCGTGCCACAGCTTTCAGAACTGATCAGATTGGGTTTCTTGGTTGAGTTTGATGAGGAAGCAATTGAGTTCCTCATGAAGATGAAGAATCTTCAAATATATCTTGAGGATCATGACTATCTTTCTTCCATATTCTCCTGTTAATATATGGTATGTCATCTTTAGCTTTTTCCTTTTTGTTTTTTTTTTTTTTTTTGGGTAAAAGAATTTGTGTAAGGGTCCATTTAGGTGAAAACAACCTACTTTTATAAAGCATGCTAATTTTGAACGGATTCAAATGGGTCAGCACCAAACACGGCCATTGTTTGTTTGTCACCAATATCGTTACCACCCAAAGGAAATTGTTACTTTTAAAAAATGGCCCGTTTGACCTATTTTACTCCACCAGACAGTTTGTTTTGTAAGTCTTAGTTTTCTTCTTCTGAAATTTGCACATGTGGTGCTTATGCAGGAGCAGGAGTGATCTGATGGTGGCGTGAAGCTGTTTCTATGCACTTTACTTTCTGTTATGGTATTATCTATGTATGTTTTGTTTCTCTCCATGTCTTTTATTTCAATCAATGTAATCGGAATGATACTACTTTTACCTTTTGAAGTATATGGTTTCTTATGGAGTTATGGTCAAATGTGGTTTTAGTTTATAACTTTTGAAATATGCATCAAACATGGATATCTCAGTACTAATGTTATGCGCATCAAGAGTTTGATTACTGGAAATTTTGAGTATCGTTTTTGTTGAGGTTTTGTTAACTTCAGTTGATGCAAAATAGTTTACTAATTTTTTTCTCTAATAAATCTTTTTGGTGCATATACTATAGTCAATACAAGCAGAATAGTTAACATGGTCGTCTTATAACAATATCTGGATTTCATGTTTATTTTAATAGAAAATATTATTAGTATATTAATAACAGATTAAAAGTGTCACATTCTAAATATACATCTCAAATTTTGGTTTTTAAAAATAAATCGTTTTCAACAAATATTCAAGCATAATACATGTTTTAACTATAAATACTTTTAAAGTGAATAGTTAATTTAATCTAATATATACAAAAAAAAATCAATAAATTTTAAAATTCTTTTTAAGTGATTTCAAAGGTGACTTCTCAACAAATCATTTATTTAAATAAATCCCCACTACGGGTCAATTAAGATCTAAAAATCTCAAACTAGAAAATTAGTATATACTTTGTACATTAATGAGCAAATAAAGTTAGCCTTCACAAGTTATGCTGAGTAGCCAATGCACATGTTCATTTCCATGTAAACATGTATTATGTATAGTTGGTTGGTGTGTTAGTGGGCATAAACAGTATTTGTTCACCACCTTAGCAAGAAGCTAAGCAAAAAGTACATACAAATACACCAAAAATGCCACCAAACAGGAACTACACAACAGCAAAACCAAAGCCATCTAGCTACCAAAACATTACACAACACATCAACCCTTCTCCACACATTCCATACGATAGCCAACTCTTTAGACCTGCATCTTACCCACAAGTATACCAATGATTTTACTTCCTCCACAACCTTGGCATGCGAGATAGGTACCTGCTTAAACACCAATTCTGTTGGTTCAGGCCCCTTCAAACTCACACTCTAACTCACTCACAAGCCTGATGAAAATGTGAAGAGGATAAAAATATTCGAAGATGGATACACAGATAAAATGATAAGGGTTAATGTTATTCATTGAACAAAAGCTAATTTATAGCACTACTAGAAATTTGGCATTTTCTAACAAGCTTTTCCGTTACAATTGCGTAGCAAATTCAAGTTTGTTACACATTTGCAACAAAACCTTGATGTTGGAAAAAACCATGTTGAAAACTATTTACTACGCATTTACTACGCAACCTTTAACGCATTTACGACAAAAATATGTTGTCGGAGTTTTCTGACGAATTTTCAACGCAATTTCTGTTGGTACACTTTATGTGGACGCGACTCAACTCGGTTCGATTCGGTTCGGTTCGACCCGGTTAGGTTCGGCTCAAGCCCGGCGTCACGACATTCCTCCGTCGTGCGCCCCAGAGTTCGACACGCGAAGCACGGAGAGCCGCGGACCAATTCCCGCTGACACATCATCATGACATCAAATATGAATTGGGCTTACATCATGTTGGACGAAGACCATAGGTGACGAAGACACCACATGTGACGAAATCCAAGGGATTTCGTCGAGATCTTGGATTTCGCCGAGGGATTTGGTCCAGAACTGAGATTTCGTCATGATGTCTGAGTTCGTCGATCAGTTTTCGTCTGGGACTGGATTTCGTCATGTTGTTAGTATAAATACCCAGACAATAGACAGAAACACTAGAGAGAAGTCTGAATAGATTTCACAGAGCGAACACACTGTAAACACACACACACTTAGAGTTTATAAGGATATCTTGTAAACATTGCTTTGTAACGGTTTCGTACGCATTAATACAATGGAGTGTTAATCGTTGAATCTTTGTGTTTGTGTTCGTAACTTGGTTTAACTTACCCGTTTGGATTCCGCACTCACGGGTTTGTCGGAAAACAAGGAATAGAGGTTACTCGATCCTCCGGGTGGACCTACAATTGGTATCAGAGCATTGGCTCGATTCCTTGTTTAAACCAAGTGTTTTTATTGAGATTTGAAAGATTTTCAGTTGTTTTTCTTGGTTTTTTGATTTTAAAGTTCATACATTTTCTGGAAAAACGTTGTTAAAATCTTGAAAGTCTTGGTATTTTTGCTTCTAGTTCATATAAAACCTTGTTAGTATCCTACGCATACATGTTAGTTTAAGGTTGTTATTGAAACTTTCTTGCAAAATTGTGTTCGGAAATTATTCCGGTGATTATCTCGGCCAGAAAACTCATATTGTTCTTCATATCTTCAAGTGTTCTTCATAAGTTTTCTGTGTTTGATCTTAAATTACTGGATTTGATTGTGTTATGCATTATTGAAGATTGATTATAATATGTTTATTTGAATATCTTGTACATTGAAATGATGTGTTGTTGAAAACAGGTTAGAGTGTTTGACAATTTGGCCATTTGAAAAAGGAGTGTGTAAGGATAAGGCTTTTGACAATTGAGCATACTGTGTCAGAAAGATAATATTAAAATTGTTTTGAAAATATCTAAATTGTGTGTCTCATTTTGTCAACGAAATTACTGGACGAAATTGGTCCTTTGGTTAACAAAATCGGCTGGACGAAAACATCCATTTTCATCAAACATATCCTCACGAAAACACCCATCCTCATAAACATATCCTGACGAAAACCACCTGATTTCTTCTAACAATTTCAGCAACGAATACACTTATTTTCGTCACACAAGTTCAGCAACGAAAACACTTATTTTCGTCAAAACAGTTCAGCGATAAACACCTGATTTCGTCAAACATCAGCGACGAAATCAGAAGTGTCAGTCAAACATCAGCGACGAAATCAGAAGTGTCAATCAAGCATTTCAGCGACGAAATCAGAAGTGTCAATCAAGCATTTCAGCGACGAAATCAGAAGTGTCAATCATCATCCTACAGCGACGAAAACCCCTATATCAGCGACGAAAACCCCTTGATTTCGTCACATATCTTTTCATATTATTAACAGAAGCTTTTTAAAACATTCTTAACTGTTTGATTTGTGTGATTTATTCAGGTACTCGTCATTAAATATTCGAAATGAATCCGGATTGGTGGGGTACTCCGTCTAATACGGAAAGTAAGTATAGAAGCACGGGATTATCTCCATCATGGGCCGAACCTCCTGCACAATCGTCGTCACCTCAAATTTCGTCAACTCAATGGGCGTTTGTTTCAATTCAAAATCAAAGTATTCAAAGTATACTTTTAAGCGAAAATGAAACCGGAAGCAATAATCGTCCACCGAAGCTAATGCACATGAATGAATATCCGGGATGTGAAGAAATATTTCATACGTATATGCTTGGGCAAAACACGGAGTTATGGTTACGATTCATTATAGACTTCGATCAAGCACTTGATGTTGCCGCTTCAACTGCCGCGTCTTTTGCAGATTTTTCTCCAGATGATAAGAAGATTTATGATTTAGAAAAGAAGGCTTTTTCTATTCTAACTCAAGCGTTAAACAAATAAATCTAACATCAGTTTGTAAGCTTCAAGACAACAAAGCGGTTATGGGACACACTGAAGACGAGAGGTGAAGGAAACGAAGCGTCACGCAAATTACGACATGACTTACTCAAGAAAGAGTTTGATGGTTTCACATGTATGGAAAGAGAATCTTTGAGAGATTTGAAAAGTCGATTTTATCACTTGCTGACTGAGTTAAATCATTATGGGGTAGTAACAACTCCTGCAGAGGTTGTCACAAAGTTGGCCGATGCGCTGCCATTTCAATGGAAGGGTTTCTTGGAGATTTTGAAGTACAATGGCACATTGGCTACAACCTCAATCAATGATTTCATTCAGATGTTGGAGAATAAAGATCAGGAAGAAACTCTAAAAGCGAAAAAGGTTCCAGTACAACAAAATCCTGATATGTATTATGGAGCTTCTAGCACTTCTGCAAGACCTGCTCAACATGCTCCACTTCAAACGGCGTTTGTCACAAGCACAGATTTGTATGGCAATCAGATACAAATTCCTGTTAAGCCAGCTCCAACCACAGACTTGTATGGAAATCCACTACAACCAGCTCCACAACAGCCAAGCCAACGATCTATCGTAGCAACTGATATGTTCGGAAATCCATTACCTGTTCGATCTACCAGAGCAACAGATCTGTATGGAAATCCACTTCCAGCTTCCTCAAGACCAATGGTTGTTCTACCAACCACAGATTTGTACGGCAATCCACTACCTGTGCAACAGCAAGCCTATTTTGGTAGCACGTCATCAGCTGGTCAGCCATCTAATACAGTACGACTGGACACATCAAGTTTCTCCAAAGTTAGTGTTGAAGTAGCTAAGGATCATATGGAGATTCTAAACACTCTGGTTAGTGCGTATTGTGGGTTGATAGCAGGTCAGATCGGGAACATCAATCTGACTCAAGAAGATTACCAGCAGATAGATAAAGAGGAGATAGATATGATGGACATCAAGTGGGCTTTCGCTAGTGCTGTTAGGCGGGCTAAAGACTTCATGGAACGGACGGGTAGAACCAGCTTGGAAAGCAAGAAAAACACCAAGTATGGGTTTGATAAGCAGTCTGTTAAGTGCTTTAACTGTGGTGCACGTGGCCATTTCAAGCGTGAATGCACAAAGCCAGCTCAGCATGGGAACCAGAATACTTTCAGAGGTCGAGGCAACCAGGCAAATCAGAATCAAGCCAGAAATGATGATCGCACCTTGGTCCCTGTAAACAATCAAGCAGGACCATGGAACACCAATCAAGCTCTTGTGGTGCAAATAGATGAAGGTTGTGACTTGTCAATGCAATTAGGCATTGGTGATCAGGGAGGAGCAGCTTGTTTTGCTGAAACTGCTAAGGATTTGAAGCACGCCAGTGGTGGAGAATCTTCCGCCAGTGGTGGTGAATCTTCAGATGAAGAGAGTTCTGGTGATTCAAGGAGTTCAGATGAGGAAATCTCAACCTCGGGTGAAGATTATTCTGATGATGTATCTAGTGGGAGAATCGATGCAGATATCAATGAATTGATAGGAGAAGCTGCAGCAAGGAATGATAGAAGATCTATTTTGGAGGATCAAGCTGCTTATTCTTCTTCTTCTCTTCATTCAGCCTTTATGGCTAATGGCGGCAGTTCATCAAGCCAGATATGTGTCGATGAACCAACTGTCATTAATTGTGATAATTGTGCTAGTTTAAGTGATAAGTGTGCTGATTTAGATGCTAATATGTCTGAGTTGCAAAGCAATCATGATGCTTTAAATGTTGAATTGTCTGACTTGCAAAACAAACATGTTTCTTTAAATGCTAAGATGTCTGATTTGCAAAGCAAACATGAGGCTTTGCAAACCAAGTATGATGTGACATTTATCCACAACCAAAAGTTGATCGTGGATATTGCCAAATGCACAGAAGCCAACATGTTTTATACAAACCATGAAAACGAGTATAAAACAATGATTGAAAATTTAAGAGAAAACAAATCCGAGCTAACGAAAATGGTTTCAAGAAAACAAACAACCATTAACTGTTACATCAATAGGCTCGAGATAATGCAAAAAGAGATGGCTTGTGTAAAATCCGAAAGTAAGGCGATCAATCTTAAGCTAAATAGTTATTTGAACTCTAGTTATGTGTTGGATCACATCATTGATGTTCAGAAGGAGAAAAGGGATGTCATGTGCATTGGATACAAAAAATGTCCACCTCCTGTGAAACACAATTATGATGCCATACCTGATGAAGAAGATAAAACTTACTTTGAGCCATCTGTTTCTTTAAACATTGAGGAGTTTACAACGGGACTTGGATACAAACCGGAAGTATCATCAGATTCGGATATATCAGCAGATACAAGTGTGTCTTCTGCTGAACAGAATCAGGATCCTCCAGTTATAGTTATTGTTGAGGATGCTGATTCTTCAGATGATGAATCTAATGATACTGACTCAGCACAGTCAGATGCGGTAATTAAAGAAGAGGATATACCTCTCGAGAATCATATTCTGTGTGATCCTCCCGCAAAACCTGCTACGACTGTTCTGAACGAGTCCACGTCCACTTCCTCACAAGAGTCTGAGAGTGTGAATTTGCTGTACACTCTTGTTGGTGATGATAGAATATATTCTAACAAAGATTTTCCTATTAAGAATGTTAATCAATCTTTAATTAGTAAAATTTTTGAAGATTCAACAAGTAAGTTCTTGGGAAAGACAGGATCACACATTGTGGTAACACAGTGTCCTCCGATTCAAAGAGCTGAAATTCGCAAACAAAATAGCAATCAAAGATTACCAACTGAGAAAGTTCAGCAAAATCGCACCAAACCAAAAGGTAAATCACCGACTCAAGGTCAAAAGAAACAGACCCAGAAAAAGGACAAGAAGGTGAACTTTGTGAAATCAAGGGGAACGGATAAAATTGACACATTTGAAAACAAATCTAACCTAGATTTTGTTAATCAAGCAAAAATTTTAAAAAGAAATGAACAAAACAGTTCAAAACCAAGTACCTCGGGATCACAAAGTTCTTCATCATCGACAAGACAATCACATGATACTTCGAGGTTTGTAGAACGAAGATCATGTTTTTCATGTGGCACATTTGGACATATTATTCGAAATTGTCCATATCTTCATAAACAAAAAGCCAAAGTTGATGATCCCTGATGCGTGTGTGGTGTGTATATAAATTTAAGTATATTTTAAGCCCTTTTACACGTTAGTCAAGTTTTAAATTTATAAAACACGATATTTTACTAACACCAAACACACATATGGGCAAGTGCACCCATCGTGAGCGTAGTAGAGTGTTGGCAAGATACCGAGGTCGTCCAAGGACACAAGAGTTTTTAGTACCGGTTTATCCTCAACGTCTAATCAAATCAAAAGGTTAGAAAAAGGTTTTAACCTAGAAAAATAAAAACTAACTAAAATGCTGAAAAATAAAATAAAAATAAAAATAGATAGACAAGATGAATCACTTGGCTCCGACTCGTGTTTAGTGTAACCTTTGATTATTTCCGCACTTTTGCACTTTTTAAGAGATTATCTTAGTTATTGTAGTAGGCCCCTCTTTTGAATGTGACTTTACCCTCAACCCAGTAGTTTGAGTCAGCAAGGATACAATCCTAAAGGGTCGGATTATTGAAAGATAATTAATTAAGTTATTAATGCATATTATGGTAGGCCCCTTTTTTGGAGGTGACGTTACCCTCGGCTAAGTAGTCTGAGTTAGCAGGGATACAGTCCAAAGTAGCCGGATTAAAGTATTAATAGTAGCTTACATATGAGGGGATCAAAGAGTTTGGACCCCCGCCATCCAATACCGGTGGGTATTGAAGGAGGTCCTACTAAATTTGACCCAGGTCCTTGCAGGATCTATACACTGAACAAGGCAAGACTCTTACCAAACCGTTTCCTTAACCCCCGACCAGGTAGCCAACATATCTCCATATAGACCGTGGAGATATGAATGGTGAAAATCTTTTATTTTATATAGACAGTAAAATAATGCCAAGACACCACGGACAAATGATAAGGAAGAATCACCTTCAACATAAGAAACTAGTTATTAAAGTCATTAATACAAAACCAAGTAAAAAGTGCGAAAAGATTAAAAATAAAAAGTATTACACTAGACACTTGTCTTCACCAAGTGATGTAAGAGACTTAGGCAAACATGGCCTTTGATTGTCAAGAGCTCTTACGATCAATCTTGGATCCCGAGACGACTCACACACTCTATGATGGACAATGGATGATGGTGGTGGATGATGGTGTTGTGATGGTGGTGGGTGGTGGGTGAAGTGTGAGAGAGGTGGTGTGCTAAGGGATGGTTTGCAAATGAGCCAAGCACCCCTATTTATAGCCTGAACAGCAACCCGGGCATGGCCCCGTGTCCATCCTCCTTCTCTGTCTTCATTAATTGCAGTTTGTCTGCATTAGTTGACCACACCCCCGTGTCCGCTGGGCACGACCCCGTGTGCAGAAGCGTATCTGTACTATCAAGATTTGCCTGGATTCTGCGAATCTTATAGTTGACCACGGCCCCGTGTCCGCTGAGCACGGCCCCGTGGTGGGCGATAGAAGCTTCTACAGCTTTGTCTTTTCTGCAGACTCTTGGGCACGCCCCGTGCTCATTGAGCACGAGGCGTGTTCAGCCTTCTGTTCTCTTGTTTTGCATGGGAAGATGATGTCGGGGGGTCGGGCATGTCACGTTTGTTCCTTTTCTTGTATTTATGTTAGATTTAGCTGCCTTTTTGCTTCTTTTGTTCATTTGAGCTCATTTAATCCTGAAAATACAAAAGGAAGACAAAAACACACTTTTTCCAACATTAGTACTAAAAAGGGTTAGTTTTATGCCACAATTGATGTAATTTATATGTTGCATTTTGTACACACCAAATACCCCCACACTTGAATCTTTGCTTGTCCACAAGCAAAACTCTTTATAATGTGGCTTTACACTCCCAAATGGAATGGGTAGAAGAGAATGTTTTTGGGCTTGTCGTAGAGTGTCGGGATTTCCAAGATTATTTATTAAGTTTTATTTTTATTTATTTACAATCCTATTCGTCATGATTTATTTAAAACATTTCATAAGATAAATTACTTATTAGGGCATAACATGCCTTTTTTAAAATTCCATTTATATACAAGTTCACATACCTCACGGGGGGATCGCTCAACACTCGGCCGAAGATGTATTTTAGTGGATCACTCGAGAGCGGCATGGAACTTACTCCTACCATAAGCTTGCCAAGCAATCAATCCTTCTCCTTTTTAACTATACACCTTTGTAAATATCAAGAGGACTTTTGGGGTGAAGGGTTAGGCTTGGGTTAAAGGTAGGTGGTTGGGTTAGTGGTTAGTAAAAGGGCGAAAGACGTAAAAAGCATCGGTTTTCGTAAGACTTTTTATTTTTGAAATTTTTATTTTGATGAAGCCATTATTAAAACAAAGTTATTTTTGATAAACTTGTTTGTTTATTTCTCTTTTGCTTCATCATCATCATCATTTTTTTTTTGAAAGTCATGAGAAAAACCGAGCTTGTCACTAAAACAAAGGGTTAAAAAATAAAAAGGTTTTGGTGGGTGAAAGGGTGTTTGTTTTGGGTTATGAAATGAAAAGGTTTAGGCTCAAAGGGGTTAACTAGGGGGATTTTGGGTAGGTGGTAAAAAAAAAGAAAAATAATGGTGTAGAAATAAAAAGGGTTAGTCCTAACGCCTCCGTTATTTACTTACTCGGGTTTAAGTTGGTAAGGACCGGGAATGCATCGTCGTGGCAAGTTCTAGAGTCGTAAGAACCAAGCGGCTATTCACACAAGAAACTAAAAATGAGCATTTAGTTTAAAGATATGTATTTGTATGCTCAATAAAGGCTCAAAACTCACTTTTTGTGGGAATGGGTTTTTATGTGATCAAGTATATATAATCAAATTTTAATTAAGGTTGTCATGTCGTTTCATAATTTTCTTATGTTGGTTCTTTTTATCACGACGCTATCGGTTGTAAATTTGTAAAAATATAACCTCTTTAGAACTTGAAATTCCCAAATTAAACCTAGACAAGTAAAAAAATGAAAAAAAATTTTGAAAAAAATTTGGGGTGATTAGCGGTTCCAATAGAGTTTTGTGTAAGGCTTGTTGTTAGGACTTGCAAGATTCAAGGTTTTAGCATCCCCCCACACTTAAATTACACATTATCCTCAATGTGTCCCAAAAATAAGTTTTTAGGTTGATTGAATGTGTAAAAAGGTGTGAACAAGCAAAATTGTATGTTACTGGGCATCTGGACACGGCCCCGTGGTGTCCGGGCACGGCCCCGTGTTCAGATCGCCAGTAACAGAAATTGTTAGAAAGAAACAGAAGCCTGGGCACGGGGGCGTGTTCAGTGAGCACGCCTCGTGTCCAGTTACCTGAACTGGTTATTTCTTGCAGATTGTGCAGTACGGGGCCGTGTTGGGCGGGCACGGCCCGTGCTGAATTTGCTGTAATGAAGAAAAATTTGTCAGGTGGCCCTGTTTTCGTGCATGGGGTGTTGGTTCAAGTTTCCCTTGTTATCCTTCACCATCCCGAGTGTGTTTTATCCGTTACAACATCATCCAAACACCAAATTAGCTAAAACCATTATTCATTAAAACATAGAGAGAATTACATACTAATCCTAAAAGTTAAAATTCTAGATAAATTGGTCAAAAAAACACAAGAAATCTAAACCAAGAAGTTCTAGCCTAATACTTATTCTACTAGCAAAATTTCCGAAAAGATAATTCCCTCGGTTGGATGCGGCTAAAAAAAAGAGAAAAGAAAAACCTTCTTTGCTCCGGGCATGGGTCCCTCACACGTCGGTGAGCCACTCCTCTATCTCCCTAAGGAGAAGAAAGGCGAGCTCATTGGCGTTGGTTTGAGGGAGTGCAACCTCCACCGGGACTTCTTGTAAATCTTCAAGAGGAGGTTCCGCTGGAATGTCGTCCCATCTGGTCGGGTTGTTGATTCCAAGTGCTAAGTTCCAATCCTCTTGAGGGAGGATTGGTTCCATGGGAGGTGTCACAAGAATGTTCAACCTCTGGTGCAAGAGGTTGATTTCTTGAAAACTGTTTTCCAACCCCGCCGTAAGATAATTTATATGGTCTATTAGGAACTCCTCAACCGACGTCATCTCATCAAGAGCCTCACGTAATGCCATTACGTAGCATACGAGAGTTGCTTCAATTGATGACCTTCTTTCCCTTTGACTGTTTCTGGAGTGCGCATAAGAGGTTCCACTGTTTTGACTAGAAATTCTACGAAAACACACCAAAAATAGTTCATTTTAATGGAACAGTATCTCCGGACACGGCCCCGTGTTCACCTTTCTGCAGATTTTTGGAACAAGGAATCTTGAAGTTTCAAATTATTTTTCCAACTTATGAAGCATTTTTTAGCAGAAATAACTTAAAACAATGTTGTACAACTTATTTTTAACAAGATTCCTTGGACAAAAATCTAACAAACATCACAATAAAGCTTGGGATTATGGTGATCTCAAGCTTCAATGGAGGTGTTGAGGCAAGAAAGATGAAGAAGAAGGCAATGGATAAAAGAGGAAGAGACAAGATGGTTGTTAGAACCTTCTTTTAGAAAATACCTAGGATGGAAGGTGAGAAGATCCTCTCAATTCTCTGTCCCTGGATGGTCCAAATGTGCAGGATTCTTGGCTGCATTTATAGAAAACGACAGCACGCTACACACGGCCCCGTGTCAGCTGGACACGGCCCCGTGTGCAGGCAAGATCCTAACACACTTTGTTCGTACTCTGACAATAAGTCAGAAAGGAGTCTTTTGGTGGACACGGGGGCGTGTTGACCTGGGCACCGCCCCGTGTCAAAAGGTTGTTTATGAAGTTTGTCTATTTCTAAGGAACTTATCTGAATCGGTCGGTTCCTTACTGGATGGAACAACCCCAAAGTGCCTAAGGTACCTTAATTGCTCTAGATTAAGACAAGAACGCAAGAGGTTGTCGGTGAGGGTGATTCATATGCTAAATGTAGGTGGACAAGTCCAACCCTTTCCCGGGCTCTCGTTAAAGAAGGTGTATGCCGATTCGCTCAGGTCTATGTATGCACCGAACGAATTCGATGGAGAGTCCTTCACGGCACAATCGGCACAGGGACGACTATCGCTCAATTCCTCGCTAGAGTTAGAGGTAACATCGGGAACAACGAAGATGTTTTTATTTGAATGTGATTCCAACAATTCTTCTTGGTTATCGTCTTGAGATAAATTATCGAAATCTATCCTAAGTTCTTTTAACCAATTAAGAATTAGATCTTCCATTTGAAATATTTCATCAAGAAGCATTTCTCCTAGAAGATCTGGTTGAGAGCATTCGAGGGAGAGATAGGGATTATTTTTACTTTCGCCCCTCTTAAGGCTACAGGAAAACAATGGGTCTATATAGTGGGGCTTATAATTTAGAAAATAACATTCTAATTCTTTATGAGGGCCACCACATATTTGACAACACATACCATAAGAGTGCCGAAAGTAAAAAATATCAGTATCACTCATGTTTGTGTCAGAAGTTACCAACCGTCAGGATCTTACGGTTCTGTTTTCAGTAACTGAATCTTGGGCACGGGGCATGTTGAGTGGGCACGACCCCGTGTTCAGCTTACTGTCTGACTTAAAACAGGATTGCCAATTCCAAGGATTGGGCACGGGGCGTGTTCAGCGGGCACGACCCGTGCTGAGTTCTGCAGAAGCTGAAAAACTAAGAAAAATCCTAAAAACAGAAAAATTAGAAAAAAACGATTAGGCCATTGATTCCAAACTTTCTTAAAATCCTTGTGTCCCTGGCAACGGCACCAAAAACTTGATGCGTGTGTGGTGTGTATATAAATTTAAGTATATTTTAAGCCCTTTTAACACGTTAGTCAAGTTTTAAATTTATAAAACACGATATTTTACTAACACCTAACACACATATGGGCAAGTGCACCCATCGTGAGCGTAGTATAGTGTTGGCAAGATACCGAGGTCGTCCAAGGACACAAGAGCTTTTAGTACCGGTTTATCCTCAACGTCTAATCAAATCAAAAGGTTAGAAAAAGGTTTTAAACTAGAAAAATAAAAACTAACTAAAATGCTGAAAAATAAAATAAAAATAAAAACAGGTAGACAAGATGAATCACTTGGCTCCGACTCGTGTTTAGTGTAACCTTTGATTATTTCCACACTTTTACACTTTTTAAGAGATTATCTTAGTTATTGTAGCAGGCCCCTCTTTTGAATGTGACGTTACCCTCAACCCAGTAGTTTGAGTCAGCAAGGATACAATCCTAAAGGGTCGGATTATTGAAAGATAATTAATTAAGTTATTAATGCATATTATGGTAGGCCCCTCTTTTGGAGGTGACGTTACCCTCGGCTAAGTAGTCTGAGTCAGCAGGGATACAGTACTAAGTAGCCAGATTAAAGTATTAATAGTAGCTTACATATGAGGGGATCAAAGAGTTTGGACCCCCGCCATCCAATACCGGTGGGTATTGAAGGAGGTCCTACTAAATTTGACCCAGGTCCTTGCAGGATCTATACACTGAACAAGGCAAGACTCTTACCAAACCGTTCCCTTAACCCCCGACCAGATAGCCAACATATCTTCATATAGACCGTGGAGATATGAATGGTGAAAATCTTTTATTTTATGTAGACAGTAAAATAATGCCAAGACACCACGGACAAACGATAAGGAAGAATCAGCTTCAACATAAGAAACTAGTTATTAAAATCATTAATACATAACCAAGTAAAAAGTGCGAAAAGATTAATAATAAAAAGTATTACGCTAGACACTTTTCTTCACCAAGTGATGTAAGAGACTTAGGCAAACATGGCCTTTGATTGTTAAGAGCTCTTATGATCAATCTTGGATCCCAAGATGACTCACACACTCTATGATAGACAATGGATGATGGTGGTGGAAGATGGTGTTGTGATGGTGGTGGGTGGTGGGTGAAGTGTAAGAGAGGTGGTGTGCCAAGGAATGGTTTGCAAATGAGCCAAGCACCCCTATTTATAGCCTGAACAGCAGCCCGGGCACGGCCCCGTGTCCATTGGGCACGGCCCCGTGTCCATTGGGCACGTCCCCGTGTCCATCCTCCTTCTCTGTCTTCATTAATTGCAGTTTGTCTGCATTAGTTGACCATGCCCCCGTGTCCGCTGGGCACGACCCCGTGTGCAGAAGCGTATCTGTACTATCAAGATTTTCCTGGATTCTGCGAATCTTATAGTTGACCACGGCCCCGTGTCCGCTGAGCACGGCCCCGTGGTGGGCGATAGAAGCTTCTACAGCTTTGTCTTTTCTGCAGACTCTTGGGCACGCCCCCGTGCTCATTGAGCACGGGGCGTGTTCAGCCTTCTGTTCTCTTGTTTTGCTTGGGAAGATGCTGTCGGGGGGTCGGGCATGTCACGTTTGTTCCTTTTCTTGTATTTATGTTAGATTTAGCTGCCTTTTTGCTTCTTTTGTTCATTTGAGCTCATTTAATCCTGAAAATACAAAAGGAAGACAAAAACACACTTTTTCCAACATTAGTACTAAAAAAGGGTTAGTTTTATGCCACAATTGATGTAATTTATATGTTGCATTTTGTACACATCAAATACCCCCACACTTGAATCTTTGCTTGTCCACAAGCAAAACTCTTTATATTGTGGCTTTACACTCCCAAATGGAATGGGTAGAAGAGAATGTTTTTGGGTTTGTCGTAGAGTGTCGGGATTTCCAAGATTATTTATTAAGAGGCTACACCTCCAGTGGACGCCCCTATAACAGCTGAAGCTACTGCATCATCTTCTTCGTCAGTTTCGGGTATTGAATTGGTTGTTGATCTCAATCTCAACAATCTGGGTACAAACATTCCAGTTACGGAAAATCCAGAAACAAGGATTCGCAATAGCCATCCTCAACAAAACATCATCGGTAATGTACAGAGTGGCATTCAAATAAGAAACATGTTGCGAAACAACAACAACAACGCAGGCTTGTATGCGGCAATTCGAGAATCTGGTCAACAGAATGATTGGTCTTTCGCGTGTTATGTCTCACAGGAAGAGCCAAGAACTTGGAAAGAAGCTTTGAAAGATAACTCTTGGGTTGAAGCAATGCAGGAAGAACTGCAACAATTCCAGAAACTTGGTGTCTGGAAGCTCGTACAGAAACCTGCTGATTATAAGAAGATTGGTACCCGTTGGGTTTATAAATGCAAAAAGGACGACCGTGGAATCGTTATTCGCAACAAAGCAAGATTGGTCGTTCAAGGTTTTCGTCAGACTGAAGGTATAGACTACAACGAAGTGTATGCACCTGTTGCACATCTGGAAGCAATTCGGATCTTTCTGGCTTATGCCTCATTCAAAGGATTCAAGGTTTACCAGATGTACGTCAAGAGTGCATTCTTACATGGTCTAGTGGAAGAAGAGGTGTATGTTGAATAGCCTCCAGGTTTTGAAGATCCTATCCATCCCGATCGGCTTTGGTTGTTGAACAAAGCTCTCTATGGTCTACATCAAGCACCACGAGCTTGGTATGCAACCTTATCTAATTACCTGTTGGAGAATGGATTTCGCAGAGGTCTTATTGATTGCACTCTCTTCATAAAAGAACAAGATGGAGATCTTCTACTGGTTCAGGTATATGTGGATGATATTATATTTGGTTCTACTAACAATGTTATGTGTAGGGATTTCGAGCGTGTAATGCAGGATAAATCCGAGATGAGCGCTATGGGGGAGATGACTTTCTTTTTGGGCTTGTAAGTGCAACAAACGAAGTCTAGGATTTTCATCCATCAGACTAAGTATGTTCAAGACATCTTGAGCCGATTCCAGATGTCCGACACATCGCCCATTGGTACCCAACTGCAGCAAAATCACGGAATCAATCCAGACTTGAAGGGTGAACTCGTTGGCTCTTCATACTACCGCGCGATGATTGGATCCCTTATGTACCTCACAGCATCAAGACCAGATATAATGTATCCAACGTGCCTGCTACCAGATATCAAGTGAACCCGAAGGCCTCACATCTTGCAGCTATAAAAAGGATTTTTCATTATTTGAAGGGTTACCCAGACACCGGTCTATGGTACCCTAAGGATGATAACTTTGAATTAGTCCCTTTCAGTGATTCTGATTTTGGCTGATGTAAAATCGACGGCAAATCCACAACGGCTGGATGCCATTTTTTAGGAAATCGCCTCATAACATAGCAGTGCAAGAAGCAGACTTGTGTCACTACATCAACTTGTGAGGCTGAATACATTGCTACCTCAAGTTGTTGCTCCGAAGTCCCGTGGATACAACAGCAAATGCGTGATTATGGTTTTGAATTCCTAACTACTCCTATTTTAGTCGATAATTCTGCTGCCTTATCTATCACTAGAAATCCTGTGCAGCATTCAAAGACCAAACACATCGAAATTAAGTATCACTTCATACGTGATTGCTTTGATAAAAGGCTAATCGATGTTGTTAAAGTCCATACCGATGACCAACGTGCCGACCTTTTTACCAAAGCATTTGATAAATCAAGATTTGACTTTTTATTATTGGTAAACGGCATTAAGGTCAAGCAAGAGTAATCCACATCGGAAAATCGTTTTTGTAAATATCTTTGTGTTTTTAAAATTATTGTAAGTTTGTTGATTTTAGGGGGAGTAATTCCAAATTTGAAAAAATTCAAAAACATCGAAAAATTTCAAAACCCAAAAACAATAGAAAAACAAAAATGAGTTTCCTGGCGAGCAAAAGAGAAAATGATAGTACATCAGTGGTCTGTCTAAACCTCTTTAAACTGAAATGCAAAATGAAAAATGTTAAGCAGCTCTATATAAGATGTATCAGTAGGCTCACAATCATCTTAAAGTGTGCAGGGTGATATAAACTTAAATCGACTGAAGACCAAGTGGGAACCATTCATTGGCATATGGTCTTAGTACCGAAATTTCGTTTGAGAGATTGCCGAGGTTCTGAGATATGTGGTCTTTATGTTGTTTATCATCTGGGTATCATGGTTGTTTCTTTTACCAAAACAAACGGAGACGAAGTCTAGATCTTCCATGATATCATGCATACGTGTACATACTGCATACGACCTCAATAAGTGATCAACAATCACATGTCCACAAAACAAGTGATAATATATCACATTTATCCGGGAGTTAAGTTCGTCTCTTTGCTATACGAAAGTACTGACCTGTTCACGGACTTGCTCCTGTGCCCTCATGCATCTGAAAATCAAGTTCCTCATCAATAAGTGATTCTATCACATAGGGCTTGTTTTCATTCAAAATAAGTGAGTTTCTCACATTTTCATATACCGTCAAACAGATGATAAATGGTATACTCACCGGTAAGATGAACTCTCATGCATACCTTGATACGGGAATGTGTCGTGATGTGGATGAACACCGGTCTGTAAGTATACATCATACCTTAACATATCCCCTCGCCATGATTACATATGATAAGTTGAGCTTATGTGGATAACAATACCGATAATCGTTATAGGATGTTTATCTACATGTTAACAAAAAGAACAACAAGAGCGTTTTGGCATGACCGTACACTGATATGATTCTCTTACCCTCAAAACTCGCAAAAAGAATGTTTGTATATATTTACTTTTCTTAGTTTCTGCAACTTTGTATATATTTATTTACTGCTTTTAGTCTTTAAGTTTGAAATATTAAAAATGCCAAAAAGATTTTAGGTGTGTTTTAATATAAACTTTATAAAAGTCAAAAAGATTTCATTTCTGCTGTAGTTTTGATTAATCGATGTTGGAGCTCGAGTCTTCGTTACTTGAAATCTGATTGAAAACCAAAACGACTGAATCTTCATAAACGGTCAGAGTTTGCAAGTTTTGAAAGTTAATAATCAAAATTAAAAAATCTATTAACTTTTCAAACTAAATTGTCGGACGGTAGTTGAATGAGAATTGGTCTCATTTGTGTCATTTTTTTAATGTTAACTATATTCCAAGTCGTTGTTCTCATTACGCGTTTAGCTTTCTTGCATGTGCAGATGCTAAAGGCGAAGAGAACATGTTCGATGATAAGCTTTGGAATGAAGACACGACGTGAAGGCACTCAAATGATAAAGATGATCGAGTTGCCGCTGATCAATCACCAACACCACAAGGATCGCAAGTATTAAAAATCAAAAGATTCACAAGCATAATCAAAGGTGGAGTTTATTGATACACTTCCTAAATGAAAGTTGGAGTTTGCTAATACACTTTCTATTTACAACACGTGAAGACTTTGGAGATCCTCCGACATGAAAGACATGGAAGACGAACCATCACGAGTAGCATCCAAGGGGGAGTTTGTTGGTACACTTTATGTGGACGCGACTCAACTCGGTTCCATTCGGTTCGGTTCGACCCGGTTAGGTTAGGTTCGGCTCAAGCCCGACGTCATGACATTCCTCCGTCGTGCACCCCAGAGTTCGACACGCGAAGCACGGAGAGGCGCGGACCAATTCCCGCTGACACATCATCATGACATCATCATGATGATGTCATGATGATGTCACATGTTGACTAAACTTTACAAATATGAATTTGAGAAATTGATGTCACACATGCATGACAACTGATAACGCAAATCTAATTCACGATTGGATCATTTGTTTCTGTTGGGCTAATCAACTAATATTGGGCCTCCATCAGACTTGGGCTTACATCATGTTGGACGAAGACCATAGGTGACGAAGACACCACATGTGACGAAATCCAAGGGATTTCGTCGAGATCTTGGATTTCGCCGAGGGATTTCGTCCAGAACTGGGATTTTGTCATGATGTCTGAGTCCGTCGATCAGTTTTCGTCTGGGACTGGATTTTGTCATGTTGTTAGTATAAATACCCAGACAACAGACAGAAACACTAGAGAGAAGTCTGAATAGATTTCACAGAGCGAACACACTGTAAACACACACACACTGAGAGTTTATAAGGATATCTTGTAAACATTGCTTTGTAACGGTTCCGTACGCATTAATACAATGGAGTGTTAATCGTTGAATCTTTGTGTTTGTGTTCGTAACTTGGTTTAACTTACCCGTTTGGATTCCCCACTCACGGGTTTGTCAAAAAACAGGGAATAGAGGTTACTCGATCCTCCGGGTGGACCTACAATTTCAGTTTAGAGCTTTAAAGTTTTGCAACGCACTTGTGACGCTTTTTTTCGTCAAAAATGTGTTGCAAATATGTCCGAATTTGTAACGCATTTTTTTGCGTTGGAAATTTTCGTAACAAATTGACATTTTTCTAGTAGTGTAGCCATACAATAAACCACACGTGCAGACTTTTAAAAAACAATAATAAACTAACTGAACCTAAAGAACCGGACTTCTTCTACACAACATGCATTGAACGAGCCCACATACTCCTTTTCTTTTGCATCACACCACTTAACAATCTCCCCGGTCTTGCTGCTTATTTGACACGTAACCCGGTCAAACCTTCGACCCGACTTGATGCTTGACTCAACGACCCGCGTAACCCGTGACGAACCGGATTAACATAGCAAATTCGTTCCGCATTTTCCATAATCCCCAAATTGTAATGAGTGTTATTGCACGAACAACCTTTCTCCTCTTCTCGGAGCCTTGAATAGTCAAATGGATATCCAAGAGGTCTCTGATACTGAACCCATATAGATTTGGGATCTTGCACCAATCCTTCATGTGACAACTGCGTTCTATAATCGATGTATAATGTAGAACAATGTCAATTAACAATAAAAGAATGTGCTTTGGTGTTATTATATGTGTTTTGGTGTTATTATGTGTATATTTTTGTTTGATGATTTTACGATTTGATTCGATTCCAATTTCAAGCTTTAAATCGCTTTCTGGAAGGTTATACGCAAACTGATGCGTAAACGCAGTTAGTTTAATGCGACAAACACTCCGGAATAGTGACATAGGCTTAACATACCTTAAATAACCTTCACATAACTTAGAAATAAGTTTTGAATGGTTTGGTGTGTTGAAAACAAGTTTGTTCGATCGCAGGGACTATTTGTGTCAAACTGTGAAACTATACCGATTTGTATAGTAACGATAATTCTGGAACTTGATCATAAGTTAAACATACCATAAATATCCTTTACATAGCTTAGAAATAGGCTTTGAGGGGTATGCTAAAATAAACTTATTTGATCAATAGGGACTAAAAGCGTCAAAAAGTGCATAAGTTTGAATTTTCGTGCTTATCTTACGTTCTGAATATATCCGGACATCCAAAAATTTATTTAATCATTATAATATTTTATTTTAGTGATTGGCATGATAAAATTCCATTCGTCGCTTAATTTGGATCGTTTTTGCGTTCGTTACGACTTCCGTCGTAATTAACCGAATAACGCAACCGTACGACCAAACGAACCGACATCCGAGATTTTTTTGAGCATATTTTAACTTCCCTACACTTTAACATCATTTTAGAGCTTTGAAATAAGGTTAATGGGGCTTAAACGTGTCAAATATGCATCAAAATACAAGTTTTTCAAGTTCAGGGACCAAATGTGACAATCTGCCAAAGTGGTCCTGGCGAGCCGCGTAAGCTGAGAAGCATTCCTACGCGGGGCGCGACAGCCTATCAGATCAAAAACATTGAATCTGGACTTTGAGCTGGTTTTGATGGTTTTTAACCACTGATTTGGGATACTTTGGGCAAGATTTTGATGGTTTTAACTGTTCCCATGATTTTGAATACCATATGCCCACTTGTATGGCCAAGATCGAAGCACAAAATGCGAGAAACGATCCTAACGGTTTACCAAAAACTATATAAACCCAACTCCTTTTCATTCTTTCCTCACACTTTGATCTGATTTTACTCTAAGTTGGAGTGTATACTTCATACCTGAGTAATCTTTAGATCAAAACTTCCTAACTTGGACCCTTTGTAAGTTTCTTTCATTCTTTTATGCGTTTTCAAGCACGAAAGTCAAATAGTGTTTGACTTTCTGCTTTGACCAGGTTATGGTCAACACGAAGTTCGTTTGAACTTCGCAACGTGAGCGTAATCACGATGGTTATAGTCCCGAGTGACTATACCTACTGATTACCACGTTGATTACGTGTAGTGACGAGTCATAGTTTCGGTCAAAATACGTATTTATGCGCATTTTGCAACCAAACTATCCTAGGGTATCAAAACACTTTGTTTTGATATCAAAACCTGTTTTCTAACTTAACTAAACATGTTTTAACATGTTTAGCTCGTCACTTTTAGTTTAGTGCTTGTATAGAGTCGTAAGTCAAGCGGTCTAAACAACCGCTTAGACTTTCGAACTAGACCCGTTTGGTCGATCATTAGGATCCGACCAAGCATGTTTAGTGACCATAGTTATATAGGGAATAACCTTCCGAGGTTATACCTCATGGCACATAGATTAAGTAGTTGTATGATAGGTAGTTTATATGCCTTAGGTAAAATGACCAAAATGCCCTTTTCATGCATAATTGGATTTTAAGCATATGTAACATAAACTTTTGTCACTTAACTGATTATGCAACATGTTTAGGCATATAATACTTGTCATATGACTAGTTAGACGTCTCGAACGCGCTTTTTGCGCGAACGACGCGTTAACGTAGCGTAAGCTACCTTAATGAGTCGTAACGGGTCAAAAGCACTTAGGATAGGTTTCGATCTAGAATGTTGGCTTTGTTAAACCATATCACATGAGTTCCAATACTCATTTGGTTTACGAAACCTCATTCTATCTGATCTTCCGATTAAGATGTCGATTATTTGACTAGTGATTCGATTATTAGGTGCTGTTTGATTTCCTTGTCTTCCTTGAGCTTTGTTGAGTTCTTTTGATTGAGGATACTTTGCACTTCAAGTGAGTACATAGTTCCCCTATTTTACTGTTTTCAATTGTTTTGGGGTGATTCATATGTGTTAAATAATTTCGAGGTTTAAACGATGGTTTCAAAAACGATTAAAATGGTTTATATTAAACTAATAACGATTTCGATAATGTGAACAAACTTGATGGTTGTTGATGTGTGCAAATGCAACATATAAATTACATCAAATGAGGCATAAAACTAACCCTTTTTTAGTACTAATGTTGGAAAAAGTGTGTTTTTGTCTTCCTTTTATATTTTCAGGATTAAATGAGCTCAAATGAACAAAAGAAGGAAAAAGGCAGCTAAATCTAACATAAATACAATGTAACGCCCCAAAATCCGAATGTTTATAATTGCCGTGTGTTTCTATATGACACGTCATGAAATAAATAACTAGGCTATTTAACCTAGTTAAATGTATGGTAAAAATTATTAAAAGATGGATGTAGTGCACATTGTGTTAAGTGGCAAACATGAGGGGTTAAATGGAACAAGATGGAAGTTGAGTTATTAAAATGAAAGTTTAACACACACAAACACTCACGAATGTTCAGGAGCTCCAAAGAGCTCTAACCCTAAACTCAACTAAATCACCAAATTGAAGGATGATTCAAGGCTTAAATTCGTGAAGGAACATGGATTAATGATCACCATCACAAGGGAATCATAAGGTATGTCTTAAAAGCTAGTTTGGTGATTATGCACGAAGTGGGTTATGTTGTAAATCGTGAAGTTGTATGAAATTGAGCATGAGTATGTGTTAGATTCATCATTTGGAACATGGATTATGCACGGTTTAGGTTAATTTGATGTTTAAGGGTGAAACCCGTTTGTTATGGTGAAGATGAAGACATGGGTAAATCATCTATGTCTAAATTCTTGCTTAATATTGATGTATTTTGATTTGAATGATGGATTCTTGTGAGAGGAATTGAAAGAAATGTGATACTAGTATGTTTGATGTTTATGCATGTATGATTCATGTTGATTAGAATGAAGAAATTGATGAATTGTGTATGAGATTAGAATGATATGCATGAACTAGTTGTACACTATGCTTACAAGGTAGTACACATATCAAAAGTATGATGAAATTTTGAAGAACATAAGATTAGATCACTTGTAAGTGATTAACAAGTAGTTATGAAGTGGGTTTTAGATGATGTAATGTAAATTGATGATTTACTTATGTTAATAATGTTTGGAATCATACATGTGTGTGAATGTTTAAAGAAATGGGATAAGGAATGATGAATTGTTGTTAGATGAAGTGAATAAAATGTGATCATAATATGTTTGATGTTTAATTTTAAATACCACATGTTGATTGGTAGAAGGATTTGAAGAACTATGTATGAACTTAGAAGATTGTGAATGAATTAGTTGTACGTTATGCTTAAAAGGTGGTACGCACACTAATCGTATGATAAAATGTATGTATTGTCGTCCGTATAGTCGGTTATGATGTTACGGGTATATAATGATAAGTCGAAAGTTAAGGTAAATGGACCGTTGACTTCTAACAAGTCAACCGTGTATAAGAAGGATGGTTAGACGTGTTGTCATAATTGTAAGATTAAGGTAAGTTATATGGAGCGCGTTTGACGAATGTGTGTTTAATGCGATGACATGATGGTTTACATGAGTTTGAAATGATATGAAATTGGTCACATGTATTATGCTTGTTAGAAGTAACTAATGAAAGTCAAATGGGGATTATGCGATCGATATGATCGATAACATGTACAATTATGTATGCTAATAAGAATGTGATTTCGATGACATGGAAGTATAGGAATCATGTCGAGACGGAATCAAGCACGGAAGGCTATCGGGTCAAGAAGTGGCGAGGAAACGAGTTTGAACATGGACGCATGAGGTAAGTGATTTTCGTAATCACTTCTTAGTTGTTTATGTAAAGTTAGGTGCAATTTAATTAAGTATGATGATCGAGGTCAAGTAGGAAAGAATTGTATGAGACCGATGAAGTATTAAACGGATCTTAGCTTTGATCCGAGCACGGTATGTGTGATTAAGAATTGTAGCTAAGTAGTAGGATTGGTTACTTATGGAAGGGAGTCCTTTGTTGTTAAGGTTAAAGCAAAGTTGACAAAAACGCCCTTGATGGGTAAAACGAGAAAATGGTCTTAAAAGTTGATTACAAACAAGCTATTTATTTAAATGAATGTTTTGAAAAAGTAAGAAAGCGAGAACTATGATTTTCGTAAGCTAAGGACCTTACATTGCGCAAATACCCTTAACGGGTCAAAATAAGCTCTTGAGCGAAAATGGGTCAAGAGGATGCAAGACATCCGAGAACTTAATCTTTTATAATAGACAATGTTGACATTATTAGGTTCATAAGAAGTTATGGTCAAACAAGCAAGTTATGTGGATGAATGCATGAACGGGTCGAATAAATCATAAATGAATAATAAGACGATAGCGTGTAAGTTAAGAATTTCCTTAATCCGGATGTGGGATTTTAAGTTTATATGATAGAATGTGAATTTACAAGCATGTAGGAAGAAACGGGAGGTTAAACGGGTAAACGGTTCGAAAGTTATGCGCGTTTTAGTGCATTCGGACGTCGAAACGGATCTGCATAAAAAAATGCATTTTAGAGAGGCCGTCGCCGACGGGCAAGGAGGCCGTCGCCGACGGGCACGGGAAAGTCAGTTTTTCTCAGACGCCTTATTTGCCTGTCTACGGGGTTTTGGCCGACGGGAAAAACTACGGGCCGTCGCCGACGGGCCCTAGGGCCGTCGCCGACGACCTCCCCAAGTCCAAAAACATGAAATTTGTTATTTAAGTTGATTTATGTATCGTAGGCTTCGGTTTGTTATCCGTGGTCTACGGCGGGCTTCCTAAACATGATTTTGATCGATCCTTAGATGTTTATGGGCTATAAATCAAAGTCTAAGTCCCATGTAATTAACGTATGGGTATGTAAGAAGTATGTAAGATCTTGTACGTATGTAGATGTGTATGTATGTATGTATAAAGATATGTATGAGTGTATGCATGTATGTAAAGATGTAGGCAAGGTATGTACGCATGTAGATGTGTATGTATGTATGTATGTATGTATAAAGATATGTACGAGTGTATGCATGTATGTAAAGATGTAGGAAAGGTATGTACGTAGGTAGATGTGTATGTACGTATGTGTAAAGATATGTACGAGTGTATGCATGTATGTAAAGATGTAGGGAAGGTATTTACATGCGCAGATGTGTATGTATGTATGTATGTATAAAAATATGTATGAGTGTATACATGTATGTAAAGATGCAGGAAAGGTATGTACGTAGGTAGTTGTGTATATAGGTATGTATAAAGTCATGTATGAGTGTATGCACGTATGTAAAGTTGTAGGGAAGGTATGTACGTATGTAGATGTGTATGTATGTATGTATGTATGTATGTATGTATGTATGTATGTATGTATGTATGTATGTATGTATGTATGTATGTATGTATGTATGTATGTATGTATGTATGTATGTATGTATGTATGTATGTATGTATGTATATATGTATGTATGTAAGTACATATGTATGCATGAATTAGACACGTTGAGTGTTAACGTTATTAATGGTGTACCTTGAGAATGAAAAGTAATGCAGGTACGTTATTGAAGCCTCACCAGAAAATGGATACGCAGATGAAATGCTTAAAGTTTGAAAAATGACGAAATGTGAAGTGTACGTGAATGAATCTTGTTTATATAATGTGTACTAATATATGAATGAATGTGGTGAGTGTAGGTTGTACGGACCACGGGTGATTATCACAAGGAATAGAGAATCGAAGACCGAGTCACAAGATAGATTGTACGGGAATAAATGAGTATGTACTATTAGTAAACAGGTCTTATGCTTTATTTTTGTGAACGATACATATTAAAACGAACCTTCAAGTAAGTCAAGACGTATGTAATGAAAGAAATTTTATGGCACGAATTTCCGCTGCGGCTTTTTGTCAAATACGAATTAGGGTCTTACATACAAGAAAATGAACAAACGTGGGATGCCCGACCCCCCGACAGCATCTTCCCAAGCAAAAACAAGAGAACAGAAGGCTAAACACGCCCCGTGCTCAATGAGCACGGGGGCGTGCCCAAGTGTCTGCAGAAAAGATAAAGCTGTATAAGCTTCTATCACCCACCACGGGGGCGTGCCCATCGGACACGGGGCCGTGGTCAACTCTAAGATTCGCAGAGTCTGGGGAAATATTGATAGTACAGATACGCTTCTGCACACGGGGTCGTGCCCAGCGGACACGGGGGCGTGGTCAACTAATGTAGACAAACTGCAATTAATGAAGAAAGAGAAGAAGGATGGACACGGGGCCATGCCCGAGCTTCTGTTCAGGCAATAAATAGGGGTGCTTGGCTCATTTGCAAACCATCCCTTGGCACACCACTTCTCTCACCCTTCACCCACACTCCCCACCACCACAACACCATCATCCACCACCATCATCCACCACCATCATCCATCGTCCATCATAGAGTGTGTGAGTAGTCTCGGGATCCAAGATTGATCGTAAGAGTTCTTGATAATCAAAGGCCATGTTTGCCTAAGTCTCTTACATCACTTGGTGAAGACAAGTGTCTAGTGTAATACTTTTTAGTTTTAATCTTTTCGCACTTTTTATTTGGTTATGTATTAATGACTTTAATAACTAGTTTCTTATGTTGAAGGTGATTCTTCCTTATCATTTGTCTGTGGTGTCTTGGCATTATTTTACTGTCTATATAAAATAAAATATTTTCACCATTCATGTAACACCTGTGCCTTCACGGCCATCAAACAAATACCAAACCAATGAAATATTATATTTCATACTTGGGGTTTGTAAAATTATGTGTATCTTTTACACATATCAACTCTTGTTTGATTTTAAGCTTTAAATCGCTTTCTGGAGGGTTATACGCGCTCTGATGCGTAAATATAACCAGTTTAATCCAACGAACACTCCGGAATAGTGAAATAGGCTTAACATACCTTAAATAACCTTTACATAACTTAGATATAAGTTTTGGAAGGTTTGGTGTGGTGAAATCACAGTTTAATCGCTTACAGGGACTAAAATTGACAAACTGCGAAAGTATGCCAATTTGAACTGTAACAGACATTCCGGAACATGGCCATAAGTTAAACATACCATAAATATCCTTTACATAGCTTAGAAATAGGCTTTGAGGGGTTCGGTGTGCTAAAATAAACTTTTGGGTCATTCAGGGACTAAAAGTGTCAAAAAGTGCACAAGTTTGCATTTTCGCGCATAACTTACGTTCTGAATACATCCGGACATCCAAAAATTTATGTAAGCATGACTACATTATATTTTAGTGTTCGCCATAAGAAAAATCCATTCGTCGCGTCATTTAGATCGTTTTTCGCGCTTGTGCGCATTCCGTCGTAATTAAGCGAACATCGCGTTCGTACGACCAAACGAACCATCATCCGGCATATTTTTAAGTATGTTTTGAGTTCCCTATACTTTAACTTCATTTTAGAGCCTTGAAATGAGGTTAACGGGGTTCAAACGCATCGAAAATCGCTTAAACGGGCTGCAGGGACCAATTCTGCCAATTTTGAAAGTTTGCTGAAACATGGGGGCAGTGGCGTAGCGCCACTGCATGTAGCCTTACCAGTCGCGCTACGCGACTGCCTATTCTGGGCAGAAACATGCAGAAACTCAGTTTTTTCGCATTCGGGACCAGATTCGACGTATTAACAGCTGTTAACAGCTGTTCTCCACTCCTTAATCCCTTGCCACATGTTGATACCCTATGGTGAGTGGCCAATTTAGTCACCATGAGTTTCCGACAAGTGTACGGGTTGGATCATGGCACGATATTCGACAAGCGATCTTAACGGTTCGGGTATTACTATAAATACCCAACCACCCCCATTGCTAAAAATCACTAGAAACTTGATTTGAGAAACTCTAAGTTGAAACATTTGTTTCATACCTGAGATTTTTGAATCGAGTTTAGCATTCGGGGACCCTTCGTAAGTATTCTTTCGTTCTTTTCCTTATTTTACTGCTTTTCGAGTCAGAAAGTCAAACTTTGTTTGACTTTCAGCGTTGACCAGTAATGGTCAATGCGAAGTTCGTTTGAACTTCGCAACGTGAGTGTAATCACATTGGTTATAGTCCCTTGGGACTATGCCCACTGATTACCACGTTGTCTAGGGTCGTAGGGTAGGCGATCTAATAAATCGCCTATACCTTCGAACCCGACCCAGTTTGGTCGATCATTAGGATCCGACCAAATACATTAGGTGACCATAGTGTAGGGAATAACCTTCCGAGGTTATACCTTATGGTCACATCGTTTAAGTAGTTGTATGATAGGTAGTTTATATGCCTTAGGTAAATTACCAGAATACCCTTTTCATGTATAATTGGTAATTAAGCATATGTAACCTAAACTTTTGTCACATAACTGATTATGTAACATGTTTAGGCATATAACACTTGTCATAGGACTAGTTAGACGGTCCGAACGCGTTTCACGCGCACGACGCGTTAAAGTAGCATAAGTTACCTTAATGGGTCGCGATGGGTCGATAATACTTGGGTTAAGTTTCATTTAGTATGTAGGCTTTGTTAAACCATATCATATGAGTTCCTACACTCATTTGGTTTACAAACCCTCCTGCTACCCAGTCTTCCGATTTAGGTCCGGGTTAATTATGTAGTTACCTATGTTAGGTACCGTTTGATTTCCGGGACTCCTCTAGCTTACTTGGTAGTTGTTCAAGACTCCTAAGCACTCCCAGGCGAGTACATTATTCCCCTCTTTTACTGTTTTCAACTGTTTTGGGGTGACTCATATGTGCTAAATGTTTTATCAATGATTTCAATAACAATTACTATGTGGTTTCAAGAACAATAACAATTATTTCAAGAACGCTAACAATGATTTCAAGAACGAATACAATGATTTCAAGAACGAATACAATGATTTCAAGAACGAATACAATGATTTCAAGAACGAATACAATGATTTCAAAAACTAATAACAATTTCAATAAAGTGAACGAACTTGTTGGTTGTAGTTACATGACCGATGACATTCATTAGCAATGATCAAGCCGACCAGTATTAGGTTATGGTACCATAGGATCTGACAAATCCCGTTATTCTCTATACTCATGGTTATGTGTGGGTATTTTGGGTAACGACTGAATCTGTAATTATTAACTTATCCTTTGGTAAGGGTTTGTTAAGAACGAGAACGAGAGCGAGTTGGAACGAGGAACGCGTCAAGAAGGTTTGAATGTTATTAGAGAATCGACCATAAAGTAGTTTCACAATTAAAACAAGAACGACTAGAACGATTTTACAAAATGGGTTAACGATTGGGTAAACATTTGTACATGATTGACATTTGATCATGTATTTTCCACAAAACATAACTTTGATTTAAACCAAGTTTTACTTCAATACTTTGTTTTTGTGCATATGGTTTAGTTGAGACATTTCACTTGCCATACATGGATATTTGACATAGACATTTGACATGGATATTTGACATAGACATTTGACATGGATATTTGACATAGACATTTGACAATTTATTTAAACATAGACATTTTACATTGTTTGGTTTGGTTTGATTAAGTGATTAAGTAACGATGTGTGTGTAATATGATACAAGCATGGTGGATACGCCGCTGGTACTTCCTATATATAAGTGTTTGTATGGTATTACATATTGTAGCGTTATTTGAATCATTTCAGTTCGAGACATAGAACATTTTATACAAATAACATACTTTTCACAAGACATTGATTTATAAACAACTTATCTTATGCAAACTCATTTACATGGTTATTCATTTAATCATGCATTATTCTCTTATTTATACTTATCATCCGAACTTATTATTTTTCAAATGATTTACAAAGACAAAGCAAATAACAAGGTTCATGACTAAACATTTTCTTAAAACAGAAGTCATGAATCTTATTTTCACAAAACCTATGTATCTCGCCAGCATTTCTTTGCTGACCTCGTTTTCACATATGTTTCAGGTATTGTTGGATGATATCGATTGATAAGATGCATGCTCACATAGGACTGGACAAGGCCTTAGTGACTCAATAACAATGATAGACTATGTTTAATTAGTGTATTTAGATTTCAAGACGATGTAATTATTCAATGTTTAATAAAACGAAACACTTTTGATATCCATGGTTATGAAACATTAATTCTGTTGCAACACGCCCCGATGTTTCCGCCGCGATTTGTTGTTTTACGCGGTCGGGGTGTGACAATTCATATCTCCATGGTCTATATGGAGATATGTTGGCTACCTGGTCGGGGGTTAAGGGAATGGTTTGGTAAGAGTCTTGCCTTGTTCAGTGTATAGATCCTGCAAGGACCTGGGTCAAATTTAGTAGGACCTCCTTCAATACCCACCGGTATTGGATGGCGGGAGTCCAAACTCTTTGATCCCCTCATATGTAAGCTACTATTAAAACTTTAACCCGGCTACTTAGGACTGTATCCCTGCTGACTCAGACTACTTAGCCGAGGGTAACGTCACCTTCAAAAGAGGGGCCTACCACATTATGCATTAATAACTTAATTAATTATCTTTCAATAATCCAACCCTTTAGGATTGTATCCTTGCTGACTCAAACTACTGAGTTGAGGGTAACGTCACCTTCAAAAGAGGGGCCTACTACAATAACTAAGATAATCTCTTAAAAAGTGCAAAAGTGTGGAAATAATCAAAGGTTACACTAAACACGAGTCGGATCCAAGTGATTCATCTTGTCTATCTGTTTTTATTCTATTGTATTTTTCAGCATTTTAGTTAGTTTTTATTTTCTAGTTTAAAAACATTTTTCTAACTTTTGATTTGATTAGATGTTGAGAATAAACCGGTATTAAAAGCTCTTGTGTCCTTGGACGACCTCGGTATCTTACCAACACTATACTACGCTCACGATGGGTGCACTTGCCCATATGTGTGTTTAGTGTTAGTAAATATCGTGTTTTATAAATTTAAAACTTGGCTAAAAAGTGTTAAAGGGCTTAAAATATACATTAAAAACTATACGACACTTCACATGCATCAGTTGTAATTACATAACAAATGACATTCATTAACATTGATCAAGCCGACCAGTATTAGGTTATGGTACCATAGGATCTGACAAATCCCGTTATCAGACTGCACCCATGGTTATGCGTGGGGGTTATGTGGGTAACGACTGAATCTGTGATTGTTAACTTACCCTTTGGTGGTTTGTTAATTCGAGTTGAACGAGGGATGAGTTGCGAAGATTTGGATGTTATTAAGCGAGAAAACCAAAAGTAGTTTTCACAATTAAAACAAGAACGATTTTGGGATGAGTTAAACGATTTGAAAGGATTTTGGAAACGATTGGTACGAGTTAAACGATTTGAACAAACGATTGGTTTTGGGTGGTGATTAGGCAATGGGACGGGTGTAACATGATAAAAGCATAGTAGATTCGCCGTTGGTACTTCTTATATATAAGTGTTTTTATCATATTACATTCCGTGTCATTATTTAGATCACTTGGGCAAACGATTTTGAAACAATGTCACATAACGATGTTTTCTAAATGTATAAACCATACGAGTTTTATTAACGAGTTTTTACGAGATGTTTTACAATTTGGTTTACTAAAACAAATGTTTTGGGGTTAAGAATCATGGCTACGAAATTTTATAAGTTATAACCATCTTGATTTGAGATAGTTAATTATGCTGCAATACTATACACTTTCAAAACAAGGTTTTTACTTTCGACTCTTATAGTCTAATGAGGTATTGCAACATGTAAACTAGCCATGAATCTGACACTCTCATAAAACCTATGTGCTCGCCAGCATTTCTTTGCTGACTTTGTTTTTACATATGTTTTATGTGTTGTTGAATGATGTTGATTTCTAGGATGCATGGTCACATAGGATCTGGACGAGGCCTTAGTGACATAGTAACAATGATAGACGATGTGTAACTTGTTTGTCTAACTTTAAGACAATGTTAATGTTTAATATTATCAATAAAACGAAACTTTTGTATCCTTGGTTGTGAAACTATAATTCTGTTGCAACACACCCGAACGTTTTCGCCGCGGTTTCGTTGTTTTAACGCGGTCAGGGTGTGACAGAAGAGCTGATATCAGAGCCAATAGTTATAGGGAATTAGGTTACTAGTAATGCTTTGACCTAGACTATAACTTTCTAGGACCCAAACGCGAGTCTTCTTGCGTTTAGATTTTAAAACAAAATCGTCGCCTATCCTTAGGTGATAACCACAATGAGAACACAAATTTCGAATTCGCTTTGAAAACTAATCATTTCTTCGTAAATGATTTGTTATAAGGTTTTGAACCCTCTAAGTTTTCAAAATCTCGTCAAAATTTGGGTCTTATAATGTGAACACGTGCAAACTGGAAGGGTGAATGTCTGTACCCTGAGTTTTCTGTCTAAGGCTAGAGTGTTTGTACAAATCCACATAATCGGACCAGTCACTCTTACCTGGGAACTCTTGGGGTGAGTGTTCACTTATACGCGAGCATGTCTTCGGCGATGCATTATATTGACCCATTTACTTTGATTAGTCACTGCGTGTCATTTGTTTGTTCATGGTAACAAACGAATGATCGCCTCCTTGTGTTTTGTCGATGTTTTCAATACCTCTTTTGTTTTTCCCAATTGTAGACCTCACTTGTTTCTCATGTCTCCTTGTTCTTTTAGACAATGCCTCCTCGACGAGATGCACAACCTCTAACCAATGAAGAAGTCGCAGCCCTTGTCGCTCAACAAATGGCTGCAGTGCTTCCGAACGTAGTAACCCAGATCCATCAGTTATACAACAACAATAATAACAATAATGCTCAGTGTAGTTTCAAGAATTTCAATTCTGCTAAACCATTGAAGTTTTCTGGGTCTCAAGGAGCAACCGCGCTCCTGCAATGGTTCGAAAGTTTGGAGAGCACATTCAGACATGTGCAATGTCCGAATGAGCGTAAGGTTGAATTTGCATCCAGTGTGTTCGAGAAGCGTGCTCTTACATGGTGGAACAGTGTTATGCGTGATAGGGGTGCTGATGTGGTGATGGCACAAACTTGGGAAGAGCTTCGAGCTCTCATGATGAGAGAGTTCTGTCCCCGTCACGAAATTCGAGCTTTGGAACGAGAATTCGATGATTTGAAACAAGATGGGGGAGAACACCGTGCGTATACGGATCATTATGAAGAGCTGAGTTTGTTGTGTCCCACTATGGTTACCCCGTTGGAGAAAGCAATAGAGAGGTACATCGATGGTTTGCCCGATTCTGTGCAAGACATTGTGATTGGCAGTAATCCTACTACTGTCCGTCAAGCGATCGAATTGGCTGCTACTCTGACCAAGTCTCAGGTGAGAAAGGGTAAACTGACCCGTAAGGGTGACAAGAAGAAGTCAGTTGATTCCACACAAGACAAGGGTAAAGGTAAGGGTAAGAAGAAGGGTGAGTCTTCTAAGAAGTCGAGGAAGCGCAAGGCTTCCCAGAACTTTGCAGTTACTGCACAAAATCCTCAGAACCCACCAGCCCTACCTCCCGTGAAGAAGCAATATGCTGGTACTACACCTCACTGTGCTCGATGAAATTGTCATCATGCTACCCAACATGCGTGTAAATAGTGCACTACGTGTGGTAAACTTGGGCATCTGGCCAACATCTGTCGTCTGGGTCAGAATCAAGCTGCTCAGATTCCAGCACAAGTTCAAGGGAATGCTGCGAGATTCCCACCTGGTTCGTGTTACAACTGCGGAGAAATGGGTCATTTTCGCAACAGCTGCCCAAGGTTGGTGAATGCAAATGCAAATCAGAACGCGAATGCCAACGCGAACGCGAATGTGAATCCTGCTCGTGGACGAGCGTACAATCTGAATGCAAATGAAGCGAGGGCTGACAACGAGGTTGTTAACGGTACGTTCCTTGTTAACCATCAACTTGCATCTGTTCTTTTCGATTCTGGTGCCGATAGAAGTTTTGTTTCATTGTCATTTGAGCCTTTGCTTGCGATACCTAGAACTAAACTTAGGAAACCGTTATCTGTCGAAGTTGCTACTGGTAAACCTCTCGTACTCGATTCTGTTATCCGCGATTGTCAATTGAACCTCGATAACCATATTTTTCCTATTGACCTCACACCGATGCAACTTGGGAGTTTCGACATTATCGTAGGGATGGATTGGTTGACTAAATTTCATGCCGAGGTGGTTTGTTTCGACAAGATCGTTTGCATTCCTCTTTCGTCTGGTGAAGTCCTAGAGGTTCATGGCGAGAAATCATCTGGTGGTTTGAAGCTTATGTCGTGTATGAAAGCCCAAAGTTATTTACGAAAAGGATATGTTGCTTTTCTGGCACATGTCACCGAGGAGAAAGGTAAGAGAAAGTGTATTCAAGATGTTCCGATTGTTCGAGATTATCCAGAGGTGTTTCCTGATGAACTGCCTAGTTTGCCTCCAGTTCGTCAAGTCGAGTTTCATATTGACCTTGTACCCAATGCCAACCCGATTGCGAAAGCACCTTATCGTCTTGCACCATCTGAGATGCAAGATTTCTCGAAATAGCTTCAAGAGTTATCTAATAAAGGATTCATCCGATCGAGTTATTCACCTTGGGGCGCTCCAGTCGTATTTGTGAAGAAGAAAGATGGGTCTTTTCGAATGTGTATCGATTATCGTGAGCTTAACAAGCTTACCATCAAGAATCGATATCCCCTACCTCGAATCGATGATCTCTTTGATTAGCTGCAAGGTTCTACCTGTTTTCCCAAGATCGATCTACGTTCTGGGTATCATCAACTTCGTGTTCTCGAAGAAGATATTCCCAAAACTGCTTTCCGCACGAGATATGGTCATTATGAGTTTACGGTCATGCCTTTTGGTTTGACAAATGCTCTAGCCATCTTCATGGACTTAATGAATACGGTTTGTAAACCTTATTTAGACAAGTTCATCATTGTCTTCATTGACGATATTCTCATTTATTCGAAGTCTCGAGCCGATCACGAGCAACACCTTCGTTTGACACTGGAACTCCTAAAGAAGGAATAACTTTTTGCTAAATTCTCCAAGTGTGAATTCTGGCTTAAAGAAGTTCAGTTTTTGGGTCATATAGTCAACGAGCAGGGTATTCATGTGGATCCATCCAAAATTGCTGCAATTAAGGATTGGAATACACCAACGACACCTACAGAAATTCGTTCTTTTCTTGGTCTCGCTGGTTATTATCGTCGCTTCATTTCAAACTTCTCGAAGATCGCGGTTCCACTCACTGCTTTGACTTAGAAGAATAAGCCTTTTGAGTGGGGACCCAAGCAAGAAGAAGCGTTCCAAACGCTGAAACGGAAGCTATGTGATGCTCCTGTTTTATCTCTGCCCGATGGAAATGATGATTTCATTGTCTATTGTGACGGGTCAAATCTAGGCCTTGGTTGCGTTCTCATGCAACGAGGTAAGGTCATAGCTTATGCGTCAAGACAATTGAAAGTTCACGAGAAGAACTACACGACTAACGATCTTGAGTTAGGTGCTGTGGTTTTCGCTCTTAAAATCTGGAGACACTACCTCTATGGAACGAAGTGTGTGGTTTTCATAGACCACAAAAGTCTCCAGCATATTCTTAATCAGAAGGAGCTGAACATGAGGCAATGACGTTGGATTGAGCTCTTGAGCGACTACGATTGCGAGATTCGCTACCATCCTGGTAAGGCGAATGTCGTAGCCGATGCGCTTAGTCGAAAGGAGCGAGTCAAGCTTCATTCTAGTCAAACTCTATCTGATATTCAATCTCGCGTCCTTCAAGCTCAACGATCTTGTGTGATCAAAGGCTTATTGAAATATGAGCTACCGCTTCAACTCGAGCTTAAACTCGAAATGAAAGGCGATGGGTTACTCTATTTCAAGGATACTTTATGGATTCCGAAGCAAGATGATCTTTGCACCTTAGTGATGGACGAATCTCATAAGTCTAGATATTCTATCCATCCTGGTGCTGATAAAATGTACAAGGATCTTCGTACTCAGTATTGGTGGCCTGGTATGAAGAAGGATATTGCTTTATATGTTTCAAAATGCCTAACTTGTCTCAAAGTCAAGGCTGAACATCAACAACCTTCTGGTTTGCTTGTACAACCAGGGATACCGGTTTGGAAGTGGGAGAACATTGCGATGGATCTCATCACTAAATTACTGCATACATCTAAAGGCCACGATGCTATTTGGGTTGTCATTGATCGATTAACGAAGTCAGCTCATTTTATTCCGATTCGCGAGGATCTATCTGCTGATAAACTTGAAAAGATTTATGTTGATGAGATTGTATCTCGACATGGTGTTCCTTTGGATATCATTTCTGATCGTGATGCTCGATTTTCATCTCATTTTTGGAAGACCATGCAATCTGCTATGGGAACCCAACTAAATCTAAGCACTGCTTACCATCCCCAAACAGATGGACAATCTGGGAGGATGATTCAAACTTTGGAGGATATGCTTAGAGCATGCGTGATAGATTTTGGTGGTAATTGGGATTCTCATCTGCCATTGATCGAGTTCTCTTACAACAACAGTTATCATGCTAGCATCAATATGGCGTCGTTCGAAGCTTGATACGGTCGAAAATGTCGTTCACCTGTCTGTTGGAATGAGATCGGTGAAGCTCAGCTTACTGGACCTGAGCTCATTCTGGAAACAACAGACAAAATCAAGAAAATTCGCGATAATCTTGTGACAGCTAGAAGCCGTCAAAAGAGTTATGCGGATACGTGACGCAAGCCCTTGGAATTTCAAGTGGGCGACCGTGTCCTACTCAAGGTATCACCTTGGAAGGGAGTGGTGAGATTTGGAAAGAAAGGAAAACTTGCACCTTGATATGTTGGACCATTTAAGATTGTTGAAAGAATTGGAAAGGTTGCCTATCGACTAGAGCTACCTCCAGAGCTTGGAAATATTCATCCAACTTTTCACGTGTTAAACTTGCGAAAGTGTTTTTCTGATGCTGATCTTCACATTCCACTCGACGAGATTCAAGTTGATGAAATGTTGCATTTTGTCAAGAAACCCGTGGAGATAATGGACCGTGCAGTCAAACAGTTGAAGAACAAATGGATTCGATTGGTCAAGTTCGCTGGGAGTCCAAAGGTGGCCCAGAGTTTACATGGGAACGTGAGGACCAAATGAAGGCGAAATATCCGCAATTGTTCTCACAAGTTTCCTCTAGTTAAAATTTCGGGACGAAATTTCCTAAAGTAGGGGAGACTGTGACAACTGTGTTCTGTAATCGATGTATAATGTAAAACAATGTCAATTATCAATAAAACAATATGCTTTGGTGTTATTATATGTGTTTTGGTGTTATTATGTGTGTATTATGTTTGATGATTTTACGATTTGATTCAATTCCAATTTCAAGCTTTAAATCGCTTTCTGGAAGGTTATACGCAAACTGATGCGTAAACGCAGTCATTTTAACACGACAAACACTCTAGAATAGTGACATAGGCTTAACATACCTTAAATAACCTTCATATAACTTAGAAATAAGTTTTGAATGGTTTGGTGTGTTGAAAACAAGTTTGTTCGATCGCAAGGACTATTTGTGTCAAACTGTGAAACTATACCGATTTGTATAGTAATGATCATTCCGGAACTTGATCATAAGTTAAACATACCATAAATATACTTTACATAGCTTAGAAATAGGCTTTGAGGGATTCGGTATGCTAAAATAAACTTATTTGATCAATAGGGACTAAAAGCGTCAAAACGTGTATAAGTTAGCATTTTCAAGCTTATCTTACGTTCTGAATATATCCGGACATCCAAAAATTTATGTAATCATTAAAATATTTTATTTCAGTGATTGGCATGATAAAATTCCATTCGTCGCTTAATTTGGATCGTTTTTGCGTTCGTTACGACTTCCGTCGTATTTAACCGAATAACGCAACCGTACGACCAAACGAACCGACATACGAGATGTTTTTGAGCATATTTTAAGTTCCCTATACTTTAACATCATTTTAGAGCTTTGAAATGAGATTAACGGGGCTTAAACGTGTCAAATATGCATCAAAATAAAAGTTTTTCAAGTTCAGGGACCAAATGTGACAATCTGCCAAAGTAGTCCTGGCAGGCCGCGTAAGCTGAGAAGCATTCCTATGCGGGGCGCGACAACCTATCAGATCAGAAACATTGAATCTAGACTTTGAGCTGGTTTTGATGGTTTTTAACCACTGATTTTGGATACTTTGGGCCAGATTTTGATGGTTTTAAGTGTTCCCATGGTTTTGAATACCATGTGCCCACTTGTATGGCCAAGATTGAAGCACAAAATGCGAGAAACGATCCAAATGGTTTACTGAAAACTATATAAACCCAACTCCTTTTCATTCTTTCCTCACACTTTCATCTGATTTACTCTAAGTTAGAGTGTATACTTCATACCTGAGTAATCTTTAGATCAAAACTTCCTAGCTTGGACCTTTTGTAAGTTTCTTTCATTCTTTTATGCGTTTTCAAGTACGAAAGTCAAACAGTGTTTGACTTTCTACTTTGACCAGGTTATGGTCAACACGAAGTTCGTTTGAACTTCGCAACGTGAGCGTAATCACGATGGTTATAGTCTCGAGTGACTATACCTACTGATTACCACTTTGATTTGGTGTAATGACGAGTCATAGTTTCGGTCAAAATACGTATTTTTGCGCATTTTGCAACCAAACTATCCTAGGGTATCAAAACACTTTGTTTTGATATCAAAACCTGTTTTCTAACTTAACTAAACATATTTTAACATGTTTAGCTCGTCACTTTTAGTTTAGTGCTTGTATAGAGTCATAAGTCAAGCGATCTAAACAACCGCTTAGACTTTCGAACTAGACCCGTTTGGTCGATCATTAGGATCCGACCAAGCATCTTTAGTGACCATAGTTATATAGGGAATAACCTTCCGAGGTTATACCTTATGATCACATAGTTTAAGTAGTTGTATGATAGGTAGTTTATATGCCTTAGGTAAAATGACCAAAATGCCCTTTTCATGCATAATTGGATTTTAAGCATATGTAACATAAACTTTTGTCACTTAACTGATTATGCAACATGTTTAGGTATATAATACTTGTCATAGGACTAGTTAGACGTCTCGAACACGCTTTGTGCGCGAACGACGCGTTAAAGTAGCGTAAGCTACCTTAATGAGTCGTAACGGGTCAAAAGCACTTAGGATAGGTTTCGATCTAGAATGTAGGCTTTGTTAAACCATATCACATGAGTTCCAATACTCATTTGGTTTACGAAACCTCATTCTATCCGATCTTCCGATTAAGATGTCGATTATTTGACTAGTGATTCGATTATTAGGTGATGTTTGATTTCCTTGTTTTGCTTGAGCTTTGTTGAGTTCTTTTGATTGAGGATACTTTGCACTTCAAGTGAGTACATAGTTCCCCTATTTTATTGTTTTCAATTGTTTTGGGGTGATTCATATGTGTTAAATAATTTCAAGGTTTAAACGATGGTTTCAAAAACGATTAAAATGGTTTATATTAAACTAATAATGATTTCGATAATGTGAACAAACTTGATGGTTGTAATTACATAACAAATGAAATTCATTAACATTGATCAAGCCGACCAGTATTAGGTTATGGTACCATAGGATCTGACAAATCCCATTATCAGACTGCACCCATGGTTATGTGTGGGGGTTATGTGGGCAACGACTGAATCTGTGATTGTTAACTTACCCTTTGGGGGTTTGTTAATTCGAGTTGAACGAGGGACGAGTTGCGAAGGTTTAGATGTTATTAAGCGAGACGACCAAAAGTAGTTCTCACAATTAAAACAAGAACGATTTTGGGATGAGTTAAACGATTTGAAACGATTTTGGAAATGATTGGTATGAGTTAAATGATTTGAACAAACGATTGGTTTTGGGTGGTGATTAGGTAATGGGACAGGTGTAACATGATAAAAGCATGGTAGATACGCCGCTGGTACTTCTTATATATAAGTGTTTTTATCATATTACATCCGTGTCATTATTTAGTTCACTTGGGCAAACGATTTTGAAACAATGTCACATGACGATGTTTTCTAAATGATATAAACCATACGAGTTTTATTAACGAGTTTTTACGAGATGTTTTACAATTTTTTTTACTAAAACAAATGTATTGGGGTTAAGAATCATGGCTATGAAATTTTATAAGTTATAACCATCTTGATTTGAGATAGTTAATTATGCGGCAATACTATACACTTTCAAAACAAGGTTTTTACTTTCGACTCTTATAGTCTAATGAGGTATTGCAACATGTAAACTAGCCATGAATCCGACACTCTCATAAAACCTATGTGCTCGCCAGTATTTCTTTACTGACTTTGTTTTTACATATGTTTCAGGTGTTGTTGAATGATGTTGATTGCTAGGATGCATGTTCACATAGGATCTGGACGAGGCCTTAGTGACATAATAACAATGATAGACAATGTGTAACTTGTTTGTTTAACTTTAAGAGAATGTTAATGTTTAATATTATCAATAAAATGAAACTTTTGTATCCATGGTTGTGAAACAATAATTCTGTTGCAACACTCCCCGACGTTTCCACCGCGGTTTCGTTGTTTTAACGCGGTCGGGATGTGATACTTCGCATCCTTGATAAGTAGCTGATGGATGCAAGCTAAGTCAATGTCTTCAATTAACCAGGTGGCCTTATCCATGTAGATTCTAATGGGTTGTCGTCCTTGGGGTCAATCCAACCAATTCGAGTTACTAGAAAACAATAGTGTCTTTTGGTATCCCCATGCACTGCAAATTATGATCACATGTGCACCCGTAATGATAATCTGTCTTGCATGATCACCTTAATATTCCCTTATCCCGAGCTCCCGTTTAAGGGACTGATATGTCATTACTTCTTTTATAGGGTACACAATGTTGAGTATAGCTAAATATTTTAAAAAAATTCCGCTAGTAAACTTGGGTTGGCTGATTGAAGTTATGTTGAGAAGAGATCCAATCCAACTCCTCCTAAGTTGGAATGTAGAAGGGGTGCCTGTCTTAATGACCACGAGAGTATTCCTCTATATATTTGACGATGTTCCGTTGCATTCTTCGTAAAGAAATATGATCCTATTTAATTATGTCAATGCTCGTGCACGAATGGATAAATAAACCATCGTATTGTAACAAATATCCTAGTACATCAGGTTCTACATCGAATTGGACTTTAAAATTGACAAGTAGCATCGCGCTGACTGTCTAATACATAGAATAGTCTAATATATTAGTAGATTAGGAGCACATCCCGATCCAATTTCTTACAACACTAGTACAACTGCGATGCAAACATTGAATGTTGTGACCCCGGTCACCATACTAATACCACTCATGATCACTGTGGCTACCTGTGCGCTTTGGTCCACTACCACGCTCATCCTCTGTTGTAAGGTCTGCTCATAAGCAGGACTCTCGATATGATCAATTGTAACACCTCGTAAAATCACGTCCAATGAAGTCTTGACACGTGTAATGAACCCTAATGAAGTCAAACATTGAAATTTAGGGACTAATTTTTCGAAAAATCGAAAACTTTGATTATGAAAGGACTGGAAGTGTTAGCATACCTAAAATAAGTTACTAAATAACCTCTTATGATGTTTATATTCACAAATGTGTCACTTGATGGTTAAGTGTAGCCGTTTGCGTAATTAATTGAAGGTTTGCGTAATAAAGGGTTAAAAGCGTCAACATGTCAATTCTAACCTTTGAGTGACCTTTTAACAAACCGAGAGCTTCATGATATTTAATTATACTCTCGGGAATGCCAAATAATGGCCGTCTAAGGTTTTTATGCCTATAAGTAAAGTTACGCGCAACTTTGCAAGTTAGAGGGGCTAAAAGTGTCAATATGTTTAATTATACCTCTGAATGACCTTTTAGCGAATCCGAAGCATCGTGATGTTTAATAATACTTTCAAGAATGTCTAATATGGATTAGATGAGGCTTCAATGCTATTAAATGATGAAATGCGCAAGTTTGCGCAATAGAGGGACCTAAAGCGTCAACTTTTGAATCTACGCCTTTCGGTGACCATCTAGGCGAACGAGAGCGTAGTAATATTTAATTATATGCTTGGGAATGCCCATTATGGGCCATAGGAGGCTTGGATATCATTAAATGACATTTCGCGCTACAATGCGCAATTAAAGGACTAATTGCGTCAAACTGCAAAAGTAGGTCGAATCGTATGGTAACGGACCTTCCGGAATATGTCCAGAAGTTAAACATACCCTATGTATCTTTTATATAATTTAGATATAGGCTTAGAGGTGTTTGGTGCGTAAAAATAAACTTTTATGTCATGCAGGGACTAAAAGTGTCAAAAAGTGCACAAGTTTGCACTTTTGCGCATATCTCGCATTCTGAATATCCCCGGACACCCAAAAATTTATGTAATCATTAAAATATTTTATTTTAGTGATTGGCTTGATAAAATTCCATTCGTCGCGTAATTTGGATCGTTTTTCGCGTTCGTTCGTGTTTCGTCGTAATTAGCCGAACAACGTAATCGTACGACCAAACGAACCGACATCCGGCATATTTTCAAGCATATTTCAAGTCCCCTATGCTTTAACATCCTTATAGAGTCTAAAAATTTGGTTAAACGGGTGTTAGAAGTGAAAAACACAAGTTTGGATGTCAAAGGGGCCAAAGTTGCAATAAATGAAAACTTGTGAGTGTGACTAGTCTGGCCCAACCGTGGCTTACGCTTTGTAGAATGGGGCTTACGGTTTGGTCTGCCAGCATTGCGTTTTTTTGCTTGATTGCCACTCCAAGCTTCCAAAACCCATCAATTCTCAATACCATGAGCTGGTTTTCAACACCCATTGTATTTAGAAACCTTGGGCACACATGGAGGGCCAAGATTGAAGCACGGTTTACGAGAAACGATCCTAACGGTTTATAAATACCCACTTGATTTTTGCTCTCATTCACACCTTGATCTCATAGTTCTAAGTTGGGGCCTTTGTGCTTCATACCTGAACATCCAAGATCAATTCCCTCCTTGCTTGGACCTTTTGTAAGTGTCATTTCATGCTTAGTTTAAATTTTAGCGATTATAACCGAAAGTCAAGCGTTTTCGATAAACGCTTTGACTTTTAAACGGTTGAGCCATTGTTCGCATCAAACATGGCTAAGTGACCGTAATTAGGTAGGTGTTTAACCCTTAAAAGGGCACCTCCTAATTACCACGTTTACTTATTTTAATTGTCGGGTCAAATAAAAGTCAAACGGGTTAGTTTTAAATAAAATACATGGCTATTATATAAAAGTCATAAAATCAGTTTTCTCACTTTAATAACTTGGTAAATATTAGTTGAACATGCCTAAGCATGATTCAACCCGACAATTCTAAGTATAAGCTCGGTTCGGGATCGAAAGTCGCAAAAGTTGACTTTTGCTTTGACTTCCAGTTCTGACCCGATTTAGCTTAGTTTAGATATGCCTTAGGATTCCATTAGGACCATATTATGGGTTAGTATAACCCTCTGAGGTTATACAACCTGGATCCTTAGTATCCTATTCATTGCAAGTTTCCGTTATATGCCTAACTATTGACCGTTATGCCCTTTTGACCATGAAATGATATTTTTGAAAATGTGAAAGAATAGAAACCTTTATTACTGATATATAAATGTGTCCCTAAAATTTGACATCAGTTGGAGGTCTAGATTAGGAGTTATGCTCAATAGCGTAATTAAAAAGTTTTTTATTAATTAAACGGCGTAATTAGCGTATAACCTATTTAAACCCAATTTTTGAATCCAAAATTTTTACCCACTGATATAAAATAATATTTTGGGATTTTTGAAGATTTTTAATTATTTTTAGGCTGAGCATAACATAGGGTTTTAAGCTTGATTCGGTAATTGCCGGTTTTGCCCTTTTGGGCTATAAAATGAGTTTTACAAATCCTTTTGACCCCAAACCTTTTTCTACTAATCTAATATGATAAATAAAATGTTTTGAGCCTTCTGGAATAATAAAAATATCAGCTTTTCTTTGAAAACCCGAAAATGGCTCTAAATCGCCTTTTTAAGCGTTTTAACGCATAGTACGTATCAAAACTATTTTAAACATATAAGGGTTGATGCCTACTGATATATTTAGTAAATTTTTACATTTTAACAGTAAGGAAAAGTTTTAAACTCAGGTTTCCAGTTTGGACCTTTTAAGCCTATGTGAAATTACCAAAATGCCCCTACGGTGCATAGTATGGTTATAAATGATAAATTTCACATATATGTAATACCCTACTGATATAACTTAGTAAATTAAGTATTTTTACTAATCAACTCAGACCTGAACCTCGGATTTATATTTGATCTCTTTTATAACCTTTTAAATGACTAAAATACCCCTTCGGGGCATAAATTGGTTTTAAATTCATTTTGGGCATAACGGAAGGTATCTTACTGATATCACATCATATTTAAGGCATATTAACTTAGGAAACCTGTATATGACTCTTATGGGTACCCGTTACGCACGTTTCGCGTTTGGATCGGTTTATGTATCTAGTTTGCATAAAGTAACCGAAACGGGTCAAACCTTATCATTTTCACCTCAAAATCCAGAATGTGTTTAGTTTACCCATATTATACAAGTCTCCAAACTTTTCGGGTCTAAATCATATTCTAATCCGGTCTACGCTTAATCTTGCGTTTTGAACCGTAAACCTTTCCTTAAAATTAACCGGTATAAGCATAGGCTTAATTAAGACCCGTTAGGAATCTAATAGGTTATTAAAAAACTTCGTTCCAGATTAGGAGCCCCAGTAGAAGTACTTGTGCTTGCTGATTTGATATACGGCTGGGATTGAATTTATATTTAGCTCAGGTAAATACTCTTAGCTTATTTTCCCTATACGGGCTTGGGATACGGTATTATAATAATACCGCTTGGTCGGGTATTGAATGTTTAATCGTATTGTGATTAAATTATTGAGGTAACCCGCTTTAATCTGTCTTGTTTGAAATAAAGGCCTTTAGGGGTTAATGACCATGTCCCGGATATCCTTGGCATCATTGTATTATAAAATGGCCAAGTCTTATGCACGGGGTGTAGGCATACACCTGATAGTTGCATAAGGGAAACGGTATCTCACGCTCATGTGGGCCTATACTTGTGGTGTGTCTGTTAATCTTGACCCGGTTTCTACATCGGGCCCTAAGTGTATAACGAACATGTAAATCTGTATACAAGATTATTTTTATATAATTGTCCCAAGTTATAAAAGAATTTTGTGCCTTGAGCATTCAAATCAATTTTCTAAACTATTTTCAAAATGAGTCAGTTAAGTTGTATTTACCAGTGTAAACTGACGTATTTTCCAAAAAGGTTAAGTGACAGGTACTGTACGTAATTGGCTGGGAGCTCAGGGCGTCAATAGGGAATCTTGCAAGTTCTAGATGCCTAAAGTCTGTTGAACAGTGTTTATCTTTCTGTTTTAAGATCCGCCTGTGGATCCTTTACATTCCGTTTGAAATACTTGGATATTACTTTATATCGGGTTGTAATATTTTATCTTTTGCTTCCGATGTGCATTCATTATTTGTGTTGTTTGACTATGATGATATCAACTACGTCACGATACTCCCCACCGGGCCCACAGGTGACACGTGGTAAAATAGGGGTGTGACAGGTTGGTATCAGAGCCAACACTGAGTGAATTAAACACTAGCCTTTTTTGTGTTTAATCTCAGTTACACAGTTGCACATTCTTGAGTCTAGACAAAGAACTTAGGACTACTCCTGATTCGTTTTTGTCCTTTATTTGTTTCCTTTGTTATTTTTCTGATTAGCCCCTGCATGGGCGAGTCAGTATTGTTAGAAGTCCTGTGTTAGGGCAACCATGTACCTGTTTAAATTTTAAATGGAACGGTTAGATTTAAAATAACGTTCCTATTATAGGATCTACCAATATTATAAATTGGCAAAATCCAAAAAGGACAAGACCTAGCCCATGTGTCATTTTAAGGACAGGGCCAAGATGACAGTTCCTCAAGTAGATACAGATCCTTATTAACATCCCCATTTAGGGTTGTTCTGCTCTTAATACTAAAAAGAATCTTAAAGTTAAAACCTAGCCTACCTGTCATTTCAGGCACAGCCAAGATGGTAAAACCTATTCAAAAGATTCAAATTCTTGTTAACATCTGAAAGCATGTTAACATTTTCGACAAACTGTGATCTGATAAAATCACATAAGTCATCTTTAAATTGGGATATTTCAATTTCCCTTATTTATATAACCATCCCTTAAGGATGAAGTGCCTACGAGCTATAATTAACGCCCTATGGGGCAAAAGACAGTTGTAGTCTTTGACTCTCTGTCAAGAAAAAGGTAATGAAATATGTTCAAACCAAAATGTCTCGATTCTCTGAAATCATGGCTTATAAATTTAAAAACTGTCTTTATGACTAGGCCTTTTGCGCCACTTTAATATCCTTAATGTTTTATAACTAGGATAAACTATAATGAAAATACTAATTAAATATAACTAACAAATTAACCAATATGGTTTATATTACCATGGTTGATGAATCGTCAAAAATGATGATTCCATAATAACCTCTAAATAAATCATTGTCAGTATTTATGTAGCAATCAAGCTACATGGCTGGATCAGAGGAGGTCAACAGCCACCCGAGGGAGAACAATGACACTACCAGAGTTAACATAACTGGTGAGGAACTGCAGGCATTAATAGATACTGCTGTTACTCGAGCTCTTGACAGACAGTATAATGAGTCAAGTGGTACACACTCTAAGACTCTATCTGTGTCACATGATTCAAAGGAGGACGATGTTCATAATTCGTCAAATCAGAGGAGTGTTCCGCCTAGACAGGTTGTGCTTAATCAAGAACCACATGTTAAAACCTGTTCGTATAAATATTTTGTCTCCTGCAAGCCCAGAGACTTCACAGGAGAAAAAGGAGCCATCGACTGCATGACGTGGCTCGAGGAGATGGACACTGTTGTTGATATTAGCGGATGTGCAGAGCAAGACATTGTGAAGTTTGTTTCACAATCTTTTAAAGGAGAAGCTCTAGCTTGGTGGAGGTCGCTAATCCAGGCTACTGGGAAAATCCCGTTGTATAATCAAACATGGGATCAGTTTGTTGCACTTATTAAGGAAAATTACTGTCCTCAACATGAAGTTGAGAAAATTGAAACCGATTTCTTTGCATTGGTCATGAAGGACTTAGATTGCCAGGCATATCTTACAAATTTCAATACTATGTCTCGATTGGTTCCTTACTTGATCACACCAGAACCAAAGCGTATAGCTCGCTTTATTGGGGGCCTAGCCCCAGAAGTCAAGGCAAGCGTGAAAGCATCGAGACCTACTACATTCCGGTCAGCGGCAGATTTGTCGCTATCTCTCACACTCGACGTAGCCAGAAACAAGGCTGCAAAAGCTTCGGAAGAAGGGAAGCGTAAAAAGGAGGATGAGGGTTCTCATCACTTCGATAAGAAGAAAAAGGGGAACTCTGATCATAGGAAGAGTTCCGAGTTTAATAAGGGTAACCAGCAGACGGGTGAAAAGACCAGGTGCAAAACATGTAGTAAATTCCACCTGGGGAAATGCAGATTTGAATCTCAGCCTCTTCCTTGTGGAATCTGCAAGTCCAATGAGCATAAGACCTTGGATTGCAAAAAGTTGAAAGATGCGACCTGTTATGGTTGCAACGAGAAGGGGCACATCAAGACTAACTGCCCTAGGAATCAGAAGAAGTCTGAAGAGGCCAAGAAAGCAAACGCATGAGTCTTCCAGATGGACACCAGGAGGCGATATAGAAAGATGACATCGTAAAAGGTACTTTTCCTTATCAATGATGCTTATATGGGGATTATTTGATTCTGGCGTAGAAAAGTCTATTGAGGACAATAAATATTGTAAGCTGTTGTATCCGCCTATTAGGATCTTAGGCTTATAACGCGAGGTAGAATTGGCCGATAACATTTAGGACTGCTTCAACAACCTTAGATGGATGCTTTATATCCATTAGGAACCGCTCTTATCCAATATCCTAATGTCAAGCTTTCAAGCTATCCAAAATCATCAATATGATCAAGACAGATGTGACAACCGATCCCCTGTCAAACAGGTGATGGACTAGGTCCAAACCTTAATTGCCATTAATGGTCTTTTATGGCCTAGGCTAAGCATAATTGATATATATACATATTTAAATGACGTTCATTGAGAATGTTCGTACTATATTAACCTGTATGGTTTAACGATACCATGGTTGGTATATATTAGGGCATCAGGATGATGAGTAGCGGTTGTTGGATTGCAACTAAATAATTGTTTTATTTGGTATTAGGAATCAAATATCGAGTATGACAAACTCGGATAAGACAGCCGTTGATCGTGTTATGGATGATGCGACACATGCTAATGATACTACAATTGTGAACCTTAGAATTTCCATGGATATTCTTCAGACTATGATAGACGCAGCTGTTGGAAAAGCTGTGAAGAAGGTTGTGAAAAAAATCAAGGAGCCCAATGCTACTTGCTCCAAATCTCAACTAAGACCACCCTTCGTTACTCACGAGAAGGATCTCGTCCGTGCCTCTAATGTAAAGGGTGAACTGAAAAGGAAAAGGGAGGAAGATAACTCCTAGAGCTCTAAAAAGAAGAACAAACAAAAGTCCAACCAGAAACCTAAATGCAAGACCTGCAAGAAGCGCCATTGTGGGAAGTGTAGGTACGAACCAAAATCCCAATCGCAGCCGAGGGCTTGTGGGATCTGCAAATCTAGGGAGCATAAAACATTGGAATGCCAGAAGATAGGAGATGTGACTTGTTACAACTGTAACGAGAAAGGGCATATCAAATCAAATTGCCCAAAGTATGCTAAGAAGCTTGAAGGAGATAAGAAGACCAACGCTAAGGTCTCTCAGATGGATGCAAAAGAGGCCATACAAGATGACAATGTTATAACCGGTACGTCCTTATCCGTGATGTATATGCAAGGGTATTGCTTGATTCATGTGCAGATAAGTCATTATGGGATGAATTTTATAAGTTATTTAATCTGCCTGTTAGAAACCTAAGCATAATATATGAAGTTGAATAAAACGCTAGGAGTTCTGCTTTATTTCGGATACCAATCAATCCTTCATAGATGGTAAGTATAGCAAACTCTTAAAGACTCCCATGAGAACCCTAGATATTAAGTGTAAGGTAAAACTTACAGGCGAAAATCATAGGAACCATTTCTTCTGCTCCTGCCAAAAGTCTTCAGTCATGAAATTCTAGTGTACCCTCTCTTCAGATGAAGTGCATCATCATAAGTGATTGATATCTCTTGATCTCTATCGATTGCGAATACCAGATGGTACGACAAAAGCGTCATATGAGGATTGGTGTATCTTAATATGTTCCATAGATTGCTTCCATGCCTGATCAGTATGGAGGTTTAATGCATGGAACCCTAAAGATATTCCAATGGTCATACGGTATTAAAGTCAGCTAATGGTATTCAAAGAAGATATCTAAAATGGAATTATCCAAGTAAACGTTCCTGAGTAAGAAATTCGTGGACTCGTAACACGAATGTATCACTTATCTGACGCAGACCATGGTAAATGAACTGGAGCCTGGGAATTGAAAAATCTCTGTAACCTCCTTGCGTTTTGACCATCTTCTCCATGATTACCCTGTTTACCTCCTTAGAGGCAAGTAGAGTTAAGATTAACGTCCCGCTTAGGGATGCATTAATATAAAATTTACATGATAACTAGTATCATCATTGGAAGAATCAGAACCCTGATTAAGGGAGTTTTAGGATAGAGGTTCATATAGCCCAACTCAATATTCTAAGAGTTTGATATTGCTAATTAAGAAAGACGGTTCATTTTGCTTATGCATTGATTACCGCAACCCTATTTAGGCAACAATTAAGAATCGCCATTAGCTACCCAGGATCGTCGACTTAATTCGACTAGCTATAAGGATTTGCTATTCCTTAAGATTAGTTTTAAGTAATGGTTGGAATAACCATCTCACCTTAAAATAAGCCTTTCTATAATAGTTGATATATAAGTAGCAAGGCTGTTCCCTTGGAGACCTTGTATAAATGGAATGTTAAACATCCATTGTTAGAACAATAGATTGGTAAGTCCAATTATCAGGATCTGAAAGTTGCATTGGAAACAACAAATAAGATCATTTGAATTCATAATATTCTTAGAGTTGCTAGTAATCGGCAGAAAATCAAGGATTAATAAAAATCGCAACCCTCTTAAGTCCTTAATAAGGACTAGGGTTCAATTGAAAGTATCGCTCTAAGAAGAATGTACTGAAAATTTTATACAACAGGCTAGTTAAGCTCTGATTATATATAGGATCATTCGAGGAAAATCGAATACATCAAAGGTCAATAGCTTTTAAACTAAAACCTAGTTATGGAACGTGGTGGAACTCGCAGGGTGACCCACACTAATGATTTAAGGATGTATGTCACCAATAAGTCGAGAAGCATTATCACATAATGATAGACGTATCTATGATATTATAAGAAACCCGTATCGATTAAGGATCGTCAGGATCAGAATCTAAGGAAGAAAACATGAACCTATTATAAAGGTCATTTAGGATGCCTCTAGAGGCCCAAATAGGCTGTGGAAGTTAAGTCCGTTATGCGACAAAAAGTACTTCCATTACATTAGCAAATCTCGAGGTCCAGATTTCTTTTAAGGGGGTGAGGATGTAACACCTCGTAAAATCACGTCCAATGAAGTCTTGACACGTGTAATGAACCCTAATGAAGTCAAACATTGAAATTTAGGGACTAATTTTTCGAAAAATCGAAAACTTTGATTATGAAAGGACTGGAAGTGTTAGCATACCTAAAATAAGTTTCTAAATAACCTATTACGATGTTTATATTCACAAATGTGCCACTTGATGGTTAAGTGTAGCCGTTTGCGTAATTAATTGAAGGTTTGCGTAATAAAGGGTTAAAAGCGTCAACATGTCAATTCTAACCTCTGAGTGACCTTTTAACAAACCGAGAGCTTCATGATATTTAATTATACTCTCGGGAATGCCAAATAATGGCCGTCTAAGGTTTTTATGCCTATAAGTAAAGTTACGCGCAACTTTGCAAGTTAGAGGGGCTAAAAGTGTCAATATGTTTAATTATACCTCTGAATGACCTTTTAGCGAATCCGAAGCATCGTGATGTTTAATAATACTTTCAAGAATGTCTAATATGGATTAGATGAGGCTTCAATGCTATTAAATGATGAAATGCGCAAGTTTGCGCAATAGAGGGACCTAAAGCGTCAGCTTTTGAATCTACGCCTTTCGGTGACCATCTAGGCGAACGAGAGCGTAGTAATATTTAATTATATGCTTGGGAATGCCCATTATGGGCCATAGGAGGCTTGGATATCATTAAATGACATTTCGTGCTACAATGCGCAATTAAAGGACTAATTGCGTCACACTGCAAAAGTAGGTCGAATCGTATGGTAACGGACCTTCCGGAATATGTCCAGAAGTTAAACATACCCTATTTATCTTTTATATAACTTAGATATAGGCTTAGAGGTGTTTGGTGCGTAAAAATAAACTTTTATGTCATGCAGGGACTAAAAGTGTCAAAAAGTGCACAAGTTTGCACTTTTGCGCATATCTCGCATTCTGAATATCCCCGGACACCCAAAAATTTATGTAATCATTAAAATATTTTATTTTAGTGATTGGCTTGATAAAATTCCATTCGTCGCGTAATTTGGATCGTTTTTCGCGTCCGTTCGTGTTTCGTCGTAATTAGCCAAACAACGTAATCATACGACCAAACGAACCGACATCCGGCATATTTTCAAGCATATTTCAAGTCCCCTATGCTTTAACATCCTTATAGAGTCTAAAAATTTGGTTAAACGGGTGTTAGAAGTGAAAAACACAAGTTTGGATGTCAAAGGGGCCAAAGTTGCAATAAATGAAAACTTGTGAGTGTGACTAGTCTGGCCCAACCGTGGCTTACGGTTTGCAGAATGGAGCTTACGGTTTGGTCTGCCAGCATTGCGTTTTTTTGCTTGATTGCCACTTCAAGCTTCCAAAACCCATCAATTCTCAATACCATGAGCTGGTTTTCAACACCCATTGTATTTAGAAACCTTGGGCACACATGGAGGGCCAAGATTGAAGCACGGTTTACGAGAAACGATCCTAACGGTTCTCGAAAACCTATAAATACCCACTTGATTTTTGCTCTCATTCACACCTTGATCTCATTGTTCTAAGTTGGGGCCTTTGTGCTTCATACCTGAACATCCAAGATCAATTCCCTCCTTGCTTGGACCTTTTGTAAGTGTCCTTTCATGCTTAGTTTAAATTTTAGCGGTTATAACCGAAAGTCAAGCGTTTTCGATAAACGCTTTGACTTTTAAACGGTTGAGCCATTGTTCGCATCAAACATGGCTACGTGACCGTAATTAGGTAGGTGTTTAACCCTTAAAGGGCACCTCCTAATTACCATGTTTACTTAGTTTAATTGTCGGGTCAAATAAAAGTCAAACGGGTTAGTTTTAAATAAAATACATGGCTATTATATAAAAGTCATAAAATCAGTTTTCTCACTTTAATAACTTGGTAAATATTAGTTGAACATGCCTAAGCATGATTCAACCCGACAATTCTAAGTATAAGCTCGGTTCGGGACCGAAAGTCGCAAAAGTTGACTTTTGCTTTGACTTCTAGTTCTGACCCAATTTAGCTTAGTTTAGATATGCCTTAGGATTCCATTAGGACCATATTATGGGTTAGTATAACCCTATGAGGTTATACAACCTGGATCCTTAGTATCCTATTCATTGCAAGTTTCCGTTATATGCCTAACTATTGACCGTTATGCCCTTTTGACCATGAAATGATATTTTTGAAAATGTGAAAGAATAGAAACATTTATTACTGATATATAAATGTGTCCCTAAAATTTGACATCAGTTGGAGGTCTAGATTAGGAGTTATGCTCAATAGCGTAATTAAAAAGTATTTTATTAATTAAACGGCTTAATTAGCGTATAACCTATTTAAACCCAATTTTTGAATCCAAAATTTTTACCCACTGATATAAAATAATATTTTGGGATTTTTGAAGATTTTTAATTATTTTTAGTCTGAGCATAACATAGGGTTTTAAGCTTGATTCGGTAATTGCCGGTTTTGCCCTTTTGGGCTATAAAATGAGTTTTACAAATCCTTTTGACCCCAAACCTTTTTCTACTAATCTAATGTGATAAATAAAATATTTTGAGCCTTCTGGAATAATAAAAATATCAGCTTTTCTTTGAAAACCCGAAAATGGCTCTAAATCGCCTTTTTAAGCGTTTTTAACGCATAGTATGTATCAAAACTATTTTAAACATATAAGGGTTGATGCCTACTGATATATTCAGTAAATTTTTACATTTTAACAGTAAGGAAAAGTTTTAAACTCAGGTTTCCAGTTTGGACCTTTTAAGCCTATGTGAAATTACCAAAATGCCCCTACGGTGCATAGTATGGTTATAAATGATAAATTTCACATATATGTAATACCCTACTGATATAACTTAGTAAATTAAGTATTTTTACTAATCAAATCAGACCTGAACCTCGGATTTATATTTGATCTCTTTTATAACCTTTTAAATGACTAAAATACCCCTTCGGGGCATAAATTGGTTTTAAATTCATTTTGGGCATAACGGAAGGTATCTTACTGATATCACATCATATTTAAGGCATATTAACTTAGGAAACCTGTATATGACTCTTATGGGTACCCGTTACACACGTTTCGCGTTTGGATCGGTTTATGTATCTAGTTTGCATAAAGTAACCGAAACGGGTCAAACCTTATCATTTTCACCTCAAAATCCAGAATGTGTTTAGTTTACCCATATTATACAAGTCTCCAAACTTTTCGGGTCTAAATCATATTCTAATCCGGTCTACGCTTAATCTTGCATTTTGAACCGTAAACCTTTCCTTAAAATTAACCGGTCTAAGCATAGGCTTAATTAAGACCCGTTAGGAATCTAATAGGTTATTAAAAACCTTCGTTCTAGATTAGGAGCCCCAGTAGAAGTACTTGTGCTTGCTGATTTGATATACGGCTGGGATTGAATTTATATTTAGCTCAGGTAAATACTCTTAGCTTATTTTCCCTATACGGGCTTGGGATACGGTATTATAATAATACCGCTTGGTCGGGTATTGAATGTTTAATCGTATTGTGATTAAATTATTGAGGTAACCCGCTTTAATCTGTCTTGTTTGAAATAAAGGCCTTTAGGGGTTAATGACCATGTCCCGGATATCCTTGGCATCATTGTATTATAAAATGGCCACGTCTTATGCACGGGGTGTAGGCATACACCTGACAGTTGCATAAGGGAAACGGTATCTCACGCTCATGTGGGCCTATACTTGTGGTGTGTCTGTTAATCTTGACCCGGTTTCTACATCGGGCCCTAAGTGTATAACGAACATGTAAATCTGTATACAAGATTATTTTTATATAATTGTCCCAAGTTATAAAAGAATTTTGTGCCTTGAGCATTCAAATCAATTTTCTAAACTATTTTCAAAATGAGTCAGTTAAGTTGTATTTACCAGTGTAAACTGACGTATTTTCCAAAAAGGTTAAGTGACAGGTACTGTACGTAATTGGCTGGGAGCTCAGGGCGTCAATAGGGAATCTTGCAAGTTCTAGATGCCTAAAGTCTGTTGAACAGTGTTTATCTTTCTGTTTTAAGATCCGCCTGTGGATCCTTTACATTCCGTTTGAAATACTTGGATATTACTTTATATCGGGTTGTAATATTTTATCTTTTGCTTCCGCTGTGCATTCATTATTTGTGTTGTTTGACTATGATGATATCAACTACGTCACGATACTCCCCACCGGGCCCACCGGTGACACGTGGTAAAATAGGGGTGTGACATCAATACATGTGCATGACTGGAGACTCTCGTTTGGGAGGCCATTTCTCAGTGGCCCTTGCTCAGGCCTCTGGCGTAGCACCACCTGGTTGATATGATCTACTTGATGCGTGATTTCTTCTATAGCATCTTCCAGATGATCTAGACATCAGTAACTCTATCTCTACTAAGAGGTTTCCTAACTTCAATAGTGGATAGTGTTGATGATGGTCTACTCTGAGCATTGTGCTCCATATCAAAAGGTTACAATCAGTCGTAAACACTTGGTCATTGTCTTTAACCAAAGCAAATTTGTGTAACAACATTTGTACATGTAGTTTAACACTTAATGTTTAGTAAAACTGGAATCAAGATCACTGCATTTGTCAAGATTAATATGATAATTTAGAAGAATGTGCTTGCTACCTTATAAGCTAAGGCGCAAGTCACACAGAATTCATGTTATGAATTAATAACCATTTAGACGATGCATCGATTTCAGATTACTAAATGGCATCATGTCAGGATACACATATTTTTTTATTATTTACATAATATTTAGGTATTCCAACCCAACTTTAATTGGTATTTATTTAAATAAACTTTCGTTGAGAGCAAAAACTGCATGTTTAAGTACCATAAAGAATCTTTTGGTTCTTTGATATTTTTCATATCATCAATGACTCAGAATGGTCGAACCAGTCAACCCAATTTATAAAACAATCATGATCTATAAACCTCTGGTTTATGATCATATATACTTTAGTTGTGTAAGTGCAGCTCTCGTCGGGTAACTGTGCTTTATCAGTTCTGTTCGATAAAAGTTAAAGGCCAAGTCAAAGTTGGATTAAATTCCGATGGAATGTGTTAATTGATTAAATTCGGACAGTATTATGTGTTATGTTGTCCGAATTTATGGACATATGTCAGGACTTAGGGTTTGCCCCAGCCTATATTTATGGGTGTATAGGTTAGAATTGGGAATCTATCCATCACAATTCATTCATCTCAGTGAGAATGGATCTGGGTGATCAGCTTCGTGCAACCTCTCACAAACCCTAGCTATTCCTCAATAGTGTGTGCACATTTCTAGAGAGAGAGTGACTATGTGTTATTGGTTTAGATCTTTATGATTTAAACTAGCTTGTAGATGATGTATACTCTTTCGGTTTGTAATATGTTATGACTGATTCGTTAATAAAGAGTTTCATCTTCTACATCTTTCTATCTTTTATGTTTATGATTGTTCTTCATGTCTTGAATCAAGTGCAATGTTGATGTTCGTCATCGATCCAGTGCTTTCACAGTGGTATCAAAGCATGGTTACCGATTTGGAATGGTCTAACCGCCTTCCGAATCACCATTGCTCTTGATTTGATGTTTGTTTCCGCCAAACATCATGGAGACGTGAAGATTCTGCAGAAAAATTGAATATTTTGAAGATGTTCCTCGTCTGAGAAGTTTTCTTCTTTTCCAAGTTGCATTAGATCTGTGTTTTGATCCAAAAAAAGGTATTGTGCGTACTTAATTTTGTGTTAGAAGTATTGGATGTTCGTATTTGTTATTCTGAGGACTTGTGTGAAGTCACACTTGTTAGTACTTATTCATAAGTCCACATTTATGGATCAAACAGCCCTGTCCGCACTTGTATTTCCTTTGTCCGCACTTGCATCAGAAAATTTTGTCCGCACTTATGAAATACATAGCTTGTCTACACTTAAGCTTTAATATTTGTCAGAATTTGTGGGATGTTATTTAGTCAGTACTTGTGAAATACTCTAGTCCGCACTTGTGAGTGTTTCTAAGAGTCCGAAGTTAGAACATCTCATCCAGTCCGCACATAAAGTTATCAGACCTTGTCCGCACTTGTGGACATTTGTTCCATCTGGTCCGAACTTGTTTCATCAAACACATGTCAGAACTTGTTGAAGTTATCCGCACTTAGCTTCTACAACTTTTGTCCGCACTTAGATATAATCTTGTCCGTATATAACTCTTAATTTCATCATCAGCAGTTGTAATTTATTCACTTGTCAGACCTTTTGAATTTATCTTTCATCAGAACTTGTGAACTTAAAAGTTATCAGAACTTGTGGACTTAAAGGTTATCAGAACTGGTGGACTTAAAAGTTATTAGAACTTGTGAGTCTTTATAATTCATATGCACATAGTTCATTCAGTATTGTCAACATTTGTATTCTAAGTTCGGACATTGAAACAATGTGCGCACTTATTCAGTCCATCCGCATTTGTAAGTTTAACATTTGTCAGCACTTGTGAGTTTGTAACCTGTCCGCACATAATTTATTTAGTACCATTTGTTCATTAGTCCGCACTTAACTAATTATTCAATCAGAACTTATTCGTTGATTGTTTGTGGGAATTTAAAAGAAAAGGTGTCCGCATTTACTTGTGAGATAAGGTATCCACATTTATTTGTGAGATAAGGTGTCCGCATTTGTTGATGCATCTCTTGTGGATGCGGCTCGACTCGGTTCGCCCGTGTTACGGCATGAAGACCAAAGCCGATATCCTCCATCGAGTTTCGGTTCAATCATGTTGCTGATCTGCATGTTGCAGATATATTTGTTTGTTGTTCTGTTTGCTAGTCTGCATATTGCAGCCACATGACGAAGAACCCATGTAAATGTGACATGACGAAGAACCTATGCATGTTGTTGACGAAAAACCTGCACATGCTCCTGACGAAGAACCTGATCACTCATGTATGACGAAAAACCTCATAAACATCAGTTTTTCGTCGTGTTGGATTTTCGTGGGAGTCTTTCGTCGCTGCAGGTTGTTCCTCAAGGTTATTCATTGCTGTAGATCATTCGTTGATCTGCAGCCTATATATATGCACAGCAGTCTGAAGACAGATAGCAGAGACACACGAGAGAACACACACTGAGAGAGTATTCAGAAAGTTTAAGAGCTGTGTTGTAATCGTTGTATTGTAACTGTTCTGAATGTTATATAAGTGAGCTTTAAAGTTGAATCTTTGTGTCTTTGTGTTCTTGATCTCAGTTTGCTTTCCCAGTTGGATTCCGCACAACCGGGTTTGTTCGTATCACAAGGATTAGGCGACTAGATCCTCCGCTAGTGGACCTACAAGTGGTATCAGAGCCAAGGCTCTCTTCCTTGTTAAAACCGAGTCGTTTTCTTGTGTTTCGGAAGATTTTCGTGTATTTTCAGAAATTGTTCTTGAGTTTTAGTGTTTTAAAAGTCATATTTTCTGGAAAAATTGTTTGAGATCCTTGAAAATCTTGGTATTTTGTTGTTAGTTCATACAAAACCTTGTTTAAAACTCATTTATACATATTGTGTTAAGGTTTTTATTGAAGTCTCTTGCAAAATTGTGTTTCGAAAATTTCTCCGGTGACTGGAAAACTCATAAAGTTCTTGGTGTTCTTCATTTGTTCTTTAAGATCTTCAAAATTTCTGGGTTTTTGAGTTGAATCTGCATTGTGTGTTTGGCTGAATTATTGTTGGTAATTATTATATTGTTAGTGGTTCAAAAGTTGGTAAGAAAAGCATGGTCTTTTGGAAAAGTAAGGTGATGTTTGACAATTGGGTTACCAACCATATGTGTGTCAGAGGATAAGGCATCATTGGTTTTTGAAAATATCTTTCTACTTGCACACATTTGTCAATGAAAGACAATTATTCATTGTTTTTATTTTTGACGAAAAACATAAATCTTTCGTCACAATTGGTCTAGACAAAAAACCCCTTTTTTGTCACTTTGTCCTTTACGAAAAACCTTAGTGTTTCATCATTTGGTCATTTACGAAAAACCTTAGTGTTTCGTCATTTGGTCATTTACGAAAAACCTTTTTCGCCAGCTTGAGTCTTTCGCAAAGAACATAGTCTTTCGTGGGTTTCACTACAATTTTTAAACAGAAGGTTTGAAAATCATCATTAATTGTTTGTTTTAAGATCTTTGAGTAGGTATTCATTTTCATATATCCAAAATGAGTTCAGACTGGTGGGGTATTCCATCTAATACGGAGAGCAAGTATAGAAGCACGGTTTTATCGGCATCATGGGCCGAATCTCCCGCACCAGCATCTTCGTCTATTCTATCGCAAGCGAATCAAATTTTGACAAGTCAATGGGCGTTCATTTCAAATCAAAATCAAAGTATTCAATGTATACTTTTAAGCGAAAGTGAAACCGGAAGCATTAATCGTCCACCGAAGCTAATGCACTTGAATGAATATCCTGGATGGGAAGAAAGATTCCATACGTATGTTCTTGGGCAAAACACGAAATTGTGGTTATGTTTTACTACAGATTTCGATCAAGCACTTGATGTTGCCGCTTCAACTGCCGCGACATTTGCAGATCTTACGGCAGACGAGAAAAAGTCATATGATTTAGAAAAGAAAGCATATTCTATTCTAACTCAAGCATTGAGCAAGGATATATATCATCAGTTTGTCAGCTTTAAGACGTCAAAGCGGTTATGGGATGCATTGAAGACGAGAGGTCTAGGAAATGAAGCGTTACGCAAATTGCGACATGATCTACTCAAGAAGGAATTTGATGGCTTCACATGTATGGAAAGGGAATCTTTGGGAGACTTGACAAGTCGATTTTATCACTTGTTGACTGAATTGAATAACTTTGGGGTAGTAGTGACTCCAGAAGAAGTTGTCATCAAGTTTACCGACGCATTACCAGCTCAATGGAATGGTTTCTTGGAAATCTTGAAATACAATGGCACTTCGGCTGAGAAAAACATCAATGATTTCATTTAGCTCTTGGAGAACAAAGATCAAGAAGAAATCAAGAAGGCCAAAAGGATTCCAGTGCAACAGAATCCTGATATGTATTATAGAAACTGTGGAGGTTCTAGCTGTCGCAACCCCCGATCCCTGATTCCCGGGGAACGGGCGACCGCGAGCCAGATTCGGTGGTATCTCGTATTGTCTAATTTGGCAGCGGAATTTTTTTCATCAGGACCGTAGTTAGGAAATATTGATCAGAGTAAAATACCACATTTTCATAGCATTAAACAAATGGGACAAAACCCAAGTTCATAGTACACACGTTTTCTTAGGAATAAATCCTATTTATTTAATAAAGACGTCTATTTTATTTTTAGGTAACTTTATTGCCACTTTTCCAAGAATTCAGTGTTGTCCAGCTGGCTTCTATTTGGCTTTCACATTTTGTTACCTGAAACGTGTTTTAAAAACATTTGTTAGTGGGAAATAATGGTGAGTGAATCCCAGTTTAATCAAGTTTAAGTAAAAACAAATCCCAGTGTACAGTATTTGTGACACCCCAGGAAAACCAGGAAAACCATGCAACTTAACTAGCTTCCTCAGTGAGTATGTGCTAAATTTCGGGACGAAATTTCTTTCAAGTTGGGGATAATGTGACAACCCGAGTTTTCAAGGTCTCTATCCGATTTAACTTCGTACTTATTTGCCAAGTGTGTTTAATAATTATTTGAGGTGCAATATAAGTGTATTCGTGATGTGTATATTATGTATGTATTTGTTATTCATATGTTGCATTATATTCTAATGAGTTTGGGGATTTCAATTACAACAATGCAATTAGATAAATCACATTACATATTACGTTTTGTATCAAGCCCATTAGACAAATCAAATTATCGGCCCACACTTAAATCCGGCCCACACCTCTTGAGCCATCATCCGTGACTTACGTATATCTTTAGATATTCTGTTTGTCTTTGAATGATCGCAACATCACAACAAACCCTAGCATTCTTTATCCTCTCCTTTGGAACCAACAGTGATCATCATCTTCCGAAGCACTTCTTCCTCGCATCTAGGCACCTGGTATTTCGGGTGAGTATGTTCACTACGTATTTATGCAGTTCTGTCGAGTATGTGTGTGAGTATTGTGTGTCGCTAATTATACAAAGAATAACCTCAATTGTAGGAAGTGATTATGTGAATTATTATCAATATGTATGCTTGTTTGCAACGTATTTGTGGAATACTCTAAATCGACAAGAACTGGTGGTGTTATGTTCATGATAATTGCCGATTGCATGTGGAGGTTGATGTTGATATATTGGGATATGTCTTGAAAGTGCAGCCATCTTGAAAGTGCAGCCAATATGATAATCATCACTTCATATTGTCGGTCATTATATTCAAGTTTGCATGAGAATTGTGAACATGTGATTGTTAATAATTTATTATGTGTGCATCAGTGCATGTGTTCATACTTTAAAAAAAAAGGGCCCAATCATTCTATGGCATTCAATACTTGATGTCATATCATCACGTGAAAGACTTTATGAATTGAAATCAAATTGTTGTGTGTCGATTATTTGAGTTTGTCGGCTATCATGATTAATATTGGTCCGATGACCTCTTGAGGTGATTAACAGTTGTCGCCCATGATTAATTATAGGGATGATGATTTTATGAATAGATCTAAGGATTTTAGGCCACTGATCATGTTCGAGGATTTCATTAATTGAGTAATTGTTATGATTTAGTAAATGATTGACTTAATCGAGGAATGTGAATTTGGAAACTGTCAAATTGTTTGTAATCGATGGCATGATTTAAGGAAAGGTATAACTGATCGCACAAGATCAGTTCCTTGATGATCTGGTCGCACAGCACAATCGCACAAGTCATAGATTGCATGATCGCACAAGAACTTGTGGATCGCACAAGACAGTGCCGATCGCACAAGGCTTGGGCCACACACGAATCACTTGGACCTTTATACAGTTGGGCCTCAGAGCCCAAACTCCGATCACACAAGACATCGTTAGTCGCACAAGTTAAAATGTTTGCTTAACTGTTGGACCGCACAAGTTTGGACATTTCGTGTTTAACTATTTTGCTTGACATGTATGACGTGTTTAGTATGATTAACATGTGTTCATAACCTGTTAAACTATGTGTAATCATACGTGCACTACTTGAACCTAGACCTGACTTGTATGGTAACCATGTTAGGACGTGGTTGACCTCTAGCAGCTCGATTGACCTTTCGTTTATCTGCCGAGCTAACCTAAGGTGAGTTCACACTTTCTACAAAGCATTGGATTCCCAGGGGTTGGGAATGGGTTAAGGAATATGGATTCCTCGTCCTTTCTTGGGTAGGACAGTACGGGTTCAGGAATATAATTCCTCGTCCTTCTTGGACAGTTTTCACTAGACCAAAACTCTATCACGAAGTCCCTCCTTTTTATATCGACTTAATCGCCGGGCCAATGGCGAGCGGGTCATTAGTTAGATAGCGTTATTTAGGTCTGACAAGCCTCACACCGTGCCGCCGAGGACGGGCGTGAACTAATGGATCTGGGCACGTCAATGATGATAGACATTGACAGTTCAGGGCACATAAACATGACTACAGTCAGCAGTCGATATGGTAACGAGTCTAGTAGTAAACATGGGGTAGCCCCCACGGCCGAAAAGCCAGATAACTAAACATGGGGTAGCCCCCACGGCTGGATTGCCAGAGTAACCGGGAATAAACAAATCACGTTTTCAACTATGGGGTAACCCCCACGGCAGGATGCCAGTTAAAGGAAACTGTTTTCGAAACAACTTAAACAAACACCCAACTGTGAACTCGCTCAACATTATTGTTGACTCGTTACTACATGCTTTGCAGGTCAATAGGTACTTAGCTGGAGCTTGCATGGGGAAGAGTCGTTGTGGGACATGGACAGCTGTGTGCCATGTTAAACTTTGAAACATCTAAACTTATGTTTTGGTTTTAAACATTATGCTTCCGCTTGCAACTTAAACTATGTTTTGTTTGGACACCAATTGTATTGGTTGGATTTTTATATTTACTTACATGCTTGTTCAATATGATTGGTGGCTGGATCCTGGTCAGTCATGCCTCCAAGCGGTGATACTCCGCATGTGGATTTTGGGGGTGTGACAGATTGGTATCAGAGCCATTGGTTATAGTGAACTTGGTTTTAATAAGGGAAAACGTTTTTGGTTAAAACCAGACTATAACCTGTACAGTGCTCTACGATCCACAACGACGCTTCACTCCACGTGCAAGACTCGACATTCTAGGTGATATGGTTTATGTTTTATTGCCTACTTGCTAAATTACATAGAACTTTGCTTATGGTATGCTTAGATAAACGTAGCAACGATAGTTTGAAAAACACATGTGTGCTTGCTTCCTTCTGTCACTCCACACTTACACACATTCGCGACACATTTCCTATTTTTGTTTCCTTTGATGTGAAGATCATGAGTGTACGTGTGAACCTAACTCAAGCCCAGCTGACGGCTCTTATCAACGAACAAGTTACGGCAGCACTCACAGCTGCTCAGGCAGGAGGTATAACCTGCTATTCAGAACCTACCCTAGGATGTTAGATCCTACTCTCATGACCCAACTCTCGCGCTTAACCCGGTCTTTCTTCCTCGCGCAACAAGGTCAGAACGCTCAGCCGCCTGTATGCACATTCAAGACGTTCATGGACTTTCGTCCTAGTACTTTCAGTGGCACTAAAGGAGCTGTTGGACTCCTCCATTGGTTTGAAAAGCTCGAGTCTGTCTTAGAGATGTGTGAATGCCCTGAGGCTCGTAGGGTGAAGTACGCCACTGGTACTCTCGAAGGCACTGCGCTAACTTGGTGGAACGCGCACGTTCAGATGCTGGGGCTGGCGGCTGCTAATGCCACCCCATGGAAGGATTTTGAGGAACTGATCAAACGTGAATATTGTAGTCGTGATGACATCGATAAGCTGGAAGTGGAGTTCTTTAACCTGATGATGACGGGGTCAGAGATAGAAGCGTACACGAAACGATCCAACGAACTGGCAGTGTTATGTCCAACTGTGGTGGATCCTCCCATCAAGCGCATTGAGCTGTACCTCAAAGGCTTAGTACCAGAGATTCAAAGTCATGTGACTTCTGCTAACCTTGCTACTATCCAGGATGTTACTCGTCTTGCTCATTGTCTCACAGACCAAGCAGTGGAACAGAACAAGCTGCCTAAACGTATCGGTGCTCCTACTACTACTACTTCTGCTACTTCCTGTGACAACAAACGAAAGTGGGATGGAACCTCCAGCAAGGGTTCGACTACGGTTCAGCCCCAGGCACAACAGCAAAAGATCGATGACTACCAGAGTCCTGGTCAGCAATCTTCTGGTAGTCAAGGGCAGGGTGGGATCGATGTAATTTGCACCTCAGCCGGACGTGCAACAAAGATCGTTGTCAGAGATGCAACAAGCTTGGTCATGAAGCCAAAGATTGTAGAAGCTCACGTCCTGCAAACAAGAACCGACAACAGTAGCCACAAGCTCCACAAAATCAGCAGCAACATCAGGGTAACAAGGGATGCCATCAGTGTGGTGTTGAAGGTCACTTCAAGAGACACTGTCCACAGTTGAACCGGAACCAGAATCAGAACCACAACCAAGGAAACGAGAACAATAATGGAGGCAACAGCGGGGGTAATAACGATGGCAATGGTGCCAGGGGTCGAGTGTTCGTGATTGGTCAGGGTGATGCTAGGAATGACCCCAACGTATGATGGTTTTGACATCGTTATTGGTATGGATTGGTTATCCCAACACCGAGCAGAGATTCTTTGCAACGAGAAGATTGTCCGTATTCCTCGTTCAGATGATGAACCACTCATGATTCGTGGCGACAAGAGGGGTGCTGTTGAGAGCATCATCTCTTTCCTTAAGGCCCAGAAGTGTTTGCGAAAGGGTCACACTGCTATTTTGGCTCTCGTTATTGACACCTCGAAGAAAGAGAAGAAGATAGAAGATTTTCCGATCGTACGCGACTATCCTGAGGTATTTCCTGAGGAACTACCTGGCCTTCCTCCTCATCGTCAAGTTGAATTTCATATTGAACTAACTCCTGGAGCCGCACCAATAGCTCGTGCACCGTATCGCATAGCTCCATCAGAGTTGGAAGAACTCTCTACGCAACTACAAGAACTCTTGGATAAGGGTTTCATTCGCCCTAGCACTTCGCCCTGGAGAGCTCCAGTGCTATTCGTGAAGAAGAAAGACGGTACCTTCAGGATGTGTATCGACTATCGCGAGCTCAACAAGGTGACGGTGAAGAATCGTTATCCTCTTCCACGTATTGACGACTTGTTCGACCAGCTGCAAGGGTCGAGCTACTATTCAAAGATTGATTTGAGATCGGGATATCACCAGCTGAGAGTCCGAGTAGAGGACGTCTCCAAAACAGCCTTTAGAACCCGTTATGGACACTACGAGTATTTGGTCATGCCTTTTGGGCTGACAAACGCACCTGCGGTTTTCATGGAACTTATGAACAGAGTGTGCAAGCCTTACCTAGACGAGTTCGTTATTGTTTTCATCGACGACATCTTGATCTATTCGAAGAGTCAGGAGGAACACGAGCACCATCTACGACTCATTTTGGAACTCCTACGAACAGAACAACTTTATGCAAAATTCTCGAAATGTTACTTCTGGCTTCGTGAAGTCCATTTCCTAGGCCACGTGGTGAACAAGGATGGGATTCATGTTGATCCATCTAAGGTAGACTCGATTAAGAACTGGCCTGCACCTCGTACACCAACGAAAATTCGCCAATTCTTGGGCTTGGCAGGTTACTACAGGAGGTTCATTAAGGATTTCTCCAAGATTGCACAGCCTCTCACCTCACTAACGCAAAAAGGCGTTGTTTATCGATAGGGAAATGCACTGGAATTAGCATTTCAGCACTTAAAGGATAGACTTTGCAGTGCACCTATCCTTTCATTGCCAGAGGGCACAAACGACTTTGTGGTTTACTATGACGCATCAATTCAGGGTCTTGGTTGTGTATTGATGCAACGGGATAACGTTATAGCCTACACCTCACGCTAACTTAAAGTTCATGAAAGGAACTACACTACGCATGATTTAGAGCTGGGAGCTGTTGTTTTTGCACTTAAGATATGGAGACACTACCTGTACGGTACCAAATGCGCCATCTACACCGATCACAGGAGTCTCGAGCACATCTTCAAACAGAAGGAACTGAATATGCGACAACGACGATGGGTCGAGCTACTGAATGACTACGAATGCTCGATCAGGTACCACCCAGGCAAAGCCAATGTTGTGGCTGACGCTCTCAATCGAAAGGACACTACGCCTAAGCGCGTATGAGCTTTACAACTCACTATTCAATCTAGTCTTCCTTCCCAGATACGAGATGCTCAGGTAGAAGCATTGAAACCAGAAAACATCAGGGCTGAAGCCCTACGCGGCTCAAGGCAACAATTAGAACAAAAGGAAGACGGTGCTTACTACGTAACAGGACGCATTTGGGTCCCACTTTATGGCAACCTACGAGAGCTTGTGATGGATGAGGCACACAAGTCTCGCTACTCGGTACATCCTAGTTCGGATAAGATGTACCATGACCTCAGAACTACGTACTGGTGGCCTAGCATGAAGGCCCACATAGCAACTTACGTCAGCAAGTGTTTGACTTGTGCGAGAGTCAAAGTCGAATACCAGAAACCTTCAGGCCTACTCCAACAACCAGAGATACCACAATGGAAATGGGAGCAAATTTCCATGGATTTTGTTACTGGCCTGCCTAGATCTCAACGTGGTAACAATACTATTTGGGTGATCGTGGATCGACTCACAAAGTCTGCACACTTCTTGGCTATCAAGCAAACGGATAAGTTCTCCACTTTTGCAGACGTAAATCTTAAGGAAGTTGTCTCGAGGCACGGGGTGCCCACCTCTATTATCTCTGATCGTGATGCACGTTTCACCTCAGAACTTTGGCAAACGATGCATAAATCCTTTGGCTCACGTTTAGATATGAGCACAGCTTATCACCCGCAAACGGATGGGCAGTCTGAACGCACTATCCAGACCCTTGAAGACATGCTTAGGGCATGTGTAATTGACTTTGGCAATGGCTGGGAAAAGCATCTGCCACTTATGGAATTCTCGTACAATAACAGCTACCACACCAGCATTAAAGCTGCTCCGTTTGAGGCATTGTACGGGCGTAAATGCCGGTCACCTCTTTGTTGGGCAGAGGTGGGAGATAGTCAAATCACTGGTCCAGAACTTGTGGTAGACACAATAGAACGAATTGCTCAAATACGACAACGAATGGCGGCAGCTCCTGACCGTCAGAAAAGCTACGCCGATAAGGGCAGGAAACCACTCGAGCTCCAGGTTGGGGAGCGAGTGCTACTCAAAGTTTCACCCTGGATGGGTGTGGCTCGTTTTGGTAAACGAGGCAAACTTAACCCACGATACGTCGGACCTTTTGAAATCATTGAGAAAATAGGCAAGGTGGCCTACAAACTAAACCTACCAACAGAACTCAGTGCAGCTCGCAACGTTTTCCACGTGTCGAATATGAAGAAGTGTCTGTCAGATGAGACCCTCATAGTTCCTTTGAAGGAGCTCACTATCGACGAGCAGTTACGATTCATCGAGGAACCAGTTGAAATCACAGACCGGGATGTTAAGGTCCTCAAGCGCACTAGAATACCTCTCGTTCGAGTTCGTTGGAACTCCCATCGTGGCCCAGAGTTCACCTGGGAACGTGAAGATCAGATGAAACAAAAGTATCCCCAACTATTCACAAACAGCACAACTACTACTGAGGCTGAAGCTACGGAATTTCGGGACGAAATTCTAGATCAACGGGGGGAGGATGTGACACCCCAGGAAAACCATGAAAACCATGCAACTTAACTAGCTTCCTCAGTGAGTACGTGCTAAATTTCGGGACGAAATTTCTTTCAAGTTGGGGATAATGTGACAACCCGAGTTTTCAAGGTCTCTATCCGATTTAACTTCGTACTTATTTGCCAAGTGTGTTTAATAATTATTTGAGGTGCAATATAAGTGTATTCGTGATGTGTATATTATGTATGTATTTGTTATTCATATGTTGCATTATATTCTAATGAGTTTGGGGATTTCAATTACAACAATGCAATTAGATAAATCACATTACATATTACGTTTTGTATCAAGCCCATTAGACAAATCAAATCATCGGCCCACACTTAAATCCGGCCCACACCCCTTGAGCCATCATCCGTGACTTACGTATATCTTTAGATATTCTGTTTGTCTTTGAATGATCGCAATATCACAACAAACCCTAGCATTCTTTATCCTCTCCTTTGGAACCAACAGTGATCATCATCATCCGAAGCACTTCTTCCTCGCATCTAGGCACCTGGTATTTCGGGTGAGTATGTTCACTACGTATTTATGCAGTTCTGTCGAGTATGTGTGTGAGTATTGTGTGTCGCTAATTATACAAAGAATAACCTCAATTGTAGGAAGTGATTATGTGAATTTTTATCAATATGTATGCTTGTTTGCAACGTGTTTGTGGAATACTCTAAATCGACAAGAACTGGTGGTGTTATGTTCATGATAATTGCCGATTGCATGTGGAGGTTGATGTTGATATATTAGGATATGTCTTGAAAGTGCAGCCATCTTGAAAGTGCAGCCAATATGATAATCATCACTTCATGTTGTCGGTCATTATATTCAAGTTTGCATGAGAATTGTGAACATGTGATTGTTAATAATTTATTATGTGTGCATCAGTGCATGTGTTCATACTTAAAAAAAAAGGCCCAATCATTCTATGGCATTCAATACTTGATGTCATATCATCACGTGAAAGACTTTATGAATTGAAATCAAATTGTTGTGTGTCGATTATTTGAGTTTGTCGGCTATCATGATTAATATTAGTCCGATGACCTCTTGAGGTGATTAACAGTTGTCGCCCATGATTAATTATAGGGATGATGATTTTATGAATAGATCTAAGGATTTTAGGCCACTGATCATGTTCGAGGATTTCGTTAATTGAGTAATTGTTATGATTTAGTAAATGATTGACTTAATCGAGGAATGTGAATTTGGAAACTGTCAAATTGTTTGTAATCGATGGCATGATTTAAGGAAAGGTATACCTGATCGCACAAGATCAGTTCCTTGATGATCTGGTCGCACAGCACAATCGCACAAGTCATAGATTGCATGATCGCACAAGACCTTGTGGATCGCACAAGACAGTGCCGATCGCACAAGGCTTGGGCCACACACGAATCACTTGGACATTTATACAGTTAGGCCTCAGAGCCCAAACTCTGATCGCACAAGACATCGTTAGTCGCACAAGTTAAAATGTTTGCTTAACTGTTGGACCGCACAAGTTTGGACATTTCGTGTTTAACTGTTTTGCTTGACATGTATGACGTGTTTAGTATGATCAACATGTGTTCATAACCTGTTAAACTATGTGTAATCATACGTGCACTACTTGAACCTAGACCTGACTTGTATGGTAACCATGTTAGGACGTGGTTGACCTCTAGCAGCTCGATTGACCTTTCGTTTATCTGCCGAGCTAACCTAAGGTGAGTTCACACTTTCTACAAAGCATGGGATTCCCAGGGGTTGGGAATGGGTTAAGGAATACGGATTCCTCGTCCTTTCTTGGGTAGGACAGTACGAGTTCAGGAATATAATTCCTCGTCCTTCTTGGACAGTTTTCACTAGACCAAAACTCTATCACGAAGTCCCTCCTTTTTATATCGACTTAATCACAGGGCCAATGGCGAGCGGGTCATTAGTTAGATAGCGCTATTTAGGTATGACAAGCCCCACACCGTGCCGCAGAGGACGGGCGTGAACTAATGGATCTGGGCACGTCAATGATGATAGACATTGACAGTTCAGGGCACATAAACATGACTACAGTCAGCAGTCGATATGGTAACGAGTCTAGTAGTAAACATGGGGTAGCCCCCATGGCCGAAAAGCCAGATAACTAAACATGGGGTAGCCCCCATGGCTGGATTGCCAGAGTAACCGGGAATAAACAAATCACGTTTTCAACTATGGGGTAACCCCCACGGCAGGATACCAGTTAAAGGAAACTGTTTTCGAAACAACTTAAACAAACACTCAACTGTGAACTCGCTCAACATTATTGTTGACTCGTTACTACATGCTTTGCAGGTCAATAGGTACTTAGCTGGAGCTTGCATGGGGAAGAGTCGTTGTGGGACATGGACAGCTGTGTGCCATGTTAAACTTTGAAACATCTAAACTTATGTTTTGGTTTTAAACATTATGCTTTCGCTTGCAACTTAAACTATGTTTTGTTTGGACACCAATTGTATTGGTTGGATTTTTATAATTACTTACATGCTTGTTCAATATGATTGGTGGCTGGATCCTGGTCAGTCACGCCTCCAAGCGGTGATACTCCGCATGTAGATTTTGGGGGTGTGACAGTATTGAGGGCGATCCCGCAATTATATTTGTTTCCAAGACATATCAATTAACATCCATGGTACTGTCGAACCCGACTTGTGGAAATGTTACTCCTTGACCAGGTGGTAACAAATTTTGTATACAAAACCCCAACATACTCATCATAATTGTATTTTTACAAATACTCAATAACTGTCATTCGCATGGAAAAGTATTTAAGGTTTTGTAAAAACAGTTAACAAAAAGTTTACAAAAAGTGGATCAACTCACATTGTTGTCTTAGATTTTTCCGTAAGGATTTCCTGGTGACAATCTAAAATTTACACAAATGCACACGCGTTAGTATAATAACCCATTTTAACATTAGTAATACCCTCCCCGAGACGGCATTCCAACGACTACGTCGGGAAGAACCACGACAGCCGTTACGGAACCCTAGATCAATCGGGCAGCGTATCTAGTACGTATCCAGGGGTTATAATACTTACAACGGAGCAGAACTTCGCTAATTAGGGGGTATAATACCCGAGTATTATGCCTAATGTTCAGAATTTGAGATTGAGAAACGAAAAATGAATGATTTCTGGTTGAACCTGATGGCTCCTTTATATAGTTGCTGAAACTGACTCTCACGCGGCCAGCGTAAGAGTAGCCTTAGGCCTACGCGGCCCGTGTCAAAGCTAGTCAACGGACTAGCTTGTCCCGGTCACCACATAGACTCGACACGATGATGACACGTGTCGGACTGTGGTGTTGCCGTGTTCTTGATCTCTCGCGGCCCGCGTAAACTTAACGGGGGTCTTACGCGGCCCGCTTTAACTTAAGATTTACAGAAATCAAGTTTTAGCCTTGGTACAGCCCGCGTAAGTGTTGGGGTGGGTCCTACGCGGCCCGCCTCATCTTAAAAATCAGGTTTTTATTTTTTTAAATACTATTTAATATATTTCGGGCTCGGTTTTTACATACGGGGTGTATATACAGATATATTGGGACATTTTAAAATATATTAGGGTGTCAGAAATATTATGAGGGTGTCGGTTTATTGAGGATTGTTACAACCTCCCCACCTTGTTTTAGAGCTCGTCCTCGAGATCTACTGGAACAAATGCGGATATTTCCTTCGCATTTCAGATTCAAGCTCCCATGTATACTCAGGTCCTCTTTTGGAGTCCCACTTTACTTTGACCAGAACTAATCTCTTATGCTTGAGATTCTTGACTTTCCTGTCTTCAATCTGTAGAGGCTTTTCTACAAACTTGAGTTGTTCATTTACCTCTATATCTTTAAGAGGTACTATCAGTGATTCATCAGCTAAACACTTTTTGAGATTAGATACATGAAATACATCATGTATTCCTGCCATTTCCTCTGGCAGTTGTAGCTGATAGGCTACATATCCAATTTTTCTAATAATCTCAAAAGGTCCAATATACCTGGGACTTAGCTTTCCCCTTTTTTTATGAATCTTACCACTCCTTTCCAAGGAGAGACCTTTAATAATACTTTATTTCTTACTTGAAATTCTAAAGGTTTGCGTCGGTTATCGGCATAGCTCTTCTGTCGATCACGTGCTGCTTTCAGTCGTTCCTTGACTTGAATAATTTTGTCGGTTGTCTCTTGTACTATCTCAGGTCCAGATAGTTGCTTCTCCCCAATTTCTGCCCAACAGACTGGGGTTCGGCACTTTCGTCCATAAAGTGCTTCAAATGATGCAGCATTGATACTTGTGTGATAACTATTATTATAAGAAAATTCTATTAAAAGTAAGTGATCATCCCAATTACCTCCAAAATCAGTTACACAAGCTCTAAGCATGTCCTCCATTGTCTGAATTGTTCTTTTGCTTTGTCCGTCTGTTTGAGGATGATGAGTTGTGCTCAGATTTAACTTAGTTCCCATTGCCTTTTGGAAACTTGACCAAAAATGAGAGGTAAATCGGCTATCCCTATCAGAAACAATTGATAAAGGAATTCCATGTAATGAAACAATTTCATTTACATATAATTTAGCTAGTTGTTCCATACTGAAAGTTTCCTTCATTGGTAGGAAATGAGCTGACTTGGTTAGCCTATCTATAATCACCCAGATTGTATCATTACCTTTCTTTGTTTTGGGTAATTTAGTAACAAAATCCATTGTTATCAATTCCCATTTCCACACTGGCATTTCTAGTTGCTGTAACAATCCCGAGTGTTTCTGATGTTCAGCTTTAACTTGTGAACAAGTTAAACATTTAGAAACATGGGATGCTATGTTCTTTTTCATTCCTATCCACCAGAAATTTTTCCTTAAATCCTGGTACATTTTATCATTTCCTGGATGCATCGTATACTTAGACTTATGGGCTTCTTCCAATATACGATGACGTAGGTTTCCTAATTTAGGTATCCATATTCTCTTCTCATGGAATCTCCAAATTCCATCTGTTCCTTGTTCTAATTCTTTAATCATACCTTTTAGTTTTTCAGCATCATCTTTGATTACTGATTCTTGTGCTTCTCTTATCTGATCATTTAAATCTACTTGTAGATTTAATTTAAGAGAACGTACCCTTTTTGACTTTTCGTGATACTTTCGACTTAAAGCATCTGCCACTACATTTGCTTTTCCTTCGTGATATTGGATATTACAATCATAGTCACTAAGCATCTCCATCCAACGTCTTTGTCTCATATTCAACTCCTTTTGCCCAAAAACATACCTTAAACTCTTATGATCTGTGAATATGGTAAACTTACTACCATAAAGGTAATGTCTCCAAATCTTAAGGGCAAAAATTATAGCTCCTAATTCTATATCATGGGTCGAATAATTCTCTTCATGATTCTTAAGTTGCCTAGACGCATATGCTATAACCTTTTGGCGTTGCATCAATACACATCCATAACCTAACTTAGAAGCGTCACAATAGACTACAAAGTCTTCAGTTCCTTCTGGTAATGCTAATATGGGTGTATGGGTTAGTCTTTGCTTAAGAATTCTAAATGCTTCTTCTTGTTTTGGTCCCCATTCAAACTTAATGGATTTACAGGTTAACTTAGTTAAAGGAATGGCTATTCTAGAAAAATCTCGAACAAACCTTCTATAATAACCGGCCAATCCTAGGAAACTTCTAACCTCGGTTGGTGACTCAGGGGTTTTCCATTTGGTAATCGCCTCGATCTTTGTTGGATCCACATGAATTCCTTCATGGTTTACTAAGTGTCCAAGAAATTGTACATGTTCTAGCCAAAACTCGCACTTTGAAAATTTAGCATAAAGCTTTTCCTTTCTTAATAGACTTAAAAGTGCGTGCAAATGCTTTGCATGATCTTCCTTATTTTTAGAATAAATGAGAATATCATATATGAAGACAATTATGAATTTATCCAAATATGACTTACATATTCGGTTCATCATGTCCATAAATGCGGCTGGGGCATTGGTTAAACCAAATGGCATGATAGTAAATTCATAATGGCCATACCTTGTTCTGAATGCGGTCTTCGGAATGTCCTCTTCCTGTACCTTTAATTGATGATATCCTGATCTTAAATCGATTTTAGAGAAAAATCGAGCTCCTTGCAGTTGATCGAACAGATCATCGATTCTCGGTAATGGGTACCGATTCTTAATCGTAACCTTGTTCAGAATTTGAGATTGAGAAAAGAAAAATGAACGATTTCTGGTTGAACCCGATGGCTCCTTTATATAGTTGATGACACGTGTCGGACTGTGGTGTTGTCGTGTTCTTGATCTCTCGCGGCCCGCGTAAACTTAACGGGGGTCTTACACGGCCCGCTTTAACTTAAGATTTACCGAAATCAAGTTTTAGCCTTGATACCGCCCGCGTAAGTGTTGGGGTGGGTCCTACGCGGCCTGCCTCATCTTAAAAATCAGGTTTTTATTTATTTTAAATACTATTTAATGTATTTCGGGCTCGGTTTTTACATACGGGGCTCGGTATTTCAGTGCTAGTGTATATACAGATATATTGGGACATTTTAAAATATATTAGGGTGTCGGAAATATTATGAGGGTGTCGGTTTATTGAGGATTGTTACACTAGCACTGCTGCAAGACCTACTCCACATGCTCAGCTTCAAACGGCCTTTGTATCAAGAGATATGTACAGAAATCAACTACCAGTTTCCTCAACTCAAATGGCTTTTGTCTCAAGCACTGACATGTACGGAAATCCAAAACCAAAAATCTCAAAGCAAAGCTATCAATCTACCGGACCAAGAGATATGTACAGAAATCCATTACCAGTTCCACAGCAGGCTTGTTATGGAAACACTTCATCTGCTGGTCCGTCATCTAATCCAAATACAGTTCGGCTCGACACTTCAAATTTCTCGAAAGTAAGTGTTGAAGTAGCTAAGGATCATATGGAGTTATTGAACACATTGGTGAGCGCGTATTGTGGGTTAATAGCAGCTCAGATTGGAAACATCAATTTGACACAAGAAGATTATCAGCAAATTGATAAGGAGGAAATGGATATGATGGACATCAAGTGGGCTTTCGCTAGTGCTGTTAGGCGAGCTAAAGACTTCATGGAAAGGACTGGTAGAACCAGCTTGTTAGCAAGAAAGATACCAAGTATGGGTTCGATAAACAATCATTCAAGTGCTTCAATTGTGGTGAACGAGGTCACTTCAAGAGATAATGTACAAAGCCAGCTCAGCATGGGAACCAGAATCCGTTCAGAAATCAAGGCAACCAGCAGAATCAGAATGAAAACAGGAATAACGAGCGTACGTTGATGCCTGTGAACAATCCAAATCAAGAAGGAGCATCAAATGCCAACCAGGATCTTGTAGTACAAGTCGATGAAGGTTGTGACTGGTCGATTCAGTTGGGAAGTGATGTTCAGGATGGAACAGCTTGTTTTGCTGAGGTTGTCAAGGATCTGAAACACGCCAGTGGTGGAGAATCTTTCGCCAATGATGGAGAATCATCTGAAGATGAAGACAGTTCTGGTTATAGTAGAAGCTCAGATGAAGAATCCTCAACTTCAGGCGATGATCATTTGGATGAAACGTCAAGTGTGACAGTCAATGCAGATGTTGATGAATTGTTGGGAGAAGCTGCAGCAGGGAATCATAGAAGGTCAATCTTGGAGGATGAAGCTGCTTATTCTTCTTCTTCTTCTAATCATTCAGCCTTTATGGCTAATGTGGGCAGTTCATCAAACCAGGTATGTGTCGATGATCCAACTTCTGATAAATGTGATAAATGTGTTTGTTTAGGTGATAAATTGTCGGACTTGCAAAGCAAATATGATGATTTGCAAAGCAAGTATAACATGACATATATCCACCATCAAAAGTTGATAGTGGATCTTTCGAAATGCGAAGAGGCTAACATGTTTTATGAAAACCATGAAAAAGAGTTTAAAACGGTTATTGAAAATTTAAGAGAAGATAAAACCGAGCTAACAAAAATGGTTTCAAGAAAACAAACTGACATAAACTGTTATATCAATCGTCTCGAGGTCATGCAAAAAGAGTTAGCTTGTGTAAAGTGTGAAAGTGAGGCGACCCGGCTTAAGCTAGATAGTTATTCAAACTCTAGGTATGTGCTGGATCACATCATTGACATACAAAAAGAGAAAAAGAATGTCACGTGCATTGGATATAAGAAGCGTCCACCACCTGTTAGACAAAATAATGACGCAATGCCTGATGAGCAGAATAGAACTTATTTTGAGCAATCTGTTCCTTTAGACATTGAGGAATTTGAAACTAGGTCTGTTCATAAAGCTCGCGACTCGTAGCTCGGTTCGTAGCTAGCTCGACAGAAGCTCGAGAAAAACTAGCTAAAAAAACTCAATTTGAGATGACGTGAACCAAGCTGGCTCATTTTGTAACCAAGCCCAGCTCGAGCTAAGCTCGGCTCGGCCCATGGCTCGACTCGTTGACTCGTTCTTAGGCTCGTTTAACTTCGACGTAAAGCTCAAGCCAAGTTTAACCGCCTGAATTAATTTTGAGCTTGAGCTCGACCCCACCCTGGCTCGACTCGACTCGTTTACAGCCCTATTTGCAACCGGACTTGGATACAAAATGGAAGTATCATCAGATTCAGATGTTTCAACAGTTACAAGTGTGTCAACTACTGAACAAAATCAGGATCCTCCAGTCATTGTTGAGGATGCTGATTCTTCAGATGATGAATCTGATGATACTGACTCAGCACAGTCTGATGCGGTAATCAAAGAAGAGGACATACCTCTCGAGAATCATATTCTATGTGATCCTCCCGCAAAACCTGCTAAGACTAGTCTGGTCGAGTCCACGTCTGCAAAAGAGTATGAGAGTGTGAATTTGTTGTACACTCTTGTTGGTGATCATAAAATCTATTCTGACAAAGATTTTTCGATAAAAAATGTAAATCAATCTTTAATCAGTAAAGTTTTTGAAGATTCGATAAGTAGGTTTTTGGGAAAGTCGGGTTCACACGTTGTGGTAACACAGTGCCCTTCGATTCCAAAAGTTGAAGTTCGAAAACAATATGGCAATCAGAAATTACCAACCGTGAAAAAGCAACAAAATCATACCAAACCAAAAGGTAAATCAACGACTCAAGGTCGAAAGGAACCGAACCAAAAGAAGAACAAAAAGGTAAACTTTGTGAAATCAAAGGGAACGGACAAATTGGAAAATTTTGCAAATAAATCTAACTTAGATCATGTCAATCAAGTTAAATTTTTTAAAAGAAATGAACAAAACAGTTCAAAACCAAGTATCTCGGGATCACAAAGTTCATCAACAAGACAGTCACATGATACTTCAGGGTTTGTTGAACGAAGATCATGTTTTGAGTGTGGTGAAATTGGACATATTATTCGAAATTGTCCGTATCTTCATAAACTAAAAGCCAAAGTTGATGATCCCCGTGAACAAAATTACCGAAAGCGATTTGTTTCTTCAAAACAAGATCCCCGCCTTGTAAGAGAAAGGGAAAAGAAACAGAAATGACAACAAGTCAAGGTAATTGAGAAGGCAAATAAAACCGACATGGTTCACAAGCAACCTGTTTCAGTTAAACCAGAAATTTCTAAAACTTCTAATAATCACGAAGTTAAGATTTCAAAAATTCAAACTGGTAAAACACAACAGACTTGGAAACCAAAAACGGTTAATAATTCAGGGGGGGCATCACAATTTCCTAACCATCGAGAAATTGAAATTACTTTTGTCGATGAAAACGGAAGACCCAAGACCACAAAGTCTTGGGTCCCCATCTCCAACTAATCATGTGAGTTCATGTGTAGTATGTTCCAGGAGGAACTTTCAGCAGTCATTGGATTGTTGATAGTGGGGCATCCAGGGACATGACAGGCGACATGAAGCTTCTCTACGACGTTAAATCTATTAGAGGATGTTATGTTGCTTTTGCTGGAGATAAAGGTGGATATATTACTGATGAAGGAATGGTATCCAACGGGGTTGTAAGCTTTGATAAGATCAACTTTGTGCAACAACTTGAGCACAATCTTCTCAGCGTTTCGCAAATTTATGATAAGAAGTTTTCAGTACACTTTGATGCAAATGGATGTTATGTGCTGAAACCCGGCTTCAAGATTCCTAAAGACTAGATTCTCTTATCTGCTCCAAGGATTAATGATTTATATGTCCTTGATATGAGTCAAGCAATTACAACGTCTGCACAAGCAACCTGTTTCGTTTCCAAAGCCACATAAAAGGATTTAATCTCTTGGCACAGACGGATGGGACACATTCATTTAAGAAAAATGAATCATTTGGTGTCAAATGAATAAGTGACTGGTGTTCCTCTTAAAAATTTCCATCTTCAAGACGTCTGTGTTTCATGCCAGAAAGGAAAACAATGAAAGAAGTCGCACCCTACAAAGAAAGTCAACACCGTGGTGGTTCCGCTTGAACGTTTGCATATGGATTTGTTCGGTCCTGTCAAGCATAAAAGCACCAGGAATGATCAGTACTGCCTCGTGGTGACTGATGATTATTCAAGATTTTCTTGGGTGGCGTTTATGGCACACAAGAGTGAAACTTTCGAAATTATCAAAAACTTGATCACAACGATTGAAAATTTGTATACTTTGAAAGTTAGACGGATACGCAGCGACAATGGAACTGAATTTAAGAATCATGCAATGAAGGAGTTCTGTAGATCCAAAGGTATTGTTCATGAATTTAGTGCAAGTTACACTCCTCAACAGAATGGCGTTGCTGAGCGTAAGAACCGTACATTGATCGAAACTGCTAGGACTCTGTTGGTAGAGTCCCGGTTGCCAATTCCATTTTGGAGTGAAGCTGTGGCCTCTGCATGTTACACGATGAATCGAGTCCTTACAGTTAAAAGACACAACAAGACCTGCTTTGAGCTTCTTCACAAATGGAAACCAGATTTACAATATCTTGAACCGTTTGGAGCTCCTTGCACAATGATCGATCCGAATGGAAAGTTTGGGGAAAAAGCAATTGAAGGATACTTTCTTGGGTATGCCACCCCGAACTTAAGAGTCTGGAATCTAGAGACAAAAAGGGTCGAGGAATGGTCTGAAGTCAGAGTACAAAGGCACACATTGCCAGTCAAATGTCCTAGTCAACCCTGGATGTTTGAGTACGATAACTTTTTCAATTCGATCAATATTCAAGAAGTCGATGAAAGTGTTGCGGAAAAGATGTTTTTCGAGAGTGACAACGCAACAGATTCACCGTTGGTTCATCCAATTATTGTCAACAATCAAGAACCATCTTCAGTGAACAATAATTCTCTCGATAATCAGGATTTTCATGATGCTAACGAACTGAACGAATCTTCAGAGGATGATGAATTTCTCGATGCAGACCAAGAAGCTGTTCATGGTACTTCAGAGGCTACACCTCTAGTGGACGCCCCCAAAACAGCTGAAGCTACTGCATCATCCTCTTCGCCAGTTCAGGGTATTGAATTGGTTGTTGATCTCAATCTCAACAATCTGGGTACAAGCATTCCTGTTCCGGAAAATCCTGAAACAAGAATTCACAATACCCATCCTCAACAAAACATCATCGGTAATGTACAAAGTGGCGTACAAACGAGAAACATGTTGCGAAACAACAACAATGCGGGCTTGTATGCTGCAATTAGAGAATTGGGTTTGCAGAACGATTGATCCTTCACGTGTTATGTTTCACAAGAAGAACCAAAATCTTGGAAAGAAGCTTTAAAAGATAATTCTTGGGTGGAAGCTATGCAGGAAGAACAGCAGCAATTCCAGAAGCTAGGTGTCTGGAAACTCGTTAATAAACCTGATGATTACAAGAAGATTGGTACCCGTTGGGTGTATAAGTGCACAAAGGATGACCGTGGAGTAGTTATTCAAAACAATGCAAGATTATTCGTTCAAGGTTTTCGTCAGATTGAAAGGATCGACTACAAGGAAGTTTATGCACCTGTTGCACGTCTTGAAGCTATTCGGATTTTTCTAGCCTATTTCCTTCAAGGGATTCAAGGTATACCAGATGGACGTGAAAAGTGCATTCTTACATGGTGTGGTTGAAGAAGAGGTGTACGTCGAACAGCCTCCAGGTTTTGAAGATCATATTCACCCTGATCGGGTTTGGTTGCTGAACAAAGCTCTCTATGGTCTACATCAAGCACCACGAGCTTGGTATGCAACCTTATCTAATTATCTGCTGGAGAATGGATTTCGCAGAGGTCTTATCGATTGCACTCTTTTCATTAAAGAACAGGATGGAGATCTTCTATTGGTACAGGTATATGTAGATGATATTATATTTGGTTCTACTAACGATGTTTTGTGTAGGAATTTCGAGCTTGTTATGCAGGAGAAATTTGAAATGAGCGCTATGGGGGAGATGACTTTCTTTTTGGGCTTACAAGTGCAACAAACGAAATCTGGGATATTCATCCATCAGACTAAGTATGTCAATGACATCCTGAACCGATTTCAGATGTCTGACACATCGCCCGTTGGTACCCCATTGCAGCAAAATCATGGAATTCATCCTGACTTGAAGGGTAAAGTTGTTAGCTCTTCATATTACCGCGCTATGATCGGATCTCTTATGTACCTCATAGCATCAAGACAAGATATAATGTACCAAACGTGCCTGCTTGCCAGATATCAAGTTAATCCGAAGGCCTCACATCTTGCAGCTGTTAAAAGGATATTCCGCTATTTGAAGGGATGCCCAGACACCGGTCTATGGTACCCTAGGGATGATAGCTTTGACTTGATCGCTTTCAGTGATTCTGATTTTGGCGGATGCAAAATCGACGGCAAATCCACAACGGCTGGATGTTAGTTTTTAGGAAATCGCCTAGTCACATGGCAGTGCAAGAAGCAGACTTGTGTCGCTACATCAACATGCGAAGCTGAATACATTGCTGCCTCAAGTTGTTGCTCCCAAGTCCTGTGGATTCAACAACAAATGCGCGACTACGGTTTGGAATTCCTAACTACTCCTATTTTCGTTGATAATTCTGCTGCCTTACAGATCACTAGAAATCCTGTGCAGCATTCAAAGACCAAACACATCAAAAACAAATATCACTTCATACGTGATTGCTTTGATAAAAGGCTTATCGATGTTGTTAAGGTCCACACCGATGACCAACGTGCCGACCTTTTTACCAAAGCATTTGACAAGTCACGATTTGACTTTTTAATATTGGTAAACGGCATTAAGGTCAAGCAAGAGTAAAACCGACATCGAAAAATCGTTTTTGTAAATATCTTTGTGTTTTTAATTTCTCATAGTTTTTACATTTTAGGGGGAGTAAATCCAATTTGAAAAATTCAAAAACATCGAAAAATTTAAAAAACACAAAAAATAGAAAAACAAAAATGAGTTTCCTGGCGAGCAAAAGAGAAAATGATAGTACATCAGTGGTCTGTCCAAACCTCTTTAAACCTTAAATGAAAAACGATAAGCAGCTCTATATAAGATGTATCGGTAGGCTCACAATCATTTTAAAGTGTGCAGGGTGATATAAACCTAAATCGACTGAAGACTGTGTGGGAACCACTCATTGGCATATGGTCTTGGTACCGAAATTTCGTTTGAGAGATTGCCGAGGTTCTGAGATATGTGGTCTTTATGCTGTTTATTATCTGGGTATCATGGTTGTTTCTTTTACCGAAATAACGGAGACGAAGTCTAGATCTTCCATGATACCATACATACGTGTACATATTGCATACGACCTCAATAAGTGATCAACAATCACATGTCCAAACAAAATAAGTGATAATATATCACAGCTTTCTTGCGGGAGTCAAGTTCGTCTCTTTATCTGTATGATGGTACTAACCTGTTCACGGACTTGCTCCTGTGCCCTCATGCATCTGAAAATTAAGTTCCTCATCAATAAGTGATTCTATCACATAGGGCTTGTTTTCAATCAAAATAAGTGAGTATCTCACATTTTCATATACGTCTAAACAGATGATAAATGGTATACTAACCAGTAAGATGAACTCTCGTGCATACCTTGATATGGGAATGTGTCATGTGTGGATAAACACCGGTCGATAAGTATAAATCATACACTAATCGTATCCCCTCGCCATGATTACATCTGATAAGTTGAGCTTAAGTGGACAACAATACCGATAATTGTTATAGAATGCTTATCTAAATGTTAACTAATTGAACAACAAGAGCGTTTTGGCGTGACCGTACACTTATATGATTCTCTTACCCTCGAAACTCGCAAAAAGAATGTCTGTAAATATTTATTTACTTCTTTCAGTTTCTGCATCTTTGTATATATTTATTTACTGCTTTCAGTCTTTACATTTCAAATATTCAAAAATACCAAAAAGATTTTAGGTGTGTTTTAATATAAACTTTATAAAAATCAAAAAGATTTTATTTCTATCTTATTTTTGATTAACCGATGTTGGAACTCGAGTCTTCGACACCTGAAATCTGAATGAAAACCAAAACAACTAAATCTTCATAAACGGTCGAAATTTGCAAGTTTTGAAAGTTAAAAACCAAAATTGAACAATTTGTTAAACTTTCAAACTGTCGGACGGTAGTTGATTGAAAAATGGTCACATGTGTGTCGTTTATTTATGTTAACTATATTCCAAGCGGTTGTTCTCATTACGTGTTTAGCTTTCTTGTATGTGCAGATGCGACATTCAAATCAGCTAAAGGCGAAGAGAACGTGTTGGATAACAAGCTTTGGAATGAAGACACAACATGGAAGCTATTAAGATGATCGAGTTGCTGCTGACTACTCATCAACACCACAAGGATCTAAAGGATTGAAGATCAAAAGATTCACGAGCATAACTCAAGGGAGTTTGTTAACAGACTTCCTAAATGAAAGGGGGAGTTTGTTGATACACTTTCTTCTTACGTCAAGTGAAGACATCTCAAGATCCGACAACTATGTGAAGAACGAACCATCTCGAGCAGCATCCAAGGGGGAGTTTGTTGATGCATCTCTTGTGGATGCAGCTCGACTCGGTTCGCCCGTGTTACGGCATGAAGACCAAAGCCGATATCCTCCATCGAGTTTCGGTTCAATCATGTTGCTGATCTACATGTTGCAGATATATTTGTTTGCTGTTCTATTTGCTAGTCTGCATATTGTAGCCACATGACGAAGAACCCATGTAAATGTGACATGACGAAGAACCTATACATGATGTTGACGAAAAACCTGCACATGCTCCTGACGAAGAACCTGATCACTCATGTATGACGAAAAACCTCATAAACATCAGTTTTTCGTCGTGTTGGTTTTTCGTGGGAGTCTTTCGTCACTGTAGGTTGTTCGTCGAGGTTATTCGTCGCTGCAGATCATTCATCGATCTACAGCCTATATATATGCACAGCAGTCTGAAGACAGATAGCAGAGACACATGAGAGAACACACACTGAGAGAGTATTCAGAAAGTTTAAGAGCTATGTTGTAATCGTTGTACTGTAACTGTTCTGAATGTTATATAAGTGAGCTTTAAAGTTGAATCTTTGTGTCTTTGTGTTCTTGATCTCGGTTTGCTTTCCCGGTTGGATTCCGCACAACCGGGTTTGTTCGTATCACAAGGATTAGGCGACTAGATCCTTCGCTAGTGGACCTATAGCATTTGGTTAATTCAAAATTTGTCCGCACTTATCTTCAAACATCTTGTTAGCATTTGTTGTGAATATCATCATGTCAGCACTTAATCCATCTCATTTGTCCAAATTTAAACTTGTGTTTCGACTTGTAAAGTCCGAAGTTATGGGTTATACTCGGAATCTTCAAGTTATATTCGGTTTCAAGATTCTCGGTGTACGGATTTGTTCCATTTTCATACAAATTTGGGACTGTTTTTGGGCATTTGAAGATACGAAGGTGACGTATTTTGGACGTTGACAGTTTACGAAAAAATAGGGGGAGTAAAAACTTCCTATTTTATTCGTAATTCTAAAGCTTGTACGTAAAAAGACTCGTATATGATGGAGTTTTGTCAAGTATGTTCGTGTTTTCAATCAAGTATGGACGTGATGAAGTTGGATTCTTGGTTGACGACTAGTTAAAGATTCAGCCTTGTTCAGTTGTTGTTTAGAGTAGAGAAGATTGGTTTCTTGTTCTCTCTTCCAAGATGATTGCCAATCGGTTCTTGAAATAAAGTGGTGCTTCTTGATTAGCGGAAGATCGGAGATGAAAGCCATCGGGAATTCAGTGGATTCGTGAAAATTGGAGATTGATTCATGAAGACCCGTGACGAGATGAGATCATACATGAAGGGTTGCAGATTTTGATAAAGATGGTAGATGTACATTTACAAGTTCGGTTTGTTATCAACTTATCGAACTGACTTCATCTCTTTACGGAAGTTGAAGTGTTCATTGTTGGGGATTGGAAATCCAATGTCTCTTTCTGCTGCCAGTTAGGTTTGAAGATTATGGTTTTGAGCGATATTCTTACATTTGGTTGTAGTCCGGTTCGCGTTAACTTCATTCGGGAGTAGTTTGAGGGGGAGGATCTACAGTGTTTGATGTTGGATGTTTCAGGTTTCATAAAGCGGCCATTTAAGTGATCGTCAACAAGTCTTTCGTTAGAAGGGTTGAAGATCTTGTGCTCTGCCAAAAAGATCAAGTCTCAACAGAAATAGAAAGCATGCATGACATCATCAGTCAAGGGGGAGTCTATAAGCGCAGTCGCTGGTGACTGAAGATTATCGATGCCAGACAGAACTGATAGCAACATTTAAGGGGAGTCTGTAAGTGCAGCTCTCGTCGGGTAACTGTGCTTTATCAGTTATGTTCGATAAAAGTCAAAGGCCAAGTCAAAGTTGGATTAAATTCGGATGGTATGTCGGACAGTATTATGTGTTATCTTGTCCGAATTTATGGACATGTCAGGACTTAGGGTTTTCCCCAGCCTATATTTATGGGAGCATAGGTTAGAATTGGGAATCTATCCATCACAATGCATTCATCTCAGTGAGAATGGATCTGGGTGATCAGCTTCGTGCAACCTCTCACAAACCCTAGCTATTCCTCAATAGTGTGTGCACATTTCTAGAGAGGGAGTGACTTTGTGTTAGTGAGAGAAAGCTCGGTTTAGATCTTTGTGATCTAAACCAGCTTGTAGATGATGTATACTCTTTCGGTTTGTAATCTGTGATGACTGATTCGTTGATAAAGAGTTTCATCTTCTACATCTTTCTATCTTTTATGTTTATGATTGTTCTTAATGTCTTGAATCAAGTGCAATGTTGATGTTCGTCATCGATCCGGTGCTTTCACAAGTTGCACTCATGTATGTTTAATACACCATTATAAATATGAGAAAATAATGTGTTATTTTTTCAAACATTTATGTTATAACATAACATGTTTCCCATATTTTATTCTCGTATGATCACTCTTTAATGCGCCACTTCATGTGGTTGATTGCAGTATTAACATGCTTGATCTCATTATCAACATGAGGATCATTACAGGTCCTCATTTACCATGATCGTAACCTCATTATCAATATGGGCATCATAACATTTACCTTAATTGCCATATAACGAACTTTACACCTATCATTATATCATTACATTCACTTAATGGAATGAATTATAACCACACAACTTTAACTTTTATGGTGGCATCATTAAAAATTTCTTTAGTTATGTACATGATCACGACTATTTCACTAATCATATATAAGCACATTCACTTCAGGGAATGGATTGGAACCACACAACTTTCATGATGGTCATTTCAAACCTTATATACTTTATGAGCAAATCAAATACTTTATGGGCATATCAGGTTTGACAAATGGAAATTGTTTTATTCAATATATTCTTATAAGAAATCTTCTCATCACACAGGGCCGGCTATTGGGACACCCAACCCGTGTCTTCGCCCGAGGCCCAAATTTTCAAAGGGCCCGAAAGGTTTTATATATATATATAGGAAAAGTGTAAAATACAATACGACTTAATGTACATCACATACGACAACGTGCGTGATTATGTGTATAACGTGCGTGATTAATGTTTTCATCATGCGTGATTAATGTTTTCCAACATGCGTGATTTGGGGATTTTAGTTTATAACGTGCGTGATTTTCAAATGAACATGCGTAATTATCTGTCATGCGTGATGTACGTTAAGCCGTATTGTACGTTAACTGGCCTATATATATATATAGGGTCAGGATTTAGAGAAAACGGTGAAAAGTGTGAGAACGGTGAGAACGCTTATGGGTCGTCCAATCAAAACAATCCATAGACTAGATGAAACGCGTTGGATATTGCAGGAAGATGAAACAACACATTAACTGAATTTCAGTTATTAACATTTATTAGAAGAAATTTCCTCCTAAATTTCGTGCCAAAAACATCATTATATAAACAAGGTAAAACATAGCTTCCATAATCACTTAAATCTATCCATTTCTGCAAAAACATCTTTAACCAAAAACGCCAACTTAACAAAAACGCCAAAAATGGCAAAAATCGTTTCGTGGAGATACACTCTGGCAATCAGGCGATTCGTCCTCCATTTTAACAACAGAAGGAGGGTGTATGTTAAGACGGTTAGGGCAATTTTGAAGATGGAAGAAGAGGTACAGAGGGGTATCTTATCCCTTGCATCGCTATAGACAACGAATGCCATGAAACACATATGCTTATGAAAGCATTAACCAGGAAATTTGGACCAATCAAAGCAGATGTGAAGCCGGACCCTGTCATAACATCATGGCGTTTTGATGATGAAACAGACATGGTGACCGTTATATACGACATCAGAGAGCAGGAAGTCTACTGGCTTGAAAACATCATGACAAAGTAGGGTCTTGGTTTCATGGAAGAATTGCATAACGCCGCTTGTACGAACACATAAATGGACTCAAAATTGGAGTTATTGCAAGACATGTTCAAGTGGAGGCTTCAGAATCTTCAGGAACAAGAAGCCGATGAAGGTGAAGGTGATGACATGGATGAAGATCCAGATGAAGACTCCGAGGAAGAAGATGACGCAATGATGGATACTTTTCGGATAAACTACCTTCTGACGAAGGGTTTTAATTTTTTTTCCTTTTTTTTCTTCTGTGTAATCTTCTTTTTTTAAGATAATTAACTGATATATTTCTCTATTTATTAGCAAAACGCCAAAAAACACTAAAAAGGGTTATTCCTTACAAAACGCCAAATATAACAAAAAATATTTTTCCTGCTTAATATTTTATTTTCTCCGTTATTGTATTTTGTCATCTTGGTCTGCAAAACGCCATTTAAAAAAAATGCCAAACTTAGAAGATGGGACGTCTATCACCTATAAAACTGATAAAAGCTGATCAAAACAGTAAATACAAAAACAGTAACTGAAAAGACGGTTACTTTATTACTATCATTTATTACAATAAAAAAGTCCCGCCTAAACTACGAGCCAAAAAACTCCTATAAGAGAGGGGTCTATACACAATGAAATTGATCACACCCAGAAAAACAAACGCCATATCCTCTAGAAACCACTCACTTTAAGACGCCAAATAATGTTAGTTAATATAACCACAGATGGCAAAGCTTTCACTGAATGGATTCTTCTTCTGAGGGGGTTATCTCAATAATATTTTGCTGAATGAGATGGACAAATATTCAAGAAAAAGAGACTGATGACAGTGATATGCCATCATGTGAGTTTTGTTCTTGATGAATATAGGCATGGAATAAAGGGATCAACACAAGTGTAAAATGCTATTTTGGACTCCATTATTACAAATAGCATCAAGCAAGAGTTAATCTTTAATGACATGCCACCAAACAAGAATATCACACCAAAAAACAGGATGCCACTAAGCAGCTTCGTCTGAAAAAGACGGGGTTTATGTAGGAAAGTTGGCATCTAGCTAAGGTATTCAAAAGGTTCAAAATGCCAAAACAAATTCAAGAAGAAGAAGCTGATGACAGTGAAGATTCGGAAGAGAAATTAGATTACCATTTTAATTTTTTTTGTTTCTCATTTTATATTGTTTTGTTATCAAGTTATCTGTTGTTTTGTTATCTAATTCTATACAAATAAAATACATTATTATATAAAACGCCAAAAACTACAAACACCAAAACGCTAGTAGTGTAAAAACTGTGAGAACGGGTGCTGGCAAAGCAACTTGTCAAATGTATTAAACGCCAAAAAATTCACTAAACACCAAAAAAAAAACATTTGGTCTTCTCATCATTAACTTATGAAAATATTAATGACTCATAGTGAATTATTATACAAAACGCCAAAAAAATTGACCAGAAAACGCTATAACGCAAAAAAATTATCTATGTGACACAAAAACAATTAATTCAACGCCAAAAGTTTAATAAATACAATTAACGCCAAAAAAATCTTAGACGCCAGAAAATATTATACCGCGTTGGGAAAATAAAAGAAGATTTAAAAGACAAAAAACCCCCCTCAGACCCTGATCATGTCCTGCGCCACATGTTGGGCGAGGATGCATTCTCACCGTTCTCACACTTTTGGGCGTTTTCTCCTGATCCCGTTTCTATATATATATATATATATATATATATATATATATATATATAGTAGGAGTTGGGTAGAAAGCCTTATTTTCCTAGAAAGTCCAGGAAGCAATCAGAACGTGACATGTGGTATTGAAGGATTTTAACTAAAAGGGCAATTGTGTAATTTGACATTTTATTTTAATTTTGGAATTTATATCTCATTAACTAACTATGCACGATTTTATGGTAACTGATTCTCCATGATTTGTGAATTACTACCAGATGTAAATATCAATCAAATTCTCATCCGTTCCTTTCACAATCTTGATCAACTTTATTCGTAAATCATTTTTTACGTGAGAGATAGTTATGGCTTCAAACACAATTCTTGATTGTGGATATGGCAAATACACTTCTTTTTCTGTTTACTATTATATGGTCTGTATCGATTTTTAATTATGTCTGGAAACCACCATAATGTTCTTGACGTTGTGTTTTAACAGCAAGCAGATTCATACAGTTTTGTTTTAGCATTCAGATTCATACAGTTGTGTTTTAACAGCAAGCAGATTCATACAGTTGTGTTTTAGCAATCAGATTCATACAGTTGTGTTTTAACAGCAAGCCGATTCATACAGTTGTGTTTTAGCATTCAGATTCATACAGTTGTGTTTTAATAGTAAGCAGATTCATACAGTTGTGTTTTAGCATTCAGATTCATACAGTTGTGTTTTAACAGCAAGCAGATTCATACAGTTGTGTTTTATCAGCAAAAAGATTCATACAATTGTGTTTTAGCATTCAGATTCATACAGTTGTGTTTTAACAGCAAGCAGATTCATACGCTGTGTTTTACCATCCATGTTGGTAATGCTGAAGGATTTCTTAACGTTGTGTTTTAACAGTAAGCATATTAGCAAGCAGATTAATACGATGTGTTTTCTTGATGTGTTTCTTCATGAAGGATAGAAGGAAGAGAGAGAGAGAAAGAGGGGGAGAAAAATCGCAAGAAATGTGGGGTGGTTATGGAATGACAATTATTTCCATATTTAAAACAAGCTAAATGACATATCTACCCCTGATTAATTAAATACTCCTATTTTTAAGAAACACATATTACCAAAATGCCACCAAGATGATCTCAACCATTAAACACACCTATTGGATGGCCCAGATCGCTTCCTAGACTTTCTAGGAAAAACACACTTTCCGTAGGATCCCCACTCTATATATATATATATATATATATAATATTAGACGCCAGAAAATATTATACCAGGTTTGGAAAATAAAAGAAGATTGAAAAGACAAAAAAAAACCCTCGGACCCTGATCATGTCCCGCACCACATGTTGGGCCTGGATGCGTTCTCACCGTTCTCACACTTTTGGGCGTTTTCTCCTGATCCCGTTTCTATATATATATATATATATATAGGGTAAGGTTATTGTAAAAAAGGTTAAAAGTGTGAGAAATGTAAGAAATATTGTGGAGATGACATGTGTCCTAAATCTAAATTAATTCAAAAGGGTAAACAAGTAATTTTATCATTAATTCAATTAATTAAAAACTTTCCATAACCGCCACCTTAATTATAGGAACTGGATTTTTTTTTTAAAGATCTCTATAAACACCATTCAGCAAGTATATAACATCATTCAGCACATATATAACACCATTCAATAAAGTATATAAGTATATAACACCATACAATAAAGTATATAACACCATTCAGCACATATATAACACCATTCAATAAAGTATATAACACCATTCAGCACATATATAACACCATTTAATAATCATTACATCTCTGTATCATCTTCTCCAATTCCGGCACCACCACCTCCGGTCCGCCGCCATTGTCGTGTAGAGGTGGCCAACCACCCGCTGCCGGTCCGTCGCCGCCGCTCGTACGAAACCATTAGAAACCACCTTGCCGGAACCCCTGCACCTTCGGACACCCAAACCACCGCCGGAACGACACATCCGTTATCGCCGCAATCATCGGAAAAACGAGAATGGAGCGTTGTTCGAATTCTGGAAGAAGGAGGGCGATGTTCGAATTCTGGAAGAAGGAGGAGGATGATTCTAATGAAGAAGAAAGAGATTTCGAAAATTTAGGGAATTGATTTACAGTTTCCTATTTTCATGTTGATGTAAAAGACAGAATTGCCCATATAAATTTCAAATCAGTCCAAACTAATAAAAACATTTTACAATTTGGTCCCTTTTTATCTAAACCATTAGATCAAAAGATCTAATGGCTGAGATTCTTTCTGACCCTTCTCACACTTTTGGTCTTTTTTACAGAAACATTTATCTATCTATCTATCTATCTATATATGTATATATATATATATATATAGGGTAAGGTTCGTGCGAGAACCACCTTTATTACGAGAACCGCGAGAACCAATGTAAACACAAACTAAAATAGCTAAAAAAACCTAACCCCCCCCCCCCTCAGCTAAAATGCTAAAAACTAAACCCCCAAAAAAACCTAAAAAAACTCTAAAAAAATCTAAAAAAAATCTAAGTTTTTTTTTAATTTTTTTTAAGTTAAAATCGCTACTTTTAGTTGCCAAAAAACAAAAAAAAAATTGGCTACTAAAAGTAGCGATTTTTTTATAAAAAATATTAAAAAAAATTGTGTGTTTTTTAGCTATTTTTAGGTATTTTTGGTTGTGTTCCATTGGTTCTCGCAATAAGGGGTGACGGATCTTTGTCATATATATATAAGGTTCGAAATGGTGAATTGAGGTAGAGTAGACCGATGATCCTGTAGTCATTTGGCCGGCTAGCCCACAGGAACGGAGTTGATGCTCCCACATCCATAGCATGAGTAGTTAAAGCAAGTGAATGATTTGAATTGTGGAATCATGAATAGTCATTGGTTCAGTCGGTACAGAGACACAGTCATTTCTATTTTTTCTTATCTACGCTCGGTTTCCATTTCGGTTGTAGGTGTAACCAACCCGCTATTAAAGATATGGCAGAAATAAATAATAGAAAAAGAGCTCCAGTATAAAGATCTTCATTAGTTCGTAAACCGATTGTATACCACCATTGATAAACACCAGAATAGGCGATATTCACCGGCCCAGGAGCACCCCCTCAAGTAAAAGCCTCTACAGCTGGTTGACCAAAATGAGGATCCCAAATTGCATGAGCAATAGGTCTTACATGTAAAGGGTCCTGTACCCATGACTCAAAATTTCCTTGCCAAGCTACATGAAAGAGATTTCCGGAAGTCCACAGAAAAATGATTGCTAATTGCCCGAAGTGAGAAGCAAAAATATTCTGATAAAGACGTTCCTCAGTAATATCATCATGACTCTCAAAGTCATGCGCAGGGTTAGGTTCATTTGTGAACAACCCCCTTGATAGTGAACTGTGTGAACTAATCCTAGCCCTTGATGATTAATACACAAGTGTAAATCAATGGCTAGGATTTTATGATAAAAATACACTAGTGTATTTTACGATTTGATGATGTAAATCAACGTCCGGGATTTGTTCACTCAGTTCACAAATACACTAGTGTTTACTCTAGAACCCCACCCCATATATATGCATATGTTTATTATACACAAAAATGTTGGTAGTAGAGTGGAAAAAACCATCGTAAATTATGTAAAGGTCTCAAGTTCAAGCTCTCAAGGTCTGGCTCCAACACCAAGATCCTTTTTTTTTAATTTATTTCCCCTTAACCACAATTTTAGGACCATTTTTTATGTCGCCCATGCCCTACATAACCAGATCCAAGCTTCCATCCGAGATCTTCATCTTCATATCATCATTGCCACCCGCCACCACACACCGCATGATCCGGATCACATCGGACCTCATGGGTTTCTAATTTTTGGGCGAACCAAACACACACACACACTTTCTTCTCACAAACTAACTGCCACCATCTCCGTAAAACCCCCACAACCATCACCGTCGGAAAACACCTTTCGGCCAAAATAAGATGTTAAACACATTAATAGATTTAGAAAGAGAAAGAACAAGAGAGTATGGTAACCAAGTGAGATCATAGAGGTTGTGCCCCAACAGTGGCAGCAGTTGTGAGATGGTTTTGGAGGTGGTAGAAGGGAAATGATGGGAACCGAGAAAAAAAAGATAGTGTATGAGAGAGAAAGAGAGAGATGGAGTGGAAGAAAGACCAATGAAAAGAAAGCAAATTGAAGGAGAACAATATTTGATAATTAATATAGGGAAAATAAATCAAAACAAATAACATTACCATGATTAAACTAAATTAAAAAGAGTACTCTTTTCATTGAGTGTAAAAATCAAATACAAGATGCTTCTATTATAGGATAATAATGTTACTAATGATGAACCAATTGAAAGTTACACACTAGTTAATATCTATTAATTAACCAACCTAAATGAACAGTGTTTATCTTGTGGTTGTTTCTCATTGGGTTATCTAACGGTGGTTGCCTCATCAGTGTGAAAACAACCACGCGTCACATTTGGTAACCACCGTACATAACCCATAACCCTAATGTCTTTTTCAGTTTTCTTAAAACCTCTTCTGTTTTCTCTCTCGACATTCCTCGGGGTTCTCCCCCTGTCTCCGACGAAGGAGCCACCGGCGGTAGTGATGGTCGGCCATGGTGAAGACGGAGACAAAGACTAGGGTTTCCCGATGTCTTCTGCTAAAGTTCCGGCAAAACTCAGGTAAGGTTCGGTTCTATTGCATGTTGTCGTATTGGTTAGATCAACTATTGGTGTGATGAATGACACTAAATTTTGGTGTTGAAATATTCCGTCAAGGTTCTGGCGATCGAGTTTTTGGATGTATGTTCAAGATTTGAGTAGGTCGGTCCTCTAAAAGGCATGTAGAACCAATTTGGGTTTTTTAATTATTCTGGTGACTCCGGCAGAATTCCGTCAAGTCTAAACGTACTTGCGTGTCCGTTTTTTTGCTAGATAAGTAGACTCGAGGCTTATGCTGGTGAATGGTGAACTTACCCAGACCCAATGATGACGGTGGTGAGGGTTGTGGGAATCAGAGATGGTACATAATGACTGAGTTTATAAGTTAACTCGGGAACACAACATAAATGTTTTATGTTTTTACAATAGCTTCAACTTTCCACGAGTTTACCTTTTTATAGATGAAAATCATATAAAAGTAATTGGTAATTTGTTGTTTGTTTGTTTTTTTTTTTTTTTTTTTGCTAAGTTTATAGGGTTTTTGCAGGTTTTATTCTACTGTAAAATTTGTTGGAGGTAAGTGTGTTCTTATTTTGTTTTCTCAATTTATAGTTTGTTTTATCCATTGTAGCATTTGTTTTTTTTTACTGCATGAGAGCTATTTTGGTTGTCAAATTGTTGGTTTTATTTATTTTTTTATATGAGTATTTGTTTTTTTTTTTTTTCATCTGTTAACATCCGATGATATTTGTATTTCTTATTTTCAGGTTTCTATGTTGCTTTTGTTATTGGGTTTGTCGTCAGTGTTGATTTGCTAACTTAATGGTCTACATTGCTTTATGCTTTGTGTAAGATATGGATTTTGTGGTCGTTAATATGTAAAGCATTGTTATGTTTGTTTTTTGTGTTCTACAAAGTTGTTTTTGGCGAATTTAGAGTTTGTGTGTAGTGTAGGTGTCATGTCGGTGTGAATTGAGTTTGTTCTTTTCAAATATTAAGAAAAAATAAAAATTACACCATAAGTGCAAGTATTTGAATTGGAATTGTGAATCAAGTGCTAACCTTTTGGTTGATCGTATGTCATAAAATAGAACTTGATTTTGAGGTGAAAACTTGATTTTGATTCTAAACCATGGCCACATATTTCAGAAAGTGGAAAATATTTGATAAAAAGGATGCTTAAGAGGAAACCAGAACAAAGAATTACTGCCCATCAAGTCCTGGGTGAGTTGCAATAGATTTTGTTAATTAATTTTCATTTTAAGTAAGATTAATTATAATACTTTTACCAGGTCATCCATGGGTTGTAAACGATAGAGTTGCTCCACAGAATCCTCTAGATTCTGCAGTTATAACGCGCCTTAAGCACTTCTCAGCCATGAAGAAACTTGAGAAGATGGATTTACGTAATATAATAAAGTTTTCCTTTACCTTTCATGCACCATTTGTTTAATCAAACAGATTTTCTATAATTGCACATATATTACTTGATCAAATTGTTATCCATGTTATTGCAGAAAGGCTATCAGAAGAGGAGATTGGTGGGTTGAAGCAATTATAAAAAGTGATGGACACAGACAACAGTGGCACCAGGGAGAATTTATTGGTGCTCCTTTTTCTAGAATTAACTGTTTAGATATTTTCAGTTAACAATCTTGGAATGTAGAAATTTTTTCGTTCATTTGTGCATTCAAACACGAGGAGTGAGAACTGTGGCTATAGGTCTCAACACTGACCAAATCGGTGACGTTAGATGGTGGACAAGCGTATCTGACATTCAAAGAAGCTATTCATGGCAATTTGGGTAGGATGGTCCCACCTCCAGTGGTAGTGACGATGTAAGGTAAGGTCAACGCAACCAATCTCTGATTTTGTTATGGCAGCTGAGGTTTAGGATGTTTGTGGTTTATGTATGTTTTTTGTATTCACATAGTGGCCAACACTATTCAATTTGGCTATTCAGAATTTGGTTTTTCTGCTATTCAGAAGTGCATCAGCTTTGAATTTCTAATGAAGGTATTGGGTTTCTCTCTTTTCTGTCTTGAAAAACGATAATCACTCACAGCGATTATATATTTCTAAAAGGGAAAGTGTTTAGTTAAAATATTGGGTTGTTTTGTTAAAAAAACTATGGTATGTTTTGTGAAGGTGAAGAGAATTGGTGAATATCTTTGTGCTAATTATCCTTAGATATGAGGGAACACAGTTAGTGTTACCCCAATTAACCCACAAAAAATTCCACTCTATTAATTTATTAGATTACATTCAATTCTGACAACTCTCTTCGTAGATCTATAATTGCCCAGCCTTTTATAAATGTAATTTAAATAAAAAACAATCTATGAAAATCCCGATTTTTAACCTTTTATGCTATTGTGTATGTTTATGTTAGAAAGAAAGAGAGAGCTTTTGCTTTGTGATGGCTTGATGGAGCAGTGCAATGATACAAATTCCAAATAATGATTGTATCTTTTAAATTACGTTGTATATATATGTAATATTCAAAAAAAAATTGAAACCCTAATGTAATTAATATCGAATAATTATGTCGGATCTAAAGATTTTAATAAATTCTAAATTCGACTAAACGATTATTGTTAAAGCTTTAACGGTAAAATTTTATTTAGTAGAGATTATTAAACAATATTGTATATCTTTATATCTTTATATAAAAATGAGTACGTACTAGTAAATTCATATCTGATAATAATTCATATCTGATAATAATATAACTAAATTCATAGTGGCACACAAGTGGTGTCACCATTCAATTCGCCCACGTTTTTAGAAGCCAGATGTATGGCTTCGGTCAACCCACTTAAGCATCCAGAAAAAACCCACCGCCTACTCCATTGTTTCAAAACTCATCGCAAATGAAAAAGAGGCTTTGATAGCCAGAGACCAGAGAAACTGAAGAGATGGGTACGCTCTTCGGCGTCGATACAGGGGATCCGCCGCACATCAACAACGACGACCCCAGCTGTATGTTCGCCGGTCTTCACCAACAACAGCGACACCAGTTGACAGTTGACTGATGTACTCCGGTCTGTGAAACGAAGCTCGGGATTGGGATTAGCCTGAGGCGGAACCGAGTTTTCAGGTATGATGTCTCTGTTCTTCTTCGCTGTGTGTTTGCTTTCTTAAACGGCCTACGATCTGAACTGGTATGGGTTTTCCGGTGACGGGGACGACTCGCAGGAGAAGATCGTTTTGAATGTTTTTGTTCCCCCCGTTGTTTGATATCAAAGATAGATTCAAATAGAATCTAATTTTACATATAAAAATAGGCACATCAAGTATTTGTATAAATGTTCGTGATACAAACAATGGTAAAAACCCTATCAAAATTGCACAAGCACACCAAAAATGATTTATTATTAATATTTTCTTTTTATAACTAATGGTTTTTGTTACTGGTAACTATGACTATCTAAGATTATTGTTCACAACCTTCTTCTCAGATAAATATCAAGTTTTGAACTTTAAAAGATTCAAAAGGTAAGTTGGCTTCACTATAGTTATCTTCATGCATGAATGGTCCAGTTGCAAGATTATAAAGGGGCTGGTCCGGGTCAAGTTGGGTTGACCCAAAATACTTTTTGTTTAATCAGTTTTTGTTGGTTAGGGTTTTCTGATACGAAATCCTAGGTCGTTGGTTTGTTGTTTACTTCTGATGATGACATGAGGCTGTGATGAATGTGTAGATGCGATTCAGATTCGGATGACGTTCAAACTTTGGCGTGGCAAATTGGAAGGATGGTAGGTGATCATCTGCTACCTTCATTGCAGCCATGGCGCACTGACCCATTTACACACCCTAGACCTGGTAATTTACTATTTTTGGTGATTGTGAAATGATTATGAATGAAATGCATTCGAATGCAATTTAAGAATTCAATAAGTTATACCTACTCCGTTTAATATCTAGGTAATGTTGTAGTCAGGTGGTTGTAATAAAACCTAATTTTCTATTAAAATGAGGATGTAATGAATGTGTAGATGCGATACAAATTTGGGTGATGTTCAAGCATTGTCGTAGCAAATTGGAAGGATGGCAGGTGCTCACCTGCAACCTCCATTTGCAGCCATGGTGGGCTGGTCCCTTTACACATCCTGAGCTCGGTAATTACCTTATATGCTAATAATCTAAGGGAGTTGAACGGTGGAAAAACATGTATGGCACCACATGGAGCTTTTCTGCGGCTGCTATTCGCTTATTTGGGCGGTCGTCCTTCTCCTTTTTGCTTATTTGGGTGGTGTACTACATTGCTCTTTGTCCTCCAGCGTTTTCCTTTTCAGTTATCGTTGGTAAAGGCTTCTGCGAACCATCATTGGTTTTTCAATTCGTGTATTTGGACATGGCTTGATAGCACTGATCGTCGGTAACCACAGGTGCGACTTGAGCAGGTGATTCTATTTACTCTTTATTATTTATAAATGATCGTATGATTATGAATGATATGCATTTGAAAGCAATTTTTGGTGGTCAGTTGTAGGTAATAAGACCTTTTTTCTATTAACATGAGGCTGTGATGAACGTGTAGATGTGATTCAAATTGGGGTACTGTTTAAACCTTGGCTTGGTAAATTGGAAGGATGGCAGGTGCTCACCTGCAACCTCCGTTGTAGACATGTCGGGCTGGCCCCTTTACACACCCTGAGCCCGCTAATTTACTTTTTATGATTTATGGATGATATGCATTTGAATGCAATTTGAGAATTGAATAAGTTATACCTTCTGACTTTGATATCTAGGTTATGGATGATATGCATTTGAATCCACTTTCAAATGGTTTGTAGTTAAATCTGCCTGGTAGAAATAGTGTGATGTGTGTTCGGTTGAAATTATATAGATTGTGTAGCTGCTGTGAAATATTTAATCCAATAAGACTTCACTTTTTTAACACAATTTTTTTACACAATCCGTTCCGAGTCTTCTGACCCAGCTTCTCCATTCTGCAAGGTATGATGTTTTCTGTGAATATTAATAGGTGATTAGCATATGAAACAATATAAGTTGTGTAAAAGGAGGTAAATACGGGTAACGAACCGGTATCGAAAACGTCAAAAGTTGGTACCGAATCGGTACTGAAAATGTAACCGGTTAGATAAATTCGGTACCGGTACCGGTACCCGGTACCATTTGCTCCTCCCTGTTTTTATCGAGTCATGAAAGTGATTCGGGTTTTATGTACCTGCTATGAAATATTAAATCCAATAAAGCTTCACTTTTTTAAAACAATTAATAGGTGATTAGCATAAGAAACAATATAAGTTAATGAATATACCAGGCATAATGGACGGGTTAGACCGTGTGGGAATGGGTTCGGATGGGTCATTTTAAAAAGCAGTCAGTTTGGTTCGGGGTAAAATACGGTTAATAACGGTAACGAACCGGTACCGAAAACGTCAAAAGTCGGTTCCAAATTCGTACCGAAAATGTACCCGGTTCGGTAAATTCGGTACCGGTACCCCGTACCGTTTGCTCATCGTTATTGAGTCGTGAAAGTATTTCGGCTTTCGTGTGAACTAGATAAACTGCTAATATAGAGTGTAGCCTGTTTCGAACTCATCTTTTGCACTGTCTCCTTTAATCATACTTTTTAAAACAATTAATAGGTGATTAGCATTAGAAACAATATATGTTAATGAATATACCTGGCATAATGGAAGGGTTCGACGGTGTGGGAATGGGTTCGGGTTAGGATAGGTCATTTTAAAAAGCGGACAGTTTGGTTCTGGGTAAAATACGGTTAATAACTGTAACGAACCGGTACTGAATTGGTACCGAAAATGTACCCGGTTCGGTAAATTCGGTACCCGTACCCGGTACCATTTGCTCATCGTTATTGAGTCGTGAAAGTGATTCGGGTTTCATCTGAACTAGCTAAACTGTTAATATAGAGTGTAGAACACTTAACTTAAATACCAAAACTAAATATATTTAAAAACCTAACTTGCGTTTATAGGGTATAAGAATTATTTGTTGCTAGGATTTAAAATGCTTTTTGATTTCAGTTTGTCATTTTCTCTTATTTTCGTGCTATTGAAATCTGTCTGGTGGAAATAGTTTGATGTGAATCCGGTACCAGTACCAAATATACCCAGTACGGTACAATTCGGTAATGGTTCGGTACCTCTATTTCAGCGTAAAAACCGATAAATACTGGTTACGAGCCTTTATCAAACCCGGTACCGAAAATGTCTACATTTGGTACCGATCCCTTTTTTTTCATTTCGATTTCAGTTTGTCATCTAAGCTGCTTTTCGTTCTATTGAAATCTGCCTGGTCGAAATAGTGTGTTGTGGGTCCGGTACCGATACCAAATATACCCGCTATGATACGGTTCGGTACCGGTATGGTACCAATATTTCAGTGTAAAAAGCGGTAAATACCGAAACCGGCAAAAGCCGGTACCTAATCGGTACCGCAAATGTACCCGGTTCGGTAAATTCGGTACCCGTACCCGGTACCATTTGCTCATCCCTTATTGCTTCATTTAGAATTATAGTGGATTAAGATTAGAAAACCAATTTCAATCCTGTTTCAACAGTGTGCTCAGAAATTATCCAATAACATATCATCTAAGCTAGAAATTCTACATATCTTATAAAAGTTAAAAACAAATTACATTAAACCATCTTATAACATAATTTGAACTCCACTAAAGTGAAACTCACATGTTAAGCCCCATTTTTAATGGAAACAACATCATTCACTGTCGAAAAATGTTACTGGGAGGCCTTAGGTAGATAGTTGTTATGCGCTTTTTTACTTTGTAGTGTTACAAAGAAATGTTTCGTATCTGCACTTTCTGAAGTAGCATCATTCTTTACTAAAAGGTCAGGTCAGTGACAATTACATTTGGATCATATGAGCCCAGTGATGATTACTTTTTTTCATTTGTGTAGGTACAAGCTTATCTTTATGGTGGATAACTGGATACTAGGAAAATACTGGTACAATTCAGGCCTTTTATAATGCAAAATTAGGAATTACAAAAAAGCCAATGCTTATACTTGCTTCCTTCCAGGATTCTTGATGCTAATATCATCGATAGTATTATCGGTGGAGGGTGTCGGAATAAGGTTAGAATTTCTTATGCTACTTTCTAAATTAACCTCTTCAATTGTTTGGTTTTAAGGTGGAAAATCAGTATGAAGGGTGGGTGACTTAGGTAGCGGGTTGCAATGGGTTTTGATAAAAATGTGTCAGCTCAACCCACCAACGTTTTTATTCATTCTTGAGAGTTATAAATGTGTTATACGTGATGAAAAACAAGGAGGTTCTAGCAGGCTTATAAATGAACCTAAGAGGGCCAGAAAAAGGTTTTAAGTCATTTATGTTTTATCTAGCATAAATCTTTATAGCAAACATTTGTAGATGATTGACTCAAAATGCCGATGTAGGCAGGCGATGGAAGGTATAAATGTGAAGACAATAACGATACGAAAAAGACTAGGTATCCGGATGCATGAAACAAATGGAAATGAAGAAAACAACTTTTGTGATCTATGTATAAGCGAAAGACTATATGAAAACCTATGTGCTTCTCTTGAATGTAAAACATATCAACATCCTTTTGTATCAACTTTATTAGTGCAAGTAAAATTTCAAACTGAGAACGATTTGGTTTAGTGCGCCGCAACGCGCGCAGGGTCAAAACTAATTATAATAATATTCATTTTATTTAACTATAGCTATAATAGTTTGGGTTATATAAGCTTTAAACTAAACTAGAAGGTCTATTTTGCAATTGACCTATTAATATAGGAGTGGGTATTGAAATTTCATTGACTTAATTGCATAACATATCTTTCAAAAATTTACATTACGACTGTTTCCGATTAATCGGCGAGATTTATGTTTTACGAATCTATTTCCTAAACCGCGACCGTGTGTTCGAATGGATGGATTCAATCAAATGCATTCAATTTGGTAATTGATATTGTAAGACAAGACATTCATAAACAATATAAGTCTTATAAATTCATCCCAACTTCACATTCTCTCTCGCAAACAATTCCGAACGTCCGCCACCGCAACCACTAGTCACCATCCTTCAGGCCGCTACCACCGTACATCCCTGCGTCTGCCACCGTCTGCCTTTTTGTGTCCGCCGTTTTGCGAATAGCCGCCACTCGCCGCTGCACCCCTTTGAACCGCCACCACCGGTCGAAACTGCTCCAGCCAACATCGAACCGTTGCGGCGTTTCCTTTCTCTCCAGCCTCTGTGTGATCAGTGATCTACGCAGCCGTGTCACGTATCAGATCACTTCAGTGATTGTCTCATCCTCTTATTCGTCCCGCTTCAACTAGTAAGGTAGATCGAACCCTCTTCTGGTTCTGATTCATATTTTTATATATATTCGGTTTGATTTGTCCGGCGACTAAAACATTAAAATATGCATATGTATATATATACACACGTACATAACTGAACTATAAGACTTGGGAAGTTCATTAAAGATTGAAACGTTGTTCCAAGATTAAAATAGTGTAGGTCCGTTTTTCCGGTGGATCGATAACGTAAACCTATCCTTGTTTATCACGAACACGGTAACGGGTGCGGAATCCCCGTGACGGTGCAAACCAAACAAAGTTGATAAAGAACACGGATTAACCAATGAAACACACTCTATTGATTAACGGGATGAGAACCGATTACAAACTGATACAAACACAGTTTTGACGGAATTTTGACAGAGTTTCTTTACAAGTATTTTCTGATCTCTCTGCACTCATCTCTGTGTTCAAATGAAACAGAGATGTGTATTTATACTAAGACACAGACTGAACATGACGAAACACAATAACACTCGGCGAAACAAATCAAAGTCGACGAAACACACCTGTTTCGTCGATAAACATATAATTCCTAATCTGTTTCGTCATGTGTTGTAGAAGCCCAAGTGTAGTCCAAGCCCACTTCAAGGTCTTCAGCCCACATGTGAGAATTACGGCCCAGACACTTTCTGTTGAAGCTTTTAACTAATATTCAACATAGGACAAATATGGTGACATCATCATGACATCACAAAGGTGATGTCATGGTGATGTGTTGTGCGGGAATGGCTTCCGGCGTTCCGTGCCTCGCGTGTCGAACTCTGGGGCGCACGACTGAGGAATGTCGTGTCTTCGGGCTTGAGCCGGACCTAACCGAGTCGACCCGAACCGAATCGAACCGAGTCGAACCGAACCGAGTCGTGTCCACATAAAGTGTACCAACAATCTCCCCCTTGGACGCTACTCGTGAGGTTCGTCTTCTGTGATGGTTCGTCTTCTGTGTCTTTCATGTCGGAGGATCTTCAAAGTCTTCACGCGTCGTAAGAAGAAAGTGTATCAACAAACTCCCTTTTTCATTTAAGAAGTGTGTTAACAAACTCCCCCTTAGGATGAACTCTCCAATGAGTTATGCCCGTGAATCTTTTGACTTGTCAATTCTTCAGATCCTTGTGGTGTTGATGAAGGGTCAGCGGCAACTCGATCATTTTATCCTTTGAGTGCCTCCACTTCGTGTCTTCATTCCAAAGCTTGTCATCGAACATGTTCTCCTCGCCTTTAGCATCTGCACATGCAAGAAAGCTAAAAGCATAATGAGAACAACCGCTTGGAATATAGTTAACATTTAAACAAATGACACATATGAGATCAAATCTCAATCAACTACCGACCGACAACAGTTTGAAAGTTTAGAAAATGATCAATTTTAGTCCTTTAACTTTCAAAACTTGTTAACTTCGACTGTTTATGAAGATGCAATTGTTTTCCGGCTTACGATCAGGATTTTGGGTAGGATAGACTCGAGTTCCAACATCAGTCAATCAAAAATAAACTAGAAGCAAAATCTTTTTGGATTTTATAAAGTTTAAATTAAAACATACCTAAAATCTTTTTGGAATTTTCATTTTTCAAATGTAAAGACGGAAAGCAATAAATAAATATATACAAAGATGTAGAAACTGAAAGCAGTAAATAAAAATTTACAGACATTCTTTTTGCGAGTTTCGAGGGTAAGAGAATCATATCAGTGTACGGTCATGTCAAAACGCTCTTGTTGTTCTTTTAGTTAACAATAAGATAAGCATCCTATAACAATTATCGGTATTGTTGTCCACATAAGCTCAACTTATCAGATGTAATCATGTTTAGGGGATACGTTAAGGTATGATTTATACTTACCGACCGGTGTTCATCCACACACGACACATTCCCGTATCAAGGTATGCACGAGAGTTCATCTTACCGGTGAGTATACCGATTATCATCTGTTTGACCGTATAAAAGATGTGAGAAACTCACTTATTTGATTGAAAACAAGCCCTATGTGATAGAATCACTTATTGATGAGGAACTTGATTTTCAGATGCATGAGGGCACAGGAGCAAGTCCGTGAACAGGTCAGTACTTTCGTACAGCAGAGAGACGAACTTGACTCCCGCAAAGAATCTGTGATATATAATCACTTATTTTGTTTGGACATGTGATTGTTGATCACTTATTGAGGTCGAATGCAATATGTACACGTATGTATGGTATCATGGAAGATCTTAGACTTCGTCTCCGTTATTTTTACGGTTTGATACAACCATGATACCCAGATGATAAACAGCATAAAGACCGAATATCTCAGAACTCGGCAATCTCTCAAACGAGATTTCGGTACTAAGACCATATGCCAATGTGTGGTTCCCACCTGGTCTTCAGTCGATTAAGGTTTATATCACCCTACACACTTTAATATGATTGTGAGCCTACCGATACATCTTATATAGAGCTGCTTAACATATTTTTCATTTTGCATTTCAGTTTAAAGAGGTTTCAACAGACCACTGATCTACTATCATTTTCTCTTTTGCTCGCCAGGAAACTCATTTTTGTTTTTCTATTGTTTTTTTTTCGTTTTGAAATTTTTTCGATGTTTTTGAATTTTCAAATTTTGGATTTACTCCCCCTAAAATCAACAAACTAAGATAAAATTTTAAAAGACACAAAGATATTTACAAAAACGATTTCCCGATGTTGGTTAACTCATGTTTTACCTCAATGCCGTTTACCAAAATAAATTTTGAATCAGAAATGATTTATCGAATTTTGGAAAAATCAGTTGGCACGTCGGTAAGCGGTGCGGACCATGACAACATTGACTAGTTTCATAGTGAAACAATCACGTGTGAGGTGATATTCGAGTTCAACTTGTCAGGCCAAAGAGTGCTATACGAGATGATAATAATTCATAAAGCAGCTTAAATATCGACAAGTATAGGAGAGATTAGAAATTTAAAACCGTATCCTGCAACTGCTTCGTGCATTGCAATGAATCTGAGTGCTCTCCCAAACTGGATATCCACCCGGTGTGGATTTCAAAGCCGATTCTTTGTAGCTACTTAGAAATCTCTTCACAGCAACAAGATCAGAAACCTTTGAGTCCGGCTGGTCTTCCACATTGCACCAGCGAAGGTCTTTGTCTTTCTCTTTGAGAAGTAGTGTGCGGTTGTTCAATCCACGCCAAGGCATCCGCACACCCGGTTGGTTTGTTCAACAAACACATTTTCTTCAATTACACCGCGAAGAAATGTACACTGCACGTTCATCTTGTGAATGATGAATCTTCAGACGTGCTGCAGGTGCATACATTTTGATTTGAATCTACCCTGGGGACCCGATCAAAGCCTTGAACAATCAAACTCTTGGAATGATTTTCATTTTGTCGAAGCTTTCAATCTCTTTCGACAGACAATTCTGTCTTCTTTTCTTTTTCTCTCCATCAAAGGCAACCACTCCTAGAAATAACAATATCTTGGAGCTTTGAGTCGCCTATCTTGTGCATGGACACTCCACTATCAACAATCCGATGACTATCGATAGTTCCTCCTGGAACATCCTACACACTCACTTAGAGATTAGTTGGAGAGGGGGACCCAAGCCTTCACAGACTTGGGTCGTCCGTCATCATCGAGGATTGTGACATCCATTTCCCGATGATTCGGAATAGAATGAGCTCCCCCTGAAACATTTACCGATTTTGGTATCCAAATCTGTTTTTGTTTTTCATATTTAACATTTGATTCAACAGATTTTGTTAGGACAACCTCCGGTTTTAACGCCTTTTCAACCTTTTTGACGTTTTGACGTCGTTGTTTTGTTTCTTGTTCTTTAACAGTTCTTTTATCATGTTTTGGTGAAACAGGACGACGTTGTGGGTGAACCTTTTCAGGTGGTGCTCTTTCTACAAAATTTGGTTTGGGCGAGTTTGTGCAGTCTTTAATGATATGCCCAAACTTCCCACATTTGAAACAAGTTCTCCTTTCAACAAACTTAGGAGAATCTGTTCGACGACCTGACGTTGAAGTTGTAGACCCAGAGGTACTAGCTTTACACCCATTTGTGTGTTGAGTGTAATTGTTATCATTATTACGTTTCAAAATGTTGACTTTTTGAACAAAATCGGTATTTGACTTATTTTCAAAAGTCTCCACTTTATCAGTACCTTTGGAGGCCATAAATTTAACGTCTTTTGCCTTCTTCTTGTAACGAGCTCCTTTTGATTCAACCTTATCCTTAGGCTTTGGAGCTCGTTGTTGTTGTTGTTTACCCTTAAAAGCGACAGGTTGTTGCTTTGTCGGTGATTTTTGATTTCCAAATTTTCTTCTAACTTCAGCTTTTGGAATAGGATCACACTGAGTTACTGAAACTCGTGGGATCACTTTTCCCAAAAACTTAGTTGTAGTATCTTCAAACACTTTGTCAATCAAAGATTGATTGACATTTTTAATTGGAAAAGATGTGTTTGAATAAATTTTGTCATCACCAACTAAAGTATACAACACGTTATCACTTTTAATGGTAGACACTGTCTCAGTGATAGGATCTATCTCTTGTTTAACAGCAGATGATTGCACAACAGGAGTAGGAGGATCACACAGAATGTGATTCTCAAAAGGCACTTCTACTCCTTTGTTCTTTGCAAGAGATTTATCCTCATCACTCACATCTGGTTCATCATCTGACGAATCATAGTCCTCAATGGTTGGAGGACTTTGTTTCGTAGATGTTGACGTTTCTGTTTGCTCAGATGATGTTTTTGAAGAACTGTCCGATTTAAACCCTAGGCCAGTGGTAACTTCCTCATAATTAAGAGGCACACTGGATTCAAACCGTGGCATTTCTTCAAAATCAGGCATATAGTCATAATTATGCCTTAAAGGAGGCGGGCATTTCTTATACCCAACACCGCTCACATTTCCCTTCAGTTGTTGAACGTCAATAATGTGATCGAGCACAAATCGGGAGTTAGAATAACTCTCCAACTTTTGCTTGATTGCATCATGCTCACATTTGGCAATGGCTAATTCCTTTTTGGTTTCCTCAACAATGTTAATATAATCGTTAATGCTAACTTGTTTGTGGTAAACAGTTTTGGTTACTTCGGAAACATTTTTCTTTAAGGTTTCAATTTGAGATTTAAAACCCTTTTCGTTTCTAACCAGAGCCATATTCGCCTCTTTGCACTTAGACATTTCAACAACTAAACTTTGATTATGACTATGAAGCTTTTCAGATTCAAGCTTCAATTCAGCACATTCATGTTTCAAATCAACACAATAACTACATATGCTAGGAGTTTCAGATTTTACCTGACTTGTAGAAGCTGTGACATTAGCCATAAAGGCAGTCTGAGAAGAGAAAGATCCATCTTCAGTGAGAATCTTCTCCATTTCTTTTGAAGCAGCAGCTTTCTTGATCAAGTCAGATTTCTCGTTCCCCGTTTGTAACTTTGGTTGTCGCAGATAAGCTGACGGGTCAAAACCTCCTCCACAATAAGTCTGAGTTTGTTGAGGTTGGACTTGTTGTTGTTGTGGTAGTGATGGATTAAAACCTCCTCCTGAATATGCTTGAGGTTGAGTATTTACTGGAGGTATAAAAGGAATAAAACCTCCTCCAGAATACATTATGCAGTCTGCTGTTAAAATTCAACAAGTATCTCGAAACAGGTTGAATAACTTGGCGACGAAACAGAACTGTAAACTTGTCGACGATACACTTTTGAAGTTGTCCGACGAACTGAATTGTTTGAAGTGTGACGAAACAAATGATTGGTTTAAAGGTCCGACGAAACAGATTTTTAGTTGCTTTTGGGCTCCTAGACGACGAAACAACCCAGGTCTGTTTTGGGCTTCCAAATGACGAAACAGTTTGTTAATTGAATGATCGACGAATCTGATTGTTTGTCTTGTTCGACGAAACAGAATTCTTCTTGGTAATATGTGACGAAACTGAATGAATAATTGTGATCTCGACGAAACACAATTCAAAGTGACAAAACAAAAATGTTTCGTCACCTAAACATTCTAATCTAAATCACTTTCGTCGATATGTAATCTGGCCCTTTTAGAAGTCAAAGCCCACACAAGTGTTACGGCCCAAATGAGTTTTGATTGGCCCAGAGAACTTTCTGTTGACTACTATATTTCACAAACTCAACATAGGACAAATTGATGACATTTGAAATAGAGGTGGATGATGATTGACGAAACTGATTTGTTTTCTTTAGTTGAGATATTTTCAAATTTTAAGACTTATCTTCTCTGACACTTAGGACTCTATTTTCAACTTTCACCTTACCAAGACACTTTGATTACTAATTTTCAACAATCCATTATCACCTTTTATACACCAAAGTCAAATTAATATATTATAATCAATATCACTTTAATTTTAAAAACAAATTCAGATCAAACACAAATCAAAACTAGAAAATATGAAGAACAATATGAAGATTCGATGAACTGCTTGAAGATATGAAGTTTCCGGCGAAAATTATGATGATTCCGGTCACCGAACAATTTTCCGAAACACGATTTTGCCTAAAACTTTCAACAAAAACCAAATCCTAATATGTAAACACTCAAACAAACAAGGTTTTTGAACAAACTTTTAGCAAAACATCAATATAAACACTGATTTTCGTGATTTTTTTTTTTAAAAAAAAAAAAAAACATTCAAGAACACTTTTTCAGAAAATCATAAACAATCAGTTTCAAACTTGATAAAAACCGAAACTTGTTTGGTTTTAAACAAGGATTAGAGCCAAAGCTCTGATACCAATTGTAGGTCCGTTTTTCCGGTGGATCGATAACGTAAACCTATCCTTGTTTATCACGAACACGGTAACGGGTGCGGAATCCCCGTGACGGTGCAAACCAAACAAAGTTGATAAAGAACACGGATTAACCAATGAAACACACTCTATTGATTAACGGGATGAGAACCGATTACAAACTGATACAAACACAGTTTTGACGGAATTTTGACAGAGTTTCTTTACAAGTATTTTCTGATCTCTCTGCACTCATCTCTGTGTTCAAATGAAACAGAGATGTGTATTTATACTAAGACACAGACTGAACATGACGAAACACAATAACACTCGGCGAAACAAATCAAAGTCGACGAAACACACCTGTTTCGTCGATAAACATATAATTCCTAATCTGTTTCGTCATGTGTTGTAGAAGCCCAAGTGTAGTCCAAGCCCACTTCAAGGTCTTCAGCCCACATGTGAGAATTACGGCCCAGACACTTTCTGTTGAAGCTTTTAACTAATATTCAACATAGGACAAATATGGTGACATCATCATGACATCACAAAGGTGATGTCATGGTGATGTGTTGTGCGGGAATGGCTTCCGGCGTTCCGTGCCTCGCGTGTCGAACTCTGGGGCGCACGACTGAGGAATGTCGTGTCTTCGGGCTTGAGCCGGACCTAACCGAGTCGACCCGAACCGAATCGAACCGAGTCGAACCGAACCGAGTCGTGTCCACATAAAGTGTACCAACAAATAGGAGAAGATGACCGTGTTTCGTTAGACACCGATTGGACCCCTTGAGATGTTCGTTTAATAGAGTTTATATAGTATAGCATTTTCTTGTTAATAACTTGCAAATTGTCTTTGTTAATTAATAACTTGCAAACTGTTGTTATATATGTAGATATATATATATACTTATACACGTATAAAACTGAATAGCAGGTCTTGTTTGCTTCTGTTTGAATGGACCACACCATCCAGTAGTTATATTAGTCTTAAGGCATTGCATAGCTTAGTATGCTTTGTTATTTGATGCCATTCCCATCACTACGAGTGTTAAAATATGCCATTATGGGTTCCTGGTTTTAGTTTTTAAAAGATCTTTTAGCTTCTAAATTAATTAGAAATGAGTTAAGGGTAGCATGATAGTAAGTTATGGAGTTTTGTTGTCTACATCTCATACTAGCTACTGATCCCTTAAATATAGTTTTTGAAACTAGACATTTATATGATAAAGCTTTTCATGCACTAAAGACTATAGATTATTATTATTATTATTATTATTATTATTATTATTATTTTCAAACGTCAAGATAAATATATGATAGAGAAAGGTTTAATTAATTTGGGTTTCAAGTTCTAGTCCCCGGCAAATTTAAAGGAACGGGTCTTTTAACGGGATTAATTTATTATGAAACTAATTCGGGCTGTAACGGGATTATAGGTTTTTGGTTTTCGGTGTCGACTTGATTATTTGGTTTTGCTTCGCTTGCTAACAAGGTACGGATTCTGTTTTTCTTTCATCGTAGTATACTTTTATTTTCGTTACTAGTTGGTACGGATTCTGTTTCTTTTACATCATAGTATAATTTTATTTTTCGTCACTCGTTGGTACGGATTCTTTGGTCTTCTCATTAGAGTATTTTTTTTTATCATATCCGTTACTTTGCAGTACGGATTTTGTCTGTTTCCATTAGTTGTTTCATTTCACATTTATTATTTAATAGGTTCATAGTAGCATGCAATAGACTTTAGCAATTGTAATCATTGTTGCATGTTCTCGTTAGCATTATGTTCAGTTGCCTGTAAATGGCTTTAGTTTTTGTACTCTGTCACCCGAGCATGTTTGGTTTGGTTCGATTCGGTTTGGTTTGGTTTGGTTTGGTTTGGTTTGGTTTGGTTTGGTTTGGTTTGGTTTGGTTTGTGGAGATGGAACAATGGGTGTATACCGTACTCACCGTCTCATAGGTGCATGGACTAGCTAGCTGTGTACCTGTCTGGTTGTTTAGGCTCGTGGGTGCTTCCGTCTCACGTGACTTGGTTTGTTATTATTTATAGTCACGTATTCTGATATCTGTTTCTGATCTGATATGTTTATAATATTGTCTGGTATGCTTTGTAGGTCTGATTATGATCTGCCTCAGATTATGTTCAGTATTTGTTCAAGTGTCACTTTTGGTTTTGTGTTCAAAAAAAAAAAAAAATCTTATTTCTTTCTTTATGTCCCTTCTTTACTTGTACTATTTGATTTTTCCGTTACTGGGCAACCTTTGGCTCAGCCGTAGTTTTCTTTGTTTTGTTTTCTTATTTGTTGACAGGTAATCTGGGAAATGTTGGGAACTAGTGATGATGAGAGTAAAATGCGGTTCAAGAATAAAGACTTTTATTTATTTCAACATTTTGAATTAATTAATACTTAGGATTCTTGGTTTGTTTTAAGACTTTGTTTATCTTTCGAATTCAACTTTTCTTCGTTAAATGGATTGTGTTTGGTTTTTGATATCTATGATAGTGACACGTCAGCCCTATCCGGGTTGGGGTGTTACAATATATATTAGTTTTCTGATGTTTTTTGGAATTGAAACTGAATAGAGGAAGTTCAGGGGCTGTTTGTATCTTACTGAATTTGGAGCTTGGAAATTGGAAAGTAAAAAAAGTAATTGAAAATTGTGTTAATTGACATGTTTAATTTGGTTGGTTTATTGTACTCAGAGTTACAAAACGTATATGGACGTTCAAATGGACAGTATCCATTTTATGGAGCAAATGCTGGCGCAACTCGTGATGGTATGATTGATTAGTGTTGCAGGTGCAGCCGCCACTTTCTACCCATATCTGAACTTGGCAGAAGGTGGTCACGGAAGCTATACCACTGGTCAGAGATATGGTGTGTAACCACGCCATCTCTACCAGTATTATTCCGCGAACTCTTCCGTGGGGTACGCGCAGCAATATGGTACCCCCAATCTCTCTTGCAGCTACTCCTCCATTGCAACGAGCAGGTTTAATTTTCATTACACTTAGCAAGTTTATTATCTTTTCTTACAACAACTCAACTAACCTTTTTGACAGATGGAAGTGGGTACATAACCATGGATGACCATCAACAAGCTAGCATAGATTTTGGTCTGCAAGATACTCAACTTGCTGAAATGCTCAAAGAAGTTGATCAAGATAATGTTATTTTTCAATTCTTCGTTTGGTGTTAATCGTGTAAGGCTTCCTAAACCGTTTTTTAGTAGTGAAAGCTGGAAGTAGAAAAAAAGGAATAGGGCAATGATTGGATAAAAATAGGTTCGAATCGCGAGTAAAAGGAAGGGGCTTTTTTATTCGTGGGTGGGCACCACAAGTTCTGAACCTATTGTACCGAGCCATGGGTATTTTGTTGACATATTTCCGAGTCTATGGTATTTTATTTTTGGTTGTCGTTGTATAATAAAACAAATCGCAATTGAGTTACTTAAGTTTTTCACACGTTTTCGCCGCTGCAACGCGCGGAGGGGTAAAATTTCTAGTATATATTCATAACAGTAGGGTCATTTTAAGAGTTTAAATAGTTTAGGCATTAATTATCTGGATTTGTTTCAAGGTTAAAATTTTGAGATGTATATTTAGAATGTGACACATCTAATCTCTTATTAGGCTAAAAGGGTATGGGGGTTATGGGTTGGGTCATCAATCACCGGACCATTAGTGGATTGTTACACCATCCCCATGCCTCATCCACTATGGTTGGCATGAATTAAAGCATGGCAACCATGAGCCTCCTTTCCTTTTTTTAATATTTTCTTTTCCTTTTCACAAAAATAAATTAAAATAAGAGAATAGTGGTTTGGATCATGTGGTTTTGGATGATGGATTAGAAATGGATGACAAGGCGCTAGTGTGGAGGGTCATGGTGACCATGAGGGTCATGACCACACCCTATAGCCTTAATATACTAATTTCTATTAAAATAAATATCAAATCTTGATATTGTCTATAAAATGACCGTGTTAACTATTTTGATTGTACTGTTTATAGCATGCACCAAAAAGATTTACTAAACTATTTTGTATGAACTAAAGTTAACAAAACTCTAGCAATCAAACTCTTGATGCGCATAACTTTAGTACTCTTTCAAATGGTAAACTAAAACCACATTTGACCATAAGAAATCATTCGAATTACATTGATTGAAATAAAAGACGTGGAGAGAAACAAAACATAGATAATATCATCACAGAAAGTAAATTACATAGAAACAGCTTCATGCCACCACCATTACCATCAGATCACTCCTGCATTTCAAACACCACATGTGCAAATTTCAACCCACAGAACAGGCATAAAGATTTTGGCATAATTAGAAGAAGAAAACTAAAGACTGGCAAAACAAACAGTCCGGTCAGGAAGAATAGGTCAAACGGGCCATTTTTAAAAAGTATCAGTTTGGTTTAGGTGGTACCGAAAGTAAGTCATGTTGACAAACAATGGTCATGTTTGATGCTGACCCATTTGAATCCGTTCAAGATTACCAGGCTTTATAAAAGTGAGTCATGTTGACCTAAATGGACCCTTAAACAAATTTCTTTTACCCAAGAAAAAAAGTTAAAGATGACATACCATATATTAAGATGAGAATATGGAAGAAAGATAGTGATGATCCTCAAGAAATATTTGATGATTCTTCATCTTCATGAGAAACTCAATCGCTTCCTCATCAAACTCGACCAAGAAACCCAATCTGATCAGTTCCGAAAGCTGTGGCACAACCTCTTCATTCTCCCACAACATCCCCTCAGCTATCACTTCACCAAAATGACAAGCATGTTCTATCACACTCTTCTGACCACCACTTTCTTCCCTCTTCTGCATAAAAAGTTTGGAGTTCTGTTTATCCCAACGGATCATTCTCTTAGCTTCAACAGTCATAACGTCTCCACAAGATAGAGATAAATCATACTTCACAATCAGTGGATCAACCGTCTCGAAAGCTTCAAGTCCCAACATGCAACTAACAGCTTCATGTCTCCTTTCTGTCTCAAGATTAAGATTTGGATCAGCTAGAAATCCCAAAATCAGTTTGACCAAACCTTTTTTCATAAACTTTTCTTTTGAACTAATGGGCTCCAGTTTCACTTGATCAACATTAGATAAAGTCTTCTGTGCAGATTCAGATATGGTACGGACACCAAGTTTTTTGTAGATATCCACAAGCCTGGTTCGTGTGAGAGTTTTAGAGCTTGGTTGCGGATACCAAACAAATATGGGACTAGAACAACTTTGGAAAAGGTCTGTTAGAAAAAGATCATCACCTATGAAAACGTCACGCTTGTCTGACAGAAAAATACCATCAGAACTAGGTGATGATACCGGGAGTTTTGAAAAGCTTTTATTGAAAGTTTTCTCAGTCACCGGGTTCCAGTTTTTAACCACAAACTCCCAAAAAACACAACATTCCTTATGTGTTATCAGATTTCCTGAAGCTTCCCATTTCTTCCATAGATTGCAGTAATCATCAACAGATGGATGGACCTTCACATTAAAAATGCCAGCAAAAAATCCAAGAACTTTGCTCTCATATTTGTATTTCTCCAACACATACAAAAGACCACTAAACAGATTGTTTTTATCATGAAGAACACAGTCTTGTGGTGATACCCACTCTCCATTATCGGTTCCTCTTGGTAGCCATATTTGTTTGTCGTTGTCATCAGCAGGCTCCCATTTGAACTCAGACAAGTAATTGTAGTATCGATTAATTCTTTCAAAATTGGACTGTGAATTAAGATAACTAGCAATCACCTGGCATCCCTTGTTAACACCTGTTATCACTCCTAAATGACTGAGCTCCTCTCTGTAGGATTCAATCCGAGATCCATAAAACTGTTCATCAATGAATGGACCATCTTCACGTTTAAAGAAAGGATTCCAGTCAGAAAAGAAAAGCAAACACTCATTCGGGCGTTTGTATCCGAAATGCGTTTTTAACCACTTCTTCTGGGCCAGTTTTTCAGAAAACTTAGTAGGAATCTCTGATGCACTTTCTTTAAGTCTTTTGACAGAATCTAGCAATGCATAACTGCTAGCAGGAGTAATGCTACTTGAACACTCAGGTAAATAAAGCCCATCAGCCACAAACTTGGCACCATCTTTAAATTTGGTAGTTACACCTAACAGATTAAGCTCCGCTTGATAATTATGGATCTCATTGCCGTAGAAATTATTACCGTCATCAATGAAAGGAAGTGTTGTTATTGGAGTAATTGATTCCCAGTCTGCACCAAAAAGAATACATGCATTCGGTGATCTATAGTCACCAAGTTTCGTTTTAAGCCATTTCTCTTCGCGTAAGCACTTCTTGAGATTATCCGGAAGCTTGACCTTCATTTTCTTCAACTTTCTGAAGCATTCAAGAAACGAAAAAACATTTTCTTTTCGGATAGAAGACGCTGAAGCCTGTTGTTTAAAAGTGCGAGTGAATTCTTTTGAAGCATCTTCGAAATCAACCATAACACCGATTTTCTTTAGCTCTTTCTCCATTGAAAAGATCGAGTGTCCATAGAAGTTAACATTAAGAATAGGGAAGGTCCCAAAGACTTGTAAAAGACAGCCCCATTCAGATTCTGAATTAACGAAAAAGCATTCAGATGGACATTTGTAGCCCAAGTTTGTCTTGACACATTTAATGCTTTTCACTGCTTGCACCAACTTATCTGAGGATCTTAATCTCTGTATGCACCTTAATAGCAGTAACATAGCTTCGGAAGACAAAGAATTCAACAAAGATGAGGACTTGAGGTTGTCTGACACAAGCTGGTAACGACTCTCATCAAACTTCACCATCACGCCCAACTGTTTTAATTCTTCCTTGAAAGAAAGTACTTCTCCATAGTAATCTCTATCGATGAATGGAATGTTACTTAATTGTGAAGCAGCGTTCCATTCATGACTGAACAAAACAGAGTTGTTTGGGGTCTTGTCTCCTTGAGAAGTTCTAACCCATTTTCCTTGTTTGATTCGGTTAACAAGTTCCGTACTTGGGATATAATGTGCTCCCAAATACCGAATAAATTTCAATATTGAAGCAACATTGTCTCTGGTAAGCTTTGAAGAAGCAGCAAGAGACATGAGACGCTCACCAATGAATTCGCAAGCTTCTTTATTCTCAAATCGCACACCAACTGTTTTTAACTCTTCTTTGTAATTTCTTATCTCATCACCATAAAATTTTACATCTACCAACGGAATATCAACTAGAACTGATCCGTGCTGTAAAATACTCCCGCTGGTAGCTTCAAGCATGAATGACTCTGAGGGCGGCCTGCTGCCGGGAAAACCGCTTAAAGAGATTTTTAACCAGGAACCATTTTTAATAGATGACAAAAATCTTTCTGGTAGATGAGCATTGCATTTTCTCAAAAAATTAAGCCAGCGTAGAAGCAAGAATGCATTTGTTTTTGTCAAGGGCGATGACAGAGTAGGAACAGCAGCATTAGGGGGAGACAGAAAAGGAACATCACCAGCTCCAACATAAGTTCTCATAAACGAAACAAGGTCTTCCCCTGATGCATAATTACCAAAATATGTACCAGACCGCGTGTAATCTTCTCCAAGCTCAACAAAATTAATTTGCCTCCATGGATTAGAGCCGATAAGCTCTACCCATTTGCTACCTTTAGCAGGTACAAGAACCCCATCTCTTCTTACAGTTACTTGCCCATAGTTATCAACAATTGGCATTTTAGCACACAGATTTTGAATTTGATGCTCCATCAAGTAAGTCTTCTTTCCAGAGTGGTAGAGGAAATGAGCATATGTAACAGCAAGCTTGCGGTCGGTTTTGAGTGAAGAAATAAGATCACCAGCATATTCATTAACACTGACGAATTTAACCTTCACCTCCTCTATGAGCCATTTTTTTATAGTATACTTCTTCAAACACGATCCTATAGCTTCTTGTGTAACAGTAGGCAGAAAGAATTTACCATTAGAACAGTGAAATTCTGTGTTCCAATTAATTAACCAGGAAATGTAATGAGAATCAGCAGCAAGTAGCTTGTTTGCACAAGCATTGACCGAAAACAAATTCACTTTGCCATCCATCCCGACATACTTTATGAGTGGTATGTTCTTGATGTTAGTCATGTAAAACGAGGACCCCCAATTATCGGCTATGAACACCAAAAGCTGCATATAAAGTTCCTCCAAAACGTCCCTTACAAGATTAGAACCAGCAATGCATTTGCCATACCATTCATTATCTACCGCTCGGATTTCCAAGAACTCCAAAATGGAGTTGTACTTCACTTGATCAAAAGAAAAGGTGAGTATATAGGCCCCATGCGATGAAATATTAGAAAAACTAACGCCTTGGCTCTTTGCATTGTTCAGTATGCTCCAAAATGCAGGCTTCAGCCTACCGACTTCATTGGGTTTACGAAATAACTTTTGCCCCGTGTATGACTCACATGGAACAATAGTCTCGTTCATTAGTTTGGCCTTAATTGCATCCCGCACATGATTCAGCTTTGCGTGAGAGGATTCTTTGATAGGTAAGAACCTAAACTGATTAGGAAGACTAGAAATAGGAGCAGTTTCAGAAGACTTGATCAACGAGGTAAATGAATTCAAAAAGGCAATAGGCACACAATCAAGAATTCCCTGATTCCATTTGTTGTCCCATAGGATATTTTCCCTTGATGAAGCCAAGAGAAAATCTGCTTGGATTATAAACGGAAAATTTGTAACCGTCTCGGTTGGTAAAAAGGAATAGATGCCAGGCATGCTTGCACCTCGATTGAGTCTTTTCCCATTTGGGAAAGCCAATGTAATAACCCACTCCTCGACTTCTGATCGGACGTCAACTTTGTTTTCTTTCTTAACGGGAAACCTTTGTTTCCACATGTAGTAGCCACACTCTGTGTCGTCTTCGTTGCCAGAAACATCAGCAGTAAGATGCAGTGTGTACGATTCAGCATCCATGCTCTTTATAGTAACAAAGTTTTTCTCACTGGAGATTGATATTGCACTCACAGTGTTTAGCTTAGGATCCTCATTGTCTTCCCTAACTGAAAGCCTCTTTATCTTTGCAAGAAATAAAAGAACTTCAGGATGGATGCTTGACAGTTGATCCTTCACTGGTTTGACCTTCTCTGCCTTTAACGGTAACACCAGGGTGGTGGTTGGTAGAGCCTTAGACGAACCATATACTCTTTGAATGGCAGATAGAGTTGAATCCTCAACCCATTCAGGTACAATATAACCAACATTACACTGTTGGCATGGTTTTTCGTTAAACCTTATCTTGTAGCCGTTACTGAAGATGTAAGGTTGAGATGTTATCAAAAAAACACTCTTGAAGCCAATACCTGATGAAAAAGTAGACAATGTATCAGAAAAAGCACTAAATGATATGCATAATATTTATAAAAATATGGTAGAAAATATGTTCCTCTTTAAAAAAGTGAATGTAAATACTTGAAAAAGAACAGTGGAAGAGCATATTCTAGGAGAAGAGACTCTACTCACATGTAGCACGTGAATATTATACTAAGTTAGATCATCTCAATGATAATGTTAAAAAAAAGCTGCTAAATCCAAATTCTTCAACATTTGTACCTTAGTAATAGACTTGCTATCATTTGAAAGAAGATTATTTTACAGTTCATACTGCTTTTAAGTTTTAACTTTTAAGAAGTAGTGTAATGTTTGGGTGACACAATCAAGGCCCAAGGGTCACATTTTGTTTTGGATTCTGATTGCCTGCACGGACACCCGGCTAACCCAAAACCACCCAACCCAACCAAGTAGCAGGCCTTCCCACATGCACAAAGAGATGATATGTTATATAATTCATTTCACAGTTCAAAACAGAACCTTTTTTTTAGATTTCATCTTATATACTCTCACAACGAACACATAAAAATATGCAGTAACATATAAAAAAAGAGTTGAGTAAACAAAATCAACAATCACAAATACAAGCTATTCAGCATAACATAAATTTGGCTAGGAATGAATAACCAATGGAAATAAAAGAGAAGTACCTTTCTCGCCAATATAACCACGTTTACGAAGACCTTTCTTTGTAGACCGTCCAACACTACATATAGATTCAACATTTTTACGTGAAAACCCTTTCTCATTGTTGAAAACTAACAGAGTCGCTGGAGCACCAGTGTTTGTTATATCCTTTGACGTAATCACAAACTCCAGTGACGGATCCACTCCTTCCGGATACTCATTATCTTCGGCATTCTGTGAAGAATTGTTCAACCAAAAAAGCACTCTATGATCATACTCAAATTTACAAAAGTAATAGTTTCATAACGTAACTAAGTTTTTACTTCGACAACTTCAAATCACTCAAATTATATGCCCAAAACTTTTTTTTAAGTATTGCAAATCACTATCGATGATTAAACAACATGAACATTAAGCGACCATCCTCAAATTTACAGATTAAATTTACAGATTAATAAATGAAATGAAAACCTGAATAAGCTCCATCAAAAAGTGGACATCTTTTGCGTAAAGTTCAGCAGAGAGATTCTTGACAGCCTGATGAAGATCTTCCGTTAACGGGTTCGGTTCTCCGCCTATTGAAAACTTGGTCCGCCGTATCTCCTCCACATGCTCCTTGGCCGCCATAGTTGTGGAGATGAACAAATACACTACGCAAATGCACAATTTGTAAGTATAGCAAACAGTTAATCACTTCGCAGTGATGCTTGATGAAGCTAATGAATCAATGACGTTATATATAACAACTGTAAGAAGATTAAGATTAAAAAAGTTACGTTGATGGACTCTTCGTCTTCGTCAATTATCGTCAATTATAGTCAAATATAAGACTGATAGGTTTCCTTGATTCTAGCTTGTGATTATGGTAGGTTGTTGTATTTTCTCTAGTATTTATTATGTACCCCTTTAGATTGATTCATTTTCAAAAGAGTTAAATGTCATTTTAGTCCCTATGGTTTCGGTCATTTTACCAGTTTAGTCCAAAGGTTTCATTTTTCGCATGTGAATTCAAAAAGGCCAAACCACTAGGTTATGGCTTGACTCACATACCTACTAATTATATTCGTAAATTGTTGGGGAATATTGTAAAAGAAAAAATTAGTTCGTTAGAACGAAAGTTCATTTTCGAGAGCATGTTATTTTGAGTAGTTTTCGTGTGATTATTTTGAGTAGTTTTTTTTTTAAACAACACTCTTATGATATTTCGAAACCACTAGGTTATGGCTTCACTCGCATACCTACTAATTAAAAATTGCTCAACGGTGCTGATTTTTTTCTTTAATTGTAGAAACGTCAACTCACACACTTTTATTCTCCAACTTGACTGCATATATATTTCTACTGCGAATACTGAGCTCTAATTACCGGGAAAAGCAAGCCCTTATCTAACATTTTTTGTAAGACCATAAAATTGAGTAGGTTTACGCTTGTATTTATCAAACACACTTATAGGTTATTAGACTTAGTTTTCTAGTGGGCTTGGATCAGGCCATGTGGGCCGAGTTATATGTGGACCCAATATAATGTTTTGTTTAGTTCATTATTAGGGTTTACGCATTTGAGAGAGCTAGGGAGGCGAGTTAGGTCTTGTTGTTGATTGTTATTGTTCTTGATCGACATATTGTACCAGACAAGCCTAGAGCTTGTGTGCAATCCTTAATACAATCGATTTCTTGTTCTTGTTCATCACTTTCTTTAGTTTTTCGCACTTTTGATTGTGGTTGTGATATCCGGTTGAAGATCTCTAGACTTACAATTTTGTACTGCTAGGCCAAAGTTCTTATAGAGGCCCTAGACTCGAAAAAAAACTAAAAAACTGATGTAATCCTCTCATTTGTAATATGCAGTTGCAAATGGTGGAGTATATTGTTCTCGGTGGACATAGATAGTGGTAAGGTACCTCCCCTTTAGAGTAAATTACAAGTTTTGTCATTTACGTTAACATATTTTTTGCAGGTGGTGTCCTTTGGCATAAAAGTTGACGAGTTTTGTACTTAACGTTTCAAAATCCTACGTGTTATGTCCTTTAACCATAACCAAGTTAGATTATTTTGTTAAATCTGGTTTCCTAAGAGTATTTTAGTCTTTTTGCCTGTTTATTTAATATATTTCAATAAATAAAACAAAACCAAATTAAAAAAAAATATAACGATATATAACAAAAACCCATTTATATATAGATCCCCCCCCCCCCCTCTCTAAGCCTTCACATACCAACACCATGTGCCGCCACCAACACCCCTCACTGGCTCACCCCACCGAAACCATTATTCCAATGTTTTAAAACTCGGACCAGCCGGTATGACCGGTCGAACCGGCGACCGCTCCCCAAACCGGTGAGGTTCTAGGTATTGAAACCTTTCTGCAGCGAGCCGGCCTGACACTTTGCCCGCGATCGGACCGGAAAACCGCTAAAATGAGGTGGTCGGGCCGGCGGAGTGGGTTTTTTCGGCAAGCGACAGGCATTCTTGTTCTTCATTTATGTTCCGTTCTTGATGATCTAAGCCAACGTTTGGTGCTTCAAGAGCCAAATTTAGAGTGTCTGGAGATCCAAGCGACTTTTTGTTGGTGCACTTGTGTCTGTACTTTGTCTGTATTCGGTCTGTATGTAAACAATGTCCTGTAAGTTGACCTAGTCAACTATCCTCCTAGTTTGACTTGGCCAATAAGTTTGTAATATGTTTGTTTGTCTGTATCGAAGGATAGCTCCTCGAAGGATACTGTTGATCCTTCGAGGTGCTCGAAAGATATGCTTCGATTAATAGACCTCGAAGGATCATCCTTCGAGGTCCCTGCTGATCCTTCGAAAGCATTGTCATCGATAGATGATCCTTCGGACCATCTATCGGATCCTTCGGACCAGACATGTTGAGCTGGGTATATAAATATCCATGCAGTGTGTTGTTTTAGAGAGAATGCACACCCGAGAGATAGAGAGCATTCTGCTGAAAACACTCACACACACACTTTGAGAGTTTGCAAACTGATTGTAAACATTGTGCTTGTAATCGGAACCTTTCATACGCATTAATACAAGTGGTGTTAATCGTTGAGTCTTGTGTGTTCTTGTGTTTGTTCTTGCATCATCCCGGTTTGCTTGCTAGCTTGGATTCCGCACTCGCTAGTGAGTTAGTATAACAAGGTTTAGGTTTGTTCTCGATCCTCCGAGAGGGACCTACAAGTGGTATCAGAGCCTCGCTCTTTACCTTGTTTAAAACCGGGTGTTTGTTCGAGTTCTTGGTGTGTTTGGACACTTGGTTTAGCACCCGTTTTTGGTAGTTTTTCTTGCATCTTTGAACTGAAAAACGGTTTCTAAACCTTCGGGAGTGTTCAAGGTTGGGTTGGGTAACTTGAAAATTTGTTTTTGAGAAACTTTGAATTTTTCCGACCAAATTCCGGTCATATCTCCGGTGACAGGTTCTGGATAAGGTGTTGTCCATTTTGGGAAAACTTTTCAAAGTTGGTGAAAAGTTGTGTCTGCACATACCTTCTGCCGAAAGTAGTGCACCAACCCATCACCTTTCCCACCTACCCGTCACTTTGTGTCAGTGTGTCAGAAACTTCCGAAAGATATCTTTCGACTTAGAAACAGCTCGAAAGATTAGCATCTTTCGAACAGTCTTTCGAAGTCTAAGTTTTATCCTTCGTTTCTGGAATCTTTTCGAAAGTTAGTTGTCCGAAAGATAAGGATTTATCTCAAAAGATAAGGATCTTTCATTATGAATCCTTCGAGATCAGTATTCGAAAGATAAATATCTTTCGAACTGTGAATCTTTCGATAAAACTCTACGAAAGATAAGGATCTGTCATTTGTGAATCTTTCGAAGACTTTGTTCGAAACTCAACAGTAATCTTTCGATCACTGTTGGTCCTTCGAACCAGTCTTGATCTTTCGAACAGGTCTATATCCTTCAATTCTTGTCTGTTTGCATTTAACAGTTTGTGGTTGTGTAGGTTATTTATTAATATTTGATCAAGATGAGTTGTACAAGTCCTTGGGATTGGAGTTTGAACTCACAATCTAGTCAAGAACTAACTACTGCTGATGCTTGGGCTAAGAGTATGTTTCCGTCGCCATCAATCAGTCCAAGTCAATGGGCTTTGGTATCCAATCAAAGTCAAAGTATTCAAAACCTTTTGATCAGTGAAAGCGAAACGGGAAGCAACAATCGTCCTCCAAAGCTAAATCATATGAACGATTTTCCTTCATGGAAAAACCGCTTCCACACGTATGTTCAAGGGCAAAGCACTGATCTTTGGACGTGTTTCATCAATCCATTCAATGCTGCTCTTGAAGTTGCTGCGTCCACTTCAGAAGGTTATGCCAACATGCTTGAACCTGACAAGAAATCTTATGAATTGGAGAAAAAGGCCTTCGCAACACTTACACAGGCGCTTAATAAAGATATTTATCATCAGTTCTCCTATTGCAAGAACACGAAAACATTGTGGGATGCCTTGGTTGCTCGAGGAGAAGGCAATGCAGCTACGAGAAAGTCTCGTCATGACTTGTTGAAGAAAGAGTTTGACTCGTTTCAGTTTTTGGAAAACGAGACTCTAAATGATATGACAACACGTTTCTATCATCTGATCAGTGAAATGTGTGCTTATGGGGTTATTGCTACTCAGCAAGACATGGTGAACAAGTTTGCTGATGCTTTACCTCCAAAGTGGAGTTCTTTCATTGAGTTGCTGAAGCACACTGGAACTCTAGACACGGTTAATATCTATGAGTTCATTCAGAAACTGGAACATAAGAATGAGGAAGAAATCAGGAAAGCTAAGCGAGCTCCAGTTCCTCAAAATACAGAAATGTATCTTCCAGGCTTCGACATCTTAGCAAAATCCGCTGCAGCTCAGCAACCTAAACTGCAAACTGCTTTCGTATCCAACACAAGTTCTCTTCCGTTTCCTCAGACCAATCCTGCTCCGGGTTTTGATCCAAGATCTTACATTCCAGTTCCATCACAGCCACCAGTTCAACCACAACAGCAAGCTCATTTCACAAGCAATTCTCAACCTCCAAACCCTAACACTGTTCGTGTTGACACTTCAAATCTTTCCCAAGTTAGTATAGAAGTTGCAAAGGAGCATGTAGAATTGATCAATACTATGGTCAGTGCCTACTGCGGGTTAGTTGCGGGACAGATTGGAAACATCAACATGACACATGAAGATTATCAACAGATCGACAAGGATGAAATGGAGTTGATGGATATTAAGTGGGCGTTTGCTAGTGCGGTTAGAAGGGCCAAAGACTTCATGGCTCGTACTGGTAGGACTTCGTTGGAAGGAAAGAAAGATACGAAGTATGGGTTTGATATTAATGCCGTCACGTGCTTTAATTGTGGCGAGAAAGGGCACTTCAAGCGTGAGTGCACTCGGCCAACAAAACAAGGCAATCACAACCCATTCAGAAACCAAGACAGGAGGATTGTAGCAGTCAACAACAATCAGAACCAGTCTGGACCATCAAATCCCAATCGGGCTTTGACAGTTCAAGGTGATGAAGGATGTGACTGGTCTGTGCAGTTTGGTGACAGTGATCAAAGAAGTGGAACAGCTCTTTATGCAAAAATCATCAATCAAAAGTCATCTGAAAGTGATGACAGTTCTGGTTATTCTGGGAGTTCTGATGAAGAAGGCTCTGTTTCTGGGGATAATCAATCAGAGTCTGAATCTGATGTGAAGGAGGAAGCAGGTTCTGATATTCAGGAGTTATTGAATGAAGCTGATGAGCTGAAATGTCAGAAATCAATTCTGATTAGGAGGGCTGCTACTGCATCAAAGGAAATGGAAAAGTTATTTTCTGAAGATGGAGATTTTTCTTTTCAAACTGCCTTTATGGCAAATTTGTCAGCCTCTTCGAGTCAGGTAAATTCTGAACCTCCTGCTCCTAGTGTTTGTGAATCATGTGCTGAAATGAAGCTTGAATTGGAAAAGCTTCATAGTCATAATCAAAATTTAGTTATTGAACTGTCAAAATGCAAAGAGGCAAACATGGCTTTAACTCGGAATGAAAAAGAATTTAAATCTGTAATAGAAACATTAAAGAAAGATGTGTCCGAGGTTAATAAAGTGGTTTACCATAAACAAATTAGTATAAATGAATACATAAATCTTGTTGAGGAAACCAAGAAGCAGTTAGCCATTGCCAAAAGTGAGCATGACGCGATCAAACAGAAATTGGAAAGTTATTCTAACTCTCGATTTGTGCTTGATCACATCATCGATGTTCAACAACTAAAGGGAGATCAAAAGGGCATAGGATACAAGAAATGCCCACCCCATTTGAGGCATAATTACAACACGATGCCTAATGATGAAAACATGCCACGGTATGAACCCAGTGTGCCTCTGAACTTTGAGGAATTTTCTACTGGCCTGGGGTTCAAACCGGACAGTGCAAAGCAGCAAGGAGTTTCAACATCTATGAAACAAAGTCCTCCAGTTATCGAGGACTATGAGTCATCGGATGATGAATCAGAAGTGAATGTAGGTGAACAGGATAAATCACTTGACAAAATGAAAGGAGTAGTTGTTCCACTTGAGAATCACATTCTGTGTGATCCCGATACTCCTGAGGTTTCATTAGTCAAGAAACAAGTGATAGATCCTGTCAAGATTGAAAAGAAGTCTGTGTCTACTGTTAAAAGCAGTAATGTGTTGTATACATTGGTTGGAGATAATAAAATCTACTCAGATAACGTTTTTCCAATTAAAAATGTAAATCAATCTTTGATTGATAAAGTCTTTGAAGACAACACAAACAAATTTTTGGGAAAAACACTTCCAGGAATTGTGGTAACACAATGTGATCCAATTCCTAAGGCTGAGATTAGAAAACAATTTAGGAATCAAAAATCTCCAATCACTCAACAACCTACTGCTTCTAATGGTAAACAACCCGTCAAACGAGCTCAAAAACATCAAGTCTCTCAGATGAAGTCTGAAACAAAAGGAGCTCGATTTCAAAAGAAAGCAAAGGATGTCAAGTTCGTGTCATCCAAGGGTACTGATAAGATTGAAACCTTTGAAAACAAATCTAACACAGATTTTGTAAAACAAGTCACAATCTTAAAACGTAACAGTGATAACAATTACACTCAACATACAAATGGGTGTGATGAAAAGGCTAGTACCTCAGGGTCCACGACTTCGACTTCTTGTGGTCGATCAAGTTCTCCTAAGCTTGTTGAAAGGAGAACATGTTTTAAATGTGGAGAAATTGGGCATATCATCAGAAACTGCCCAAATGCTCCAAAGCAAAAATTTGTTGAGAAAACTCCACCTGAAACAATTCATCCCCAACGTCGATCAGTTTCACCTAAAAATGATAAAAGAACTGTTAAAGAACAAGAAACTAAACAACGACGTAAGAACATGAAAACTGTTGAAAAAGCTTTAAAATCTGAAGTTAAAACAGTTCAAAAGGAATCAAGTGTGTCACAACATGCAAAACCAGAATTTTCAAAAACTGGTAGGCAAAAACAACCTTGGTTACCTAAGGCAGGTGACAATTCAGGGGGAGCAGTTGTTCTTAAAAACCATCAAGAGATTGATATCACGTTTCGTGATGCTCAGGGACGACCCAAGACCACTAAGGCTTGGGTCCCCATTCTCAACTGATGTTTTACTTGACATGTGCAGGGTGTTCCAGGAGGAACTATTAACAGTCATTGGATTGTTGATAGTGGAGCATCTAGGCACATGACTGGCGACTTACGGCTTCTGTACGATGTGAGAAATATTAGAGGAGGCTATGTCGCATTTGCGGGAGATAAAGGCGGTTATATCACTGGAGAGGGAAGTATCTCCAATGGTATTGTGTGTTTTGACAAGATCAATTACGTGAAGCAAATTGATCATAATCTTCTGAGCGTGTCGCAAATCTGCGATAAGAAGTTCACCGTGCATTTTGATGATGCCGGCTGCTATGTGCTAAAACCTGGATTCAAAATTCCACAAGAATGGATTCTCTTATCGGCTCCGAGAGTTAATGATCTTTACATTCTCGATATGAGCCAGGCGATTACAACATCTGCACAAGTCACTTGCTTTGTCTCAAAAGCCACAGAAAAGGAGTCAATTTCATGGCACAGAAGAATGGGACACATTCACTTGAGAAAAATGAACCATTTGGTGAAAAACAATCTTGTGAATGGTGTGCCTGTAAGAAGTTTTCATTTACAAGATATCTGTGTCTCGTGCCAAAAGGGAAAGCAAACGAAGAAATCCCATCCTTTGAAGAAAATCAACACTGTTAGCTTGCCGTTCGAACGTCTTCATATGGACCTCTTTGGACCTATGAAGCACAAGACAATGTTCGGTGATGCATATTGTCTGGTAGTTACTGATGACTACTCTAGATTTTCTTGGGTATCTTTTATGGCACACAAAAGTGAAACTCCTGGCATTCTCAAGGATCTTCTCCCTATGTTGGAGAATCTCTATTCGTTGAAAGTAAAAAGAATCCGAAGCGACAATGGAACCGAATTCAAGAATCAAGTTATGGATGAGTTCTGTACTTCTAAAGGCATTCTTCATGAATACAGTTCTCGTTATACTCCACAACAAAATGGTGTCGCCGAGAGGAAGAATCGAACGATTATAGAAACTGCTAGAACAATGTTAGTTGAGTCGGAACTCCCTATTCAATTCTGGGGGGAGGCTGTGTCGACTGCATGCTACACATTAAACAGAGTTCTTACAGTGAAGAGACATGGCAAAACTTGTTTCGAACTCCTTCAGAAAAGGAAACCTGATCTTTCTTACCTAGAACCCTTTGGTGGTCCTTGTACCATGATTGAACCAGATGGCAAATTTGGTGCTAAGGCTATTGAAGGATATTTTCTTGGATACCAAACTCCAAACTTTCGTGTCTGGAATCTAGCTACCAAAAAGGTAGAGCTATGGAGTGAGGTGCGGGTTCAAAGGTATACGAGTCCTGTTAGGGCTCCGGGTGATCCGTGGATGTTCGATTATGATGGACTCTTTGACTCCTTCAATCTGCCAACCTTTGACGAAGAATCAGCAGCTGCAAGAATGTTAATTGAAAGTGATAATGCGGCTGTCTCGCCATTGGTTAGACCTGTTATTGTTGATCCTCAAGGTTCTTCATCTGTTAACAATACAGTTCAAAATGAGGTTTATGAAGATGCTGCTGATTATAATGAGTCTTCTGAAGATGATGAATATCATGATGCAGCTGAAGGATCTTCAGCTCCAGTTGCTCCTGTTCAAGGTGCTTCTATTGATACACCTCATATGCAGAATGTAGACACTGCTGAAGGAAATGCATCCACCTCGACACACATTCCTGGTGTAGAGTTGGTTGTGGATCTTAATTTGAACAATTTGGGTATCACTGCTCGTGTGCCAGATAATCCTGAAATGAGAATTCATGATACCCATCCCCAGCAGAACATTATAGGAGATGTCCATCGCGGTGTGCAGACGCGTAATCAGCTGAGAAACAACCGGAATGCTGGTTTGTATTCAGCTATAAGAGAATCTGGTCAACAGAATGACTGGTCCTTCGCGTGTTACGTGTCACAAGAAGAACCAAAGTCGTGGAAAGAAGCAATGAAAGACAGCTCATGGGTTGAGGCTATGCAGGAAGAATTGGTGCAATTTCAAAAGCTTGGTGTTTGGAAACTTGTTGAAAAGCCTGAAAACTACAAGAAGATTGGAACTCGATGGGTTTTCAAATGCAAGAAGGACGATCGTGGCGTGGTTATTCGAAACAAAGCACGTTTAGTCGTTCAAGGTTTTCGTCAGATAGAAGGCATCGACTACAACGAAGTATATGCACCAGTGGCACGTCTCGAAGCAATTCGAATCTTTCTAGCCTATGCGTCCTACAAAGGATTCAAGGTTTACCAAATGGACGTGAAAAGTGCATTTCTACATGGTGTGGTTGAAGAAGAGGTATATGTCGAACAGCCTCCAGGTTTTGAAGATCCTATCCATCCCGATCGGGTTTGGTTGCTCAACAAAGCTCTCTATGGTCTTCATCAAGCACCGCGAGCTTGGTACGCAACCTTATCAAACTATCTGCTGGAGAACGGTTTTCGACGGGGTCTTATCGACTGTACTCTCTTCATCAAAGAACAAGATGGAGATCTTCTTCTGGTACAGGTATACGTTGACGATATTATTTTTGGTTCTACTAATGATGTTTTGTGCAGGAATTTCGAGCGCATAATGCAGGATAAATTCGAGATGAGTGCTATGGGGGAAATGAACTTTTTCTTGGGCCTACAAGTGCAACAAACGGAGTCTGGGATATTCATCCATCAGACTAAATATATTGGTGACATCTTGAACCGGTTTCAGATGTCTGATGCAACGCCCATTGGAACCCCATTGGCAGTAAATCACGGAATTACTCCAGATTTGAAGGGAGAGACTGTTAGCCCTTCATATTACCGCGCTATGATCGGATCTCTTATGTACCTCACAGCATCAAGACCAGACATAATGTACCCAACGTGCCTGCTTGCCAGATATCAAGTGAATCCAAAGGACTCCCATCTTGCAGCTGTAAAAAGGATCTTTCGTTATTTGAAGGCTTACCCAGACACCGGTCTGTGGTACCCTAGGGATAATAACTTTGAATTGGTCGCATTCAGTGATTCTGATTTTGGCGGATGCAAAATCGACGGCAAATCCACAACGGCTGGATGTCAGTTTTTAGGAAATCGCCTAGTCACGTGGCAATGCAAGAAGCAGACGTGTGTCGCAACATCAACATGTGAAGCTGAATACATTGCTGCCTCAAGTTGTTGCTCCCAAGTTTTGTGGATCCAACAACAATTGCGGGACTACGGTTTTGAATTCCTAACTACTCCTATTTACGTTGATAACTCTGCTGCTTTACAGATCACTAGAAATCCTGTGCAGCATTCAAAAACCAAACACATCGAAATCAAATATCACTTCATACGTGATTGCTTTGAGAAAAGATTAATCGATGTTGTTAAGGTCCACACCGATGACCAACGTGCCGACTTATTTACCAAAGCTTTTGACAAATCAAGATTTGACTTTTTATTATTGGTAAACGGCATTAAGGTCAAGCAAGAGTAAAACTAACATCGGAAAATCATTTTTGTAAATACCTTTGTGTTTTAAAATTTGTCTTAGTTTATTGATTTTAGGGGGAGTAAACCAAAAATCGAAAAATCCAAAAACATCGAAAAATTTCAAAAACTCAAAAACAATAGAAAATCAAAAATGAGTTTCCTGGCGAGTAAAAGAGAAAATGATAGTACATCAGTGGTCTGTCTAAACCTCTTTAAACCTTAAATGAAAAAGCGATAAGCAGCTCTATATAAGATGTATCGGTAGGCTCACAATCATTTTAAAGTGTGCAGGGTGATATAAACTTAAATCGACTGAAGACTGGGTGGGAACCATTCATTGGCATATGGTCTTGGTACCGAAATTTCGTTTGAGAGATTGCCGAGGTTCTGAGATATTCGGTCTTTATGCTGCTTATCATCTGGGTATCATGGTTGCTTCTATAAATAGACTAAGTCTAAGATCTTCCATGATACTATACATACGTGTACATAATACATACTGCATTCGACCTCAATAAGTGATCAACAATCACATGTCCAAATCAAATAAGTGATAATATATCACATTTATCCGGGTGTCAAGTTCGTCTCTCTGCTGTACGGAAGTACTGACCTGTTCACGGACTTGCACCTGTGCCCTCATGCATATGAAAATCAAGTTCCTCATCAATAAGTGATTATATCACATAGGGCTTGTTTTTCAAATCAAAATAAGTGAGTATCTCACACCATATACGGTCAAACAGATGATAATCGGTATACTCACCGGTAAGATGAACCCTCGTGCATACCTTGATACGGGAATGTGTCGTGATGTGGATGAACACCGGTCGGTAAGTATAAATTATACATTAACGTATCCCCTAATCATGATTACATCTGATAAGTTGAGCTTAAATGGACAACAATACCGATAATTGTTATAGGATGCTTATCTAAATGTTAACTAAATGTACAACAAGAGTGTCTTGACATGACCGTACACTGATATGATTCTCTTACCCTCGAAACTCGCAAAAAGATTGTCTGTATATATTTATTTACTACTTAAATTTTATTGCTTTATTTTTAAACAGTTTCGTCGTTTGGTGCATATCAGCACGACATTAGCGGTGATGTCGTTTGATAACACTCAAAGGATATTAAATTGTTGTCTTTTAATTTCAAAAATACCAAAAAGATTTTAGGTGTGTTTTAATATAAACTTTTTAAAAGCCAAAAAGATTTTATTTCTACTTTATTTTTGATCGTACGATGTTGGAACTCGAGTCTTCGTTGCCTGAAACCTGAATGAAAACCGAATTGACTAAGTCTTCATAAACGGTCGAAATTTGCATGTTTTGAAAGTTAAATATGAAATTGATAAATCTATTAGACTTTCAAATTATCGGACGGTGTTTGATTGTGACATGGTCATCCGTGTGTCATGTGTTTATGTTAACTATATTCCAAGCAGTTGTTCTCATTACGCGTTTAGATTTCTTGCATGTGCAGATTCTAAAGGCAAGGAGAACATGGTCGATGACAAGCTTTGGAATGAAGACACGACGTGAAGGCACTCAAGTGATGAAGATGATCGAGTTGCCGCTGGCCATCATCAACACCACAAGGATCTCACTTCATAAAGATAAAGTATTTCACGAGCATAACTCAAGGGGGAGCTTATGTTAAGGGGGAGTTTGTCAACACACTTCCTACATGATACGGGTAGTTTGTTGATACACTCTTTGCTTTCAAGACGTGAAGACTTTGAAGATCCTCCGACAATGAAGACTTGAAAGGACATCAGAGTTTTGGGAACTCGAAGACCAAAGACCGTCGAAGTTCGAGACGAGCCTGCAATTATAGAAGATAAAGACAAAGCTACAGCCAAGGGGGAGTTTGTTGGTGCACTTGTGTCTGTACTTTGTCTGTATTCGGTCTGTATGTAAACAATGTCCTGTAAGTTGACCTAGTCAACTATCCTCCTAGTTTGACTTGGCCAATAAGTTTGTAATATGTTTGTTTGTCTGTATCGAAGGATAGCTCCTCGAAGGATACTGTTGATCCTTCGAGGTGCTCGAAAGATATGCTTCGATTAATAGACCTCGAAGGATCATCCTTCGAGGTCCCTGCTGATCCTTCGAAAGCATTGTCATCGATAGATGATCCTTCGGACCATCTATCGGATCCTTCGGACCAGACATGTTGAGCTGGGTATATAAATATCCATGCAGTGTGTTGTTTTAGAGAGAATGCACACCCGAGAGATAGAGAGCATTCTGCTGAAAACACTCACACACACACTTTGAGAGTTTGCAAACTGATTGTAAACATTGTGCTTGTAATCGGAACCTTTCATACGCATTAATACAAGTGGTGTTAATCGTTGAGTCTTGTGTGTTCTTGTGTTTGTTCTTGCATCATCCCGGTTTGCTTGCTAGCTTGGATTCCGCACTCGCTAGTGAGTTAGTATAACAAGGTTTAGGTTTGTTCTCGATCCTCCGAGAGGGACCTACACTTTTGGTGCATAGATGGTATTTTTCCAGCTTCCTACGATGATGACTGTTGGATGTTTTTTTTTAGAAGATGCGTAATTTGAGATTTTAATTAAGGGAGTTAATATTCACGCATCCCTCATCTCCATCTCTCTCTATACATACATACATATATATATAGAGAGAGAGATAGAGTGAAAAAAGGATGTGGGAATAAGATGTAGGAATGTGGGAATATTAGAAGCCTTAATAATTAAAAGCGTAACTTTAAAGTCAAACTCAACGTTGGTAATGAAAACTTCTGCAAAAGTAGATGTAAATATGAAATGAATGGAGTTGTTACTTGTCATTGTTAAGAAAAATAATATAAATCAAGATTTAGTTTTTCATTTTACCTTTTCAAATTCAGTTAGATTAGTCTAGAAAAATTGTTTAGGTGAAATCGTGATACAGATGTTTTACAGGTTTTTATACGATTACTTCAATTTTAATTATAATAATTATTAAAAAGTATATTAAACTTATTACATTACGTCATCCAGTTCCTAATCCGGCCCGATCAGTGGACCTGTAACAAGACCGGTTCGACGTCTGGTCCGGTCCTGAAAACATTGGATTATCCTTTCTCTACGCCCCACCCTACCACCACTAGCCACCACTACCTCCACCCTAGAACCACCGCCTTTACCTACTATTACTAGCCACCATCGCCCTCCACCTCCCACCACTATGAACACCACCACCACCCACACCACCATACACGTACAACATGACCTGCACCACCATCACAACTGTCATCATCAGATCTCGTTGTTACAGATCTATTTCGTCTACATCGCACCGAAACCACCTCTTCTATCACAACCAACTGATGGAGAGAGTGAAACCCGTGCCTTAAAGTGTATTTTATTATGTGTTTTAATGCGTTGTACGTGATTATATGTCTCGAATGTGATAACTACGAGTGTTAGTGTGTTTTACAGGTAAATCGCTTAATTCAGTTAAATTGGAATGCTTAGTGATGAAGTGGAACACCCGTGGATGATAAACATAGCGAAAGGTGTTATTCGGGACTTGTTCAGATCGAAAAGGTTGCTTGAATGTACAAGAGATGTACAAGAATGAAGTCTAGGGGTTGATTGGAAATTAAATGAAAGTTGTAAGGTACAGCAGCATGTTGAGATGTGGCTTACGGTATAGAAAGCGTAGACTACGGCCAAGACTAACAAAAGAAACAGAATGTCTACACCTTAAGCTACGGTATCAATCCGTAGTCTACGGCAATTCTAAAAGTGCAAATAACAATCCACGAAAAATAAAGGGGGCCGCCATATAGGTTTGAGAAAAGAAAAAAACATTAAAAAAAAGAATTATCATCATCAACATTTGTGATGGCAGCATTGAAGGTACAACATCATCATTACTTATTCTAGAGCATCACGTGCAATCTTGGGGAATTTTCGAGAGGCACATGTATGACCACTCTTTGGAGGGTTTTAATTAATTATCATCAATCATCACAAATTGACGGCTGAGATCACATGGGTGATTTTTTTTTATTACTTTTGATTAACACAAGGGACTTGAGGTGGACATCTTTAACTGCGGTCATATATTGGAACATACACATACATCACATGCCAGCCGCCATATTCACAAGGAGAAGATCAAGTCACGTGTGAAGGGACTTAACGACACATGAGTGCAGCCAGCATTACTTTTGGGGAAGCATAGGTGGGCCGACATCATCATATAAGGCTGTTAGTTGGACTTCTTTGGATTATGTTGATTGGGCCGCACATGGTTACACAAAGCACATCACAATTAACATCATCATTAATTGGGCCAATAAGAATCATCATGTGAAGGTGGGCTTGTAGACGTGGATTTGAAGGTGGGCCAGTGATAGAAGTTGTTGGAAGATAACATCACATCCATCATCGATCAGACGGCAGTTTTGAGGGGAGCGACTTCTGGAAGCACGCGAAGATCAACCGAACGAGATGAGCGGCTAGTCTAGTGGTTTCCTCCGGATGGAGGGTTTTTGTAAGTTAATTGATACTATGTGTTTGCCACAATCGTTTTAACTTGGTGATCTAAGCATTCGATGTTTTTCACTTTGATTTGATTTATTGGTTGTAAACGGTTACATTTATTTAAACCTTAATTTCTAAGCATTCAGTTCCCGAGAGTTCTAGTAATTGGGATATATTTGACATGGGGTTAGGGTTTGTAAGTTGTAATTGATAATCATTCGATAACCTTCCGTTATGTATTGACCGGAGTACTTAGTCGTTGATTATCACAATTGATGAATTAAGTTAAACACTTATGTCTATGTGAGTGTTTCGATTAAACACATAATTGAATCTAGCTGCAAAACCTGAAATCTGGAGGAACCATTGTTCTCTCCAACTGTTTACAACCTCGTATTTTCGTAGTTTGTTAGTTAATCAAACAATCAAATCCACAACTGAGTTTTACTTTTTCACTAGTAGTTAATCAAAACTGAGCATTACACACTTTCCACAATCCTCCTCTGGTTCGATATCCGACTTATCCTATCTACATAGTTTAGTTGGTTTTTGCATGTCACTAACGACAGACATCACCAACCACCACTCCACCACCATCAACTCCACCTAACCACCTACTTCGACCCCAAAATCCCATCCAAAATCTTTCTTGTTTACAAATCCACAAATTAACACATAAGTTTTGACCAAGATCTGGTTCTGTAACCACCTCAAGAAGAATAGTCAGCAGTAGGTAAATTTAAAAATAAGGAATGGAAAATGAAAAAAAAAGTGGTTTAAATTCAATTACAAAAGTATTTTGATTTTTAGTGGGTGTTTGGGATTCCTTCTCAAAAGGACTTTTGGAGCAAATTTTGACTTATTAACTTATTAAAAGTTAAAAGGAATCCTAAACACCATTTTGAGAAGTACTTATCAGCTTAAAAGGAATCCCAAACACATTTGAAAAGGACTTTTATGTCTTCTTTTGCCTTCAAGAAGGAGAAATGAATAAGTAAGGAATTCTTACTTATTGCTTTTGATAAGGACTTTTGAGAAGGAGAAGTCAATAAGGAATCCTAAACACCCCCTTAACTATGGTGGGAGGGCTCGAGGGGGGATGCTTCCAAATGTGGGTTGGTTTTGTTTCCAACATAAATTACCCTGTTTTGGGTTTGCGTTTGGTTTCTTCTACACAAAACATACCAACAAACTCTAATATTCTTCTTCTTCTTTCAAGAAAGATATTCAAATTGCAAACTGATGAACATAAACTATTAATAATGGCTTTGGTTATTCAAATTGAAAACTGATGAACATATTCAAATTGAAAACTCATGAACATAAAAGAATCATGGTTGGTGGTTTCTTGATTGGCAGTGGTGGAAGTCGCGGAGGGGAGATGAGATAGTGGGATTAGTTAATTCACAAAAATAAGGGTTGTTTAACCAAAAAAGTTAACTCGGTTAGGGCTAAAGGACATAACGTGTAGGATTTTGAAACGTCAAATACAAAACTCGTCAACTTTTGCGCAAAGGACACGCCTGCAAAAGAGTGTTAACGTAAAGGACCAAACTTGTAATTTACTATGCCCTTATTCTATATGTGAGTGGTTTAAATCATGTAAGGTGCATGTGTTGGTGATTAATAGGAGTATGTTAATTTGTCGTTCAAAAAAATGGCAGTGCATGTTGTTTGAAGCCGACAACAACTGATTCAAACCTCCATCGAGACTCGCACGAATTGAGGTAGAAACAAACTTTGACTACCCGAATGTTGGTGGTTCGTTGTTATGGTATATAATGCACTAGACCTGACGTCTCATATGCTATATCATGCACTACACCTGACGTCTCGTATATCATATTAACAAATCGCAATCTCCTTCAACGGACACTGAAACTTCTCCTTCAACGGACACTGAAACTAAGCGAATGGAAGAAATTCAATATGCTTCAATGATAAGTTTTATCATGTATGCTATATTATGCACTAGACCTGGCGTCTCGTATGCTTTAAGCATGACCAGTCACTATCAGCAAAGTCCTGGCATGGCCCATTGGACTGCAGTTAATAACATTCTGAAGTACTTGAGAAATAATAAAGATTTGTTCTTAGTATTTAGAGGGATGGAAGAATAACTCACTGTAAGATGTTACATTGACTCCAGTTTCAAAGTGACCGAGATGACTCTCGCTCACAATCAGGTTTAGTATTCATTATAAATGGAGACACTATCTCATGGAAAAGCTCCAAGCAAAGTGTGGTGGAGAATTCAACCACCGAATCTGAGTATATAACCACGTCAAATGCTAAAAATGAAGTTGCTTGGATGAAGAAATTCATAGCCGACCTCGATGTGGTTCCAAGCAATCAGAAACCCATCGAGATATTTTGTGATAACCCATGTGCTATTGCCCAGGCCAAAGAGCCCAGATCTCATCACAGGGCCAAGCACATTCTAAGAAAGTTCCACTATAGACGGTAAATTGTGGAATGTGGCGACATCGTGATAAGCAAAGTGAATTAAGATCAAAACCTAGCAGACTTGTTTACTACTCCCATGACTCAGGACAAGCATGATCAGCACAAGGGTGCTACCAGGCTTAGATTAGCTAGTTGTATGTTTTAATGTAGTATTTGGATGTACATACATTTGAACAGTTGTACTTTTGGTTTCATTTTTGGTTTACTAGTTAAATGCAATTCTGAATCTTATAACTATGTTCGATTTTAATACGTTTAATCCGTAAAATCTTGTATTCTTAAGTGTCTATAGTCGGTCAGACTCGTGGGAACGAATCTTAATTAAGACTATTTTGAATTTGGGCTCAAGTAGTTGACTTCCAAGTTCACATACCTCATTGTGAATGACGCTGGATGTAACTCGCTTCAAATCACCTTCATGGATCTTAGTCATAAAATGTTTTGATATCAATATACTCATTTAGTATCCTCTGACCTGCCATACATATTGGAACTTCCTTTTACCAAGGACTATTCTTTGATTACTATCAACCGTTGTCACGTAACTGCCAATCATAAAGGCTTTAATTGGGAATAGTTCTAAAGTTCAATGGAAGTTGTACGTAGTCGATAAGGATTATGTACTATTACTGTGACAACCCGAACTTTCAAGGTTAGCGTTACTTGATTTACATGACCTTTAGCTCGTATCGTTACGTTTCATCTGCCAATATACGTTACAATCATGTGCACGCTTTGTTAAACTTGCTTGGTTATTTGATTATTATTAAATGTATATGAGTTGTTTGGATATTATATGAACCATTTATTAAAGAAAACCTAGTCGCACATCACGTCTGAGTCGCACATTTCTTATATGGGCCAAGCACCTGACCCATGCTACTTGATTGTTCCCAGCCCAGCTCCATTGAGCCCGAAACGGAGCCCAACCTGGGTCTGGCTCACAAATGGGGTGCATACACACACAAGAGGTTGTGGGTGGTTTCCATAATCTATTATAATCACAAAATAGCAAACCGTAGCACTCTCTTTCTTTTTCCTTGTGATCGACGTCCTTTTCGAAGCTCTCATTTCCTCTAAACATCATCATTCTCGTTCTAGTATTCCGTTAGTATGTTCATGTAACATTCCCAAAAAAAAATTATATAACATAAAGAATATAAAAAAAAACTTATGTTATTAAACGGATAGATCATGGGTGTGACAACTCGAGTTTCCAAGGTCTTTCCTCGACACGTAATCTGTTTTGCAATTGTGCTTGTGTGACTTAGTTGCTTTGTAATTCTATGTGTTTATTATATACTGGAGATGTTTATAATTGTGCATGCCTATGTTTTAAGATGTTTAGTATATAAACTGTAAAAGCTAACCCGTACATTCATGCACTCGACGAAAACACCCACCTCCACCCGACGCCTTCACCAATTTCGTCGGGAATGGGCTTTGGCCCAAGGCTGTTCTACCGGCCCAATTGCGTTTACGATATAACTTGTGAGATCAGTTATGTTAGAACACTTTTAGAACCCTAGAGCACCTTTTTTCCTGTGCGACGGCAACTGCAAGCCTTCGGAGCCTTCTCTTTTCGATCAATCCATTAGTTTTCTATCTCGGTTAGTGTTTAATCCGCACATGATTGATTGTTTGATATCATCGTTAAATGTGTAATTGAAATCATGATTCTTTGTTACTAAGTAATGCTTGAATTCATGTTGGATGAGGAGTTGTTCATTATAGATCACTAGGTTATCGAATACGGTTCCACATGTTAAAAGTGATCGGTTGATGATATAATGGTGAATGGATAGGTTTAATGTTTCTGTCATGAATCATGTAGAATAGATCTGATGTTATGAAGCAGTTGTTTAGGCCACGGTGCATGTTCAGTTTAATGCTTGATGATCGTATTAATTGGGTGCTGAATGATTATGTATTACTACTTTGTATGTGTGGATGATCTGGTGTAGTATAGTTCATGGTTAAGTTGATGATATGACTGATGATGCAAACTGGTAATTGAATAATTAAAGTGATTGTATGAATTGATATAATTGAGCGATTGATTGATGAAGTCGATGTAACTGTTAGATGATCTTTAGGGTTTCTGGGTTGTGTAACTGTTGTTGATGATGATCATGCTTTAGCCCGTCGAACACCCTTACCCGACGAAATCTAATGCCGACGAAAACCCTTTGACCGACGAAAATACAATCACGACGAAAACCCTTTGGGATTTCGTCGCCAGAGGGTTTTCGCCGAAGGGAGTTCGCGACGAAAATAGGATGTTCGTCAAGTTTGGAAACAAGCACAGTAACTCGGTTAAGTCTGTTAAGTCTGTTAATGGATAACTATGTTAGAATAAACTTAGAAATTAACTATGTGAAACATGAATTGTATGAACTTGATTAATTGTTTATGTGTTACATGATGTTAACTGCCAAGCACACTTTGTGATATTAGATTGCATGTGAAACCTTACAAACATAAACTGATTGTGTATACGTGCATACTATAGGCTTTGACTGAATATTGTGAGCACGTATTTTAGCAAACCGAGCAAACCGAGGTGAGTTCACACACTTTCTAAGGCATGGGATTCCCGGTGGTTGGGAATGGGTTAATGAATTAAAACAGAACCTACATATCCTCCTTGGGTAGGATATGTACCGCCATCCTCCATGGGTAGGATGCCAATATTAATCCTGCGTATTCTCCTTGGGTAGAATACGTACGTTCGTCCTCCTTGGGTAGGACAACAACCTTAAACTTACTAGACAAAACTCTATCACAATTTTTTTACACAATCCGTTCCGAGTCTTCTGACCCAGCTTCTCCATTCTGCAAGGTATGATGTTTTCTGTGAATATTAATAGGTGATTAGCATATGAAACAATATAAGTTGTGTAAAAGGAGGTAAATACGGGTAACGAACCGGTATCGAAAACGTCAAAAGTTGGTACCGAATCGGTACTGAAAATGTAACCGGTTAGATAAATTCGGTACCGGTACCGGTACCCGGTACCATTTGCTCCTCCCTGTTTTTATCGAGTCATGAAAGTGATTCGGGTTTTATGTACCTGCTATGAAATATTAAATCCAATAAAGCTTCACTTTTTTAAAACAATTAATAGGTGATTAGCATAAGAAACAATATAAGTTAATGAATATACCAGGCATAATGGACGGGTTAGACCGTGTGGGAATGGGTTCGGATGGGTCATTTTAAAAAGCAGTCAGTTTGGTTCGGGGTAAAATACGGTTAATAACGGTAACGAACCGGTACCGAAAACGTCAAAAGTCGGTTCCAAATTCGTACCGAAAATGTACCCGGTTCGGTAAATTCGGTACCGGTACCCCGTACCGTTTGCTCATCGTTATTGAGTCGTGAAAGTATTTCGGCTTTCGTGTGAACTAGATAAACTGCTAATATAGAGTGTAGCCTGTTTCGAACTCATCTTTTGCACTGTCTCCTTTAATCATACTTTTTAAAACAATTAATAGGTGATTAGCATTAGAAACAATATATGTTAATGAATATACCTGGCATAATGGAAGGGTTCGACGGTGTGGGAATGGGTTCGGGTTAGGATAGGTCATTTTAAAAAGCGGACAGTTTGGTTCTGGGTAAAATACGGTTAATAACTGTAACGAACCGGTACTGAATTGGTACCGAAAATGTACCCGGTTCGGTAAATTCGGTACCCGTACCCGGTACCATTTGCTCATCGTTATTGAGTCGTGAAAGTGATTCGGGTTTCATCTGAACTAGCTAAACTGTTAATATAGAGTGTAGAACACTTAACTTAAATACCAAAACTAAATATATTTAAAAACCTAACTTGCGTTTATAGGGTATAAGAATTATTTGTTGCTAGGATTTAAAATGCTTTTTGATTTCAGTTTGTCATTTTCTCTTATTTTCGTGCTATTGAAATCTGTCTGGTGGAAATAGTTTGATGTGAATCCGGTACCAGTACCAAATATACCCAGTACGGTACAATTCGGTAATGGTTCGGTACCTCTATTTCAGCGTAAAAACCGATAAATACTGGTTACGAGCCTTTATCAAACCCGGTACCGAAAATGTCTACATTTGGTACCGATCCCTTTTTTTTCATTTCGATTTCAGTTTGTCATCTAAGCTGTTTTTTCGTTCTATTGAAATCTGCCTGGTCGAAATAGTGTGTTGTGGGTCCGGTACCGATACCAAATATACCCGCTATGATACGGTTCGGTACCGGTATGGTACCAATATTTCAGTGTAAAAAGCGGTAAATACCGAAACCGGCAAAAGCCGGTACCTAATCGGTACCGCAAATGTACCCGGTTCGGTAAATTCGGTACCCGTACCCGGTACCATTTGCTCATCCCTTATTGCTTCATTTAGAATTATAGTGGATTAAGATTAGAAAACCAATTTCAATCCTGTTTCAACAGTGTGCTCAGAAATTATCCAATAACATATCATCTAAGCTAGAAATTCTACATATCTTATAAAAGTTAAAAACAAATTACATTAAACCATCTTATAACATAATTTGAACTCCACTAAAGTGAAACTCACATGTTAAGCCCCATTTTTAATGGAAACAACATCATTCACTGTCGAAAAATGTTACTGGGAGGCCTTAGGTAGATAGTTGTTATGCGCTTTTTTACTTTGTAGTGTTACAAAGAAATGTTTCGTATCTGCACTTTCTGAAGTAGCATCATTCTTTACTAAAAGGTCAGGTCAGTGACAATTACATTTGGATCATATGAGCCCAGTGATGATTACTTTTTTTCATTTGTGTAGGTACAAGCTTATCTTTATGGTGGATAACTGGATACTAGGAAAATACTGGTACAATTCAGGCCTTTTATAATGCAAAATTAGGAATTACAAAAAAGCCAATGCTTATACTTGCTTCCTTCCAGGATTCTTGATGCTAATATCATCGATAGTATTATCGGTGGAGGGTGTCGGAATAAGGTTAGAATTTCTTATGCTACTTTCTAAATTAACCTCTTCAATTGTTTGGTTTTAAGGTGGAAAATCAGTATGAAGGGTGGGTGACTTAGGTAGCGGGTTGCAATGGGTTTTGATAAAAATGTGTCAGCTCAACCCACCAACGTTTTTATTCATTCTTGAGAGTTATAAATGTGTTATACGTGATGAAAAACAAGGAGGTTCTAGCAGGCTTATAAATGAACCTAAGAGGGCCAGAAAAAGGTTTTAAGTCATTTATGTTTTATCTAGCATAAATCTTTATAGCAAACATTTGTAGATGATTGACTCAAAATGCCGATGTAGGCAGGCGATGGAAGGTATAAATGTGAAGGCAATAACGATACGAAAAAGACTAGGTATCCGGATGCATGAAACAAATGGAAATGAAGAAAACAACTTTTGTGATCTATGTATAAGCGAAAGACTATATGAAAACCTATGTGCTTCTCTTGAATGTAAAACATATCAACATCCTTTTGTATCAACTTTATTAGTGCAAGTAAAATTTCAAACTGAGAACGATTTGGTTTAGTGCGCCGCAACGCGCGCAGGGTCAAAACTAATTATAATAATATTCATTTTATTTAACTATAGCTATAATAGTTTGGGTTATATAAGCTTTAAACTAAACTAGAAGGTCTATTTTGCAATTGACCTATTAATATAGGAGTGGGTATTGAAATTTCATTGACTTAATTGCATAACATATCTTTCAAAAATTTACATTACGACTGTTTCCGATTAATCGGCGAGATTTATGTTTTACGAATCTATTTCCTAAACCGCGACCGTGTGTTCGAATGGATGGATTCAATCAAATGCATTCAATTTGGTAATTGATATTGTAAGACAAGACATTCATAAACAATATAAGTCTTATAAATTCATCCCAACTTCACATTCTCTCTCGCAAACAATTCCGAACGTCCGCCACCGCAACCACTAGTCACCATCCTTCAGGCCGCTACCACCGTACATCCCTGCGTCTGCCACCGTCTGCCTTTTTGTGTCCGCCGTTTTGCGAATAGCCGCCACTCGCCGCTGCACCCCTTTGAACCGCCACCACCGGTCGAAACTGCTCCAGCCAACATCGAACCGTTGCGGCGTTTCCTTTCTCTCCAGCCTCTGTGTGATCAGTGATCTACGCAGCCGTGTCACGTATCAGATCACTTCAGTGATTGTCTCATCCTCTTATTCGTCCCGCTTCAACTAGTAAGGTAGATCGAACCCTCTTCTGGTTCTGATTCATATTTTTATATATATTCGGTTTGATTTGTCCGGCGACTAAAACATTAAAATATGCATATGTATATATATACACACGTACATAACTGAACTATAAGACTTGGGAAGTTCATTAAAGATTGAAACGTTGTTCCAAGATTAAAATAGGAGAAGATGACCGTGTTTCGTTAGACACCGATTGGACCCCTTGAGATGTTCGTTTAATAGAGTTTATATAGTATAGCATTTTCTTGTTAATAACTTGCAAATTGTCTTTGTTAATTAATAACTTGCAAACTGTTGTTATATATGTAGATATATATATATATACTTATACACGTATAAAACTGAATAGCAGGTCTTGTTTGCTTCTGTTTGAATGGACCACACCATCCAGTAGTTATATTAGTCTTAAGGCATTGCATAGCTTAGTATGCTTTGTTATTTGATGCCATTCCCATCACTACGAGTGTTAAAATATGCCATTATGGGTTCCTGGTTTTAGTTTTTAAAAGATCTTTTAGCTTCTAAATTAATTAGAAATGAGTTAAGGGTAGCATGATAGTAAGTTATGGAGTTTTGTTGTCTACATCTCATACTAGCTACTGATCCCTTAAATATAGTTTTTGAAACTAGACATTTATATGATAAAGCTTTTCATGCACTAAAGACTATAGATTATTATTATTATTATTATTATTATTATTATTATTATTATTTTCAAACGTCAAGATAAATATATGATAGAGAAAGGTTTAATTAATTTGGGTTTCAAGTTCTAGTCGCCGGCAAATTTAAAGTAACGGGTCTTTTAACGGGATTAATTTATTATGAAACTAATTCGGGCTGTAACGGGATTATAGGTTTTTGGTTTTCGGTGTCGACTTGATTATTTGGTTTTGCTTCGCTTGCTAACAAGGTACGGATTCTGTTTTTCTTTCATCGTAGTATACTTTTATTTTCGTTACTAGTTGGTACGGATTCTGTTTCTTTTACATCATAGTATAATTTTATTTTTCGTCACTCGTTGGTACGGATTCTTTGGTCTTCTCATTAGAGTATTTTTTTTTATCATATCCGTTACTTTGCAGTACGGATTTTGTCTGTTTCCATTAGTTGTTTCATTTCACATTTATTATTTAATAGGTTCATAGTAGCATGCAATAGACTTTAGCAATTGTAATCATTGTTGCATGTTCTCGTTAGCATTATGTTCAGTTGCCTGTAAATGGCTTTAGTTTTTGTACTCTGTCACCCGAGCATGTTTGGTTTGGTTCGATTCGGTTTGGTTTGGTTTGGTTTGGTTTGGTTTGGTTTGGTTTGGTTTGGTTTGGTTTGGTTTGTGGAGATGGAACAATGGGTGTATACCGTACTCACCGTCTCATAGGTGCATGGACTAGCTAGCTGTGTACCTGTCTGGTTGTTTAGGCTCGTGGGTGCTTCCGTCTCACGTGACTTGGTTTGTTATTATTTATAGTCACGTATTCTGATATCTGTTTCTGATCTGATATGTTTATAATATTGTCTGGTATGCTTTGTAGGTCTGATTATGATCTGCCTCAGATTATGTTCAGTATTTGTTCAAGTGTCACTTTTGGTTTTGTGTTCAAAAAAAAAAAAAAAATCTTATTTCTTTCTTTATGTCCCTTCTTTACTTGTACTATTTGATTTTTCCGTTACTGGGCAACCTTTGGCTCAGCCGTAGTTTTCTTTGTTTTGTTTTCTTATTTGTTGACAGGTAATCTGGGAAATGTTGGGAACTAGTGATGATGAGAGTAAAATGCGGTTCAAGAATAAAGACTTTTATTTATTTCAACATTTTGAATTAATTAATACTTAGGATTCTTGGTTTGTTTTAAGACTTTGTTTATCTTTCGAATTCAACTTTTCTTCGTTAAATGGATTGTGTTTGGTTTTTGATATCTATGATAGTGACACGTCAGCCCTATCCGGGTTGGGGTGTTACAATATATATTAGTTTTCTGATGTTTTTTGGAATTGAAACTGAATAGAGGAAGTTCAGGGGCTGTTTGTATCTTACTGAATTTGGAGCTTGGAAATTGGAAAGTAAAAAAAGTAATTGAAAATTGTGTTAATTGACATGTTTAATTTGGTTGGTTTATTGTACTCAGAGTTACAAAACGTATATGGACGTTCAAATGGACAGTATCCATTTTATGGAGCAAATGCTGGCGCAACTCGTGATGGTATGATTGATTAGTGTTGCAGGTGCAGCCGCCACTTTCTACCCATATCTGAACTTGGCAGAAGGTGGTCACGGAAGCTATACCACTGGTCAGAGATATGGTGTGTAACCACGCCATCTCTACCAGTATTATTCCGCGAACTCTTCCGTGGGGTACGCGCAGCAATATGGTACCCCCAATCTCTCTTGCAGCTACTCCTCCATTGCAACGAGCAGGTTTAATTTTCATTACACTTAGCAAGTTTATTATCTTTTCTTACAACAAATCAACTAACCTTTTTGACAGATGGAAGTGGGTACATAACCATGGATGACCATCAACAAGCTAGCATAGATTTTGGTCTGCAAGATACTCAACTTGCTGAAATGCTCAAAGAAGTTGATCAAGATAATGTTATTTTTCAATTCTTCGTTTGGTGTTAATCGTGTAAGGCTTCCTAAACCGTTTTTTAGTAGTGAAAGCTGGAAGTAGAAAAAAAGGAATAGGGCAATGATTGGATAAAAATAGGTTCGAATCGCGAGTAAAAGGAAGGGGCTTTTTTATTCGTGGGTGGGCACCACAAGTTCTGAACCTATTGTACCGAGCCATGGGTATTTTGTTGACATATTTCCGAGTCTATGGTATTTTATTTTTGGTTGTCGTTGTATAATAAAACAAATCGCAATTGAGTTACTTAAGTTTTTCACACGTTTTCGCCGCTGCAACGCGCGGAGGGGTAAAATTTCTAGTATATATTCATAACAGTAGGGTCATTTTAAGAGTTTAAATAGTTTAGGCATTAATTATCTGGATTTGTTTCAAGGTTAAAATTTTGAGATGTATATTTAGAATGTGACACATCTAATCTCTTATTAGGCTAAAAGGGTATGGGGGTTATGGGTTGGGTCATCAATCACCGGACCATTAGTGGATTGTTACACCATCCCCATGCCTCATCCACTATGGTTGGCATGAATTAAAGCATGGCAACCATGAGCCTCCTTTCCTTTTTTTAATATTTTCTTTTCCTTTTCACAAAAATAAATTAAAATAAGAGAATAGTGGTTTGGATCATGTGGTTTTGGATGATGGATTAGAAATGGATGACAAGGCGCTAGTGTGGAGGGTCATGGTGACCATGAGGGTCATGACCACACCCTATAGCCTTAATATACTAATTTCTATTAAAATAAATATCAAATCTTGATATTGTCTATAAAATGACCGTGTTAACTATTTTGATTGTACTGTTTATAGCATGCACCAAAAAGATTTACTAAACTATTTTGTATGAACTAAAGTTAACAAAACTCTAGCAATCAAACTCTTGATGCGCATAACTTTAGTACTCTTTCAAATGGTAAACTAAAACCACATTTGACCATAAGAAATCATTCGAATTACATTGATTGAAATAAAAGACGTGGAGAGAAACAAAACATAGATAATATCATCACAGAAAGTAAATTACATAGAAACAGCTTCATGCCACCACCATTACCATCAGATCACTCCTGCATTTCAAACACCACATGTGCAAATTTCAACCCACAGAACAGGCATAAAGATTTTGGCATAATTAGAAGAAGAAAACTAAAGACTGGCAAAACAAACAGTCCGGTCAGGAAGAATAGGTCAAACGGGCCATTTTTAAAAAGTATCAGTTTGGTTTAGGTGGTACCGAAAGTAAGTCATGTTGACAAACAATGGTCATGTTTGATGCTGACCCATTTGAATCCGTTCAAGATTACCAGGCTTTATAAAAGTGAGTCATGTTGACCTAAATGGACCCTTAAACAAATTTCTTTTACCCAAGAAAAAAAGTTAAAGATGACATACCATATATTAAGATGAGAATATGGAAGAAAGATAGTGATGATCCTCAAGAAATATTTGATGATTCTTCATCTTCATGAGAAACTCAATCGCTTCCTCATCAAACTCGACCAAGAAACCCAATCTGATCAGTTCCGAAAGCTGTGGCACAACCTCTTCATTCTCCCACAACATCCCCTCAGCTATCACTTCACCAAAATGACAAGCATGTTCTATCACACTCTTCTGACCACCACTTTCTTCCCTCTTCTGCATAAAAAGTTTGGAGTTCTGTTTATCCCAACGGATCATTCTCTTAGCTTCAACAGTCATAACGTCTCCACAAGATAGAGATAAATCATACTTCACAATCAGTGGATCAACCGTCTCGAAAGCTTCAAGTCCCAACATGCAACTAACAGCTTCATGTCTCCTTTCTGTCTCAAGATTAAGATTTGGATCAGCTAGAAATCCCAAAATCAGTTTGACCAAACCTTTTTTCATAAACTTTTCTTTTGAACTAATGGGCTCCAGTTTCACTTGATCAACATTAGATAAAGTCTTCTGTGCAGATTCAGATATGGTACGGACACCAAGTTTTTTGTAGATATCCACAAGCCTGGTTCGTGTGAGAGTTTTAGAGCTTGGTTGCGGATACCAAACAAATATGGGACTAGAACAACTTTGGAAAAGGTCTGTTAGAAAAAGATCATCACCTATGAAAACGTCACGCTTGTCTGACAGAAAAATACCATCAGAACTAGGTGATGATACCGGGAGTTTTGAAAAGCTTTTATTGAAAGTTTTCTCAGTCACCGGGTTCCAGTTTTTAACCACAAACTCCCAAAAAACACAACATTCCTTATGTGTTATCAGATTTCCTGAAGCTTCCCATTTCTTCCATAGATTGCAGTAATCATCAACAGATGGATGGACCTTCACATTAAAAATGCCAGCAAAAAATCCAAGAACTTTGCTCTCATATTTGTATTTCTCCAACACATACAAAAGACCACTAAACAGATTGTTTTTATCATGAAGAACACAGTCTTGTGGTGATACCCACTCTCCATTATCGGTTCCTCTTGGTAGCCATATTTGTTTGTCGTTGTCATCAGCAGGCTCCCATTTGAACTCAGACAAGTAATTGTAGTATCGATTAATTCTTTCAAAATTGGACTGTGAATTAAGATAACTAGCAATCACCTGGCATCCCTTGTTAACACCTGTTATCACTCCTAAATGACTGAGCTCCTCTCTGTAGGATTCAATCCGAGATCCATAAAACTGTTCATCAATGAATGGACCATCTTCACGTTTAAAGAAAGGATTCCAGTCAGAAAAGAAAAGCAAACACTCATTCGGGCGTTTGTATCCGAAATGCGTTTTTAACCACTTCTTCTGGGCCAGTTTTTCAGAAAACTTAGTAGGAATCTCTGATGCACTTTCTTTAAGTCTTTTGACAGAATCTAGCAATGCATAACTGCTAGCAGGAGTAATGCTACTTGAACACTCAGGTAAATAAAGCCCATCAGCCACAAACTTGGCACCATCTTTAAATTTGGTAGTTACACCTAACAGATTAAGCTCCGCTTGATAATTATGGATCTCATTGCCGTAGAAATTATTACCGTCATCAATGAAAGGAAGTGTTGTTATTGGAGTAATTGATTCCCAGTCTGCACCAAAAAGAATACATGCATTCGGTGATCTATAGTCACCAAGTTTCGTTTTAAGCCATTTCTCTTCGCGTAAGCACTTCTTGAGATTATCCGGAAGCTTGACCTTCATTTTCTTCAACTTTCTGAAGCATTCAAGAAACGAAAAAACATTTTCTTTTCGGATAGAAGACGCTGAAGCCTGTTGTTTAAAAGTGCGAGTGAATTCTTTTGAAGCATCTTCGAAATCAACCATAACACCGATTTTCTTTAGCTCTTTCTCCATTGAAAAGATCGAGTGTCCATAGAAGTTAACATTAAGAATAGGGAAGGTCCCAAAGACTTGTAAAAGACAGCCCCATTCAGATTCTGAATTAACGAAAAAGCATTCAGATGGACATTTGTAGCCCAAGTTTGTCTTGACACATTTAATGCTTTTCACTGCTTGCACCAACTTATCTGAGGATCTTAATCTCTGTATGCACCTTAATAGCAGTAACATAGCTTCGGAAGACAAAGAATTCAACAAAGATGAGGACTTGAGGTTGTCTGACACAAGCTGGTAACGACTCTCATCAAACTTCACCATCACGCCCAACTGTTTTAATTCTTCCTTGAAAGAAAGTACTTCTCCATAGTAATCTCTATCGATGAATGGAATGTTACTTAATTGTGAAGCAGCGTTCCATTCATGACTGAACAAAACAGAGTTGTTTGGGGTCTTGTCTCCTTGAGAAGTTCTAACCCATTTTCCTTGTTTGATTCGGTTAACAAGTTCCGTACTTGGGATATAATGTGCTCCCAAATACCGAATAAATTTCAATATTGAAGCAACATTGTCTCTGGTAAGCTTTGAAGAAGCAGCAAGAGACATGAGACGCTCACCAATGAATTCGCAAGCTTCTTTATTCTCAAATCGCACACCAACTGTTTTTAACTCTTCTTTGTAATTTCTTATCTCATCACCATAAAATTTTACATCTACCAACGGAATATCAACTAGAACTGATCCGTGCTGTAAAATACTCCCGCTGGTAGCTTCAAGCATGAATGACTCTGAGGGCGGCCTGCTGCCGGGAAAACCGCTTAAAGAGATTTTTAACCAGGAACCATTTTTAATAGATGACAAAAATCTTTCTGGTAGATGAGCATTGCATTTTCTCAAAAAATTAAGCCAGCGTAGAAGCAAGAATGCATTTGTTTTTGTCAAGGGCGATGACAGAGTAGGAACAGCAGCATTAGGGGGAGACAGAAAAGGAACATCACCAGCTCCAACATAAGTTCTCATAAACGAAACAAGGTCTTCCCCTGATGCATAATTACCAAAATATGTACCAGACCGCGTGTAATCTTCTCCAAGCTCAACAAAATTAATTTGCCTCCATGGATTAGAGCCGATAAGCTCTACCCATTTGCTACCTTTAGCAGGTACAAGAACCCCATCTCTTCTTACAGTTACTTGCCCATAGTTATCAACAATTGGCATTTTAGCACACAGATTTTGAATTTGATGCTCCATCAAGTAAGTCTTCTTTCCAGAGTGGTAGAGGAAATGAGCATATGTAACAGCAAGCTTGCGGTCGGTTTTGAGTGAAGAAATAAGATCACCAGCATATTCATTAACACTGACGAATTTAACCTTCACCTCCTCTATGAGCCATTTTTTTATAGTATACTTCTTCAAACACGATCCTATAGCTTCTTGTGTAACAGTAGGCAGAAAGAATTTACCATTAGAACAGTGAAATTCTGTGTTCCAATTAATTAACCAGGAAATGTAATGAGAATCAGCAGCAAGTAGCTTGTTTGCACAAGCATTGACCGAAAACAAATTCACTTTGCCATCCATCCCGACATACTTTATGAGTGGTATGTTCTTGATGTTAGTCATGTAAAACGAGGACCCCCAATTATCGGCTATGAACACCAAAAGCTGCATATAAAGTTCCTCCAAAACGTCCCTTACAAGATTAGAACCAGCAATGCATTTGCCATACCATTCATTATCTACCGCTCGGATTTCCAAGAACTCCAAAATGGAGTTGTACTTCACTTGATCAAAAGAAAAGGTGAGTATATAGGCCCCATGCGATGAAATATTAGAAAAACTAACGCCTTGGCTCTTTGCATTGTTCAGTATGCTCCAAAATGCAGGCTTCAGCCTACCGACTTCATTGGGTTTACGAAATAACTTTTGCCCCGTGTATGACTCACATGGAACAATAGTCTCGTTCATTAGTTTGGCCTTAATTGCATCCCGCACATGATTCAGCTTTGCGTGAGAGGATTCTTTGATAGGTAAGAACCTAAACTGATTAGGAAGACTAGAAATAGGAGCAGTTTCAGAAGACTTGATCAACGAGGTAAATGAATTCAAAAAGGCAATAGGCACACAATCAAGAATTCCCTGATTCCATTTGTTGTCCCATAGGATATTTTCCCTTGATGAAGCCAAGAGAAAATCTGCTTGGATTATAAACGGAAAATTTGTAACCGTCTCGGTTGGTAAAAAGGAATAGATGCCAGGCATGCTTGCACCTCGATTGAGTCTTTTCCCATTTGGGAAAGCCAATGTAATAACCCACTCCTCGACTTCTGATCGGACGTCAACTTTGTTTTCTTTCTTAACGGGAAACCTTTGTTTCCACATGTAGTAGCCACACTCTGTGTCGTCTTCGTTGCCAGAAACATCAGCAGTAAGATGCAGTGTGTACGATTCAGCATCCATGCTCTTTATAGTAACAAAGTTTTTCTCACTGGAGATTGATATTGCACTCACAGTGTTTAGCTTAGGATCCTCATTGTCTTCCCTAACTGAAAGCCTCTTTATCTTTGCAAGAAATAAAAGAACTTCAGGATGGATGCTTGACAGTTGATCCTTCACTGGTTTGACCTTCTCTGCCTTTAACGGTAACACCAGGGTGGTGGTTGGTAGAGCCTTAGACGAACCATATACTCTTTGAATGGCAGATAGAGTTGAATCCTCAACCCATTCAGGTACAATATAACCAACATTACACTGTTGGCATGGTTTTTCGTTAAACCTTATCTTGTAGCCGTTACTGAAGATGTAAGGTTGAGATGTTATCAAAAAAACACTCTTGAAGCCAATACCTGATGAAAAAGTAGACAATGTATCAGAAAAAGCACTAAATGATATGCATAATATTTATAAAAATATGGTAGAAAATATGTTCCTCTTTAAAAAAGTGAATGTAAATACTTGAAAAAGAACAGTGGAAGAGCATATTCTAGGAGAAGAGACTCTACTCACATGTAGCACGTGAATATTATACTAAGTTAGATCATCTCAATGATAATGTTAAAAAAAAGCTGCTAAATCCAAATTCTTCAACATTTGTACCTTAGTAATAGACTTGCTATCATTTGAAAGAAGATTATTTTACAGTTCATACTGCTTTTAAGTTTTAACTTTTAAGAAGTAGTGTAATGTTTGGGTGACACAATCAAGGCCCAAGGGTCACATTTTGTTTTGGATTCTGATTGCCTGCACGGACACCCGGCTAACCCAAAACCACCCAACCCAACCAAGTAGCAGGCCTTCCCACATGCACAAAGAGATGATATGTTATATAATTCATTTCACAGTTCAAAACAGAACCTTTTTTTTAGATTTCATCTTATATACTCTCACAACGAACACATAAAAATATGCAGTAACATATAAAAAAAGAGTTGAGTAAACAAAATCAACAATCACAAATACAAGCTATTCAGCATAACATAAATTTGGCTAGGAATGAATAACCAATGGAAATAAAAGAGAAGTACCTTTCTCGCCAATATAACCACGTTTACGAAGACCTTTCTTTGTAGACCGTCCAACACTACATATAGATTCAACATTTTTACGTGAAAACCCTTTCTCATTGTTGAAAACTAACAGAGTCGCTGGAGCACCAGTGTTTGTTATATCCTTTGACGTAATCACAAACTCCAGTGACGGATCCACTCCTTCCGGATACTCATTATCTTCGGCATTCTGTGAAGAATTGTTCAACCAAAAAAGCACTCTATGATCATACTCAAATTTACAAAAGTAATAGTTTCATAACGTAACTAAGTTTTTACTTCGACAACTTCAAATCACTCAAATTATATGCCCAAAACTTTTTTTTAAGTATTGCAAATCACTATCGATGATTAAACAACATGAACATTAAGCGACCATCCTCAAATTTACAGATTAAATTTACAGATTAATAAATGAAATGAAAACCTGAATAAGCTCCATCAAAAAGTGGACATCTTTTGCGTAAAGTTCAGCAGAGAGATTCTTGACAGCCTGATGAAGATCTTCCGTTAACGGGTTCGGTTCTCCGCCTATTGAAAACTTGGTCCGCCGTATCTCCTCCACATGCTCCTTGGCCGCCATAGTTGTGGAGATGAACAAATACACTACGCAAATGCACAATTTGTAAGTATAGCAAACAGTTAATCACTTCGCAGTGATGCTTGATGAAGCTAATGAATCAATGACGTTATATATAACAACTGTAAGAAGATTAAGATTAAAAAAGTTACGTTGATGGACTCTTCGTCTTCGTCAATTATCGTCAATTATAGTCAAATATAAGACTGATAGGTTTCCTTGATTCTAGCTTGTGATTATGGTAGGTTGTTGTATTTTCTCTAGTATTTATTATGTACCCCTTTAGATTGATTCATTTTCAAAAGAGTTAAATGTCATTTTAGTCCCTATGGTTTCGGTCATTTTACCAGTTTAGTCCAAAGGTTTCATTTTTCGCATGTGAATTCAAAAAGGCCAAACCACTAGGTTATGGCTTGACTCACATACCTACTAATTATATTCGTAAATTGTTGGGGAATATTGTAAAAGAAAAAATTAGTTCGTTAGAACGAAAGTTCATTTTCGAGAGCATGTTATTTTGAGTAGTTTTCGTGTGATTATTTTGAGTAGTTTTTTTTTTTAAACAACACTCTTATGATATTTCGAAACCACTAGGTTATGGCTTCACTCGCATACCTACTAATTAAAAATTGCTCAACGGTGCTGATTTTTTTCTTTAATTGTAGAAACGTCAACTCACACACTTTTATTCTCCAACTTGACTGCATATATATTTCTACTGCGAATACTGAGCTCTAATTACCGGGAAAAGCAAGCCCTTATCTAACATTTTTTGTAAGACCATAAAATTGAGTAGGTTTACGCTTGTATTTATCAAACACACTTATAGGTTATTAGACTTAGTTTTCTAGTGGGCTTGGATCAGGCCATGTGGGCCGAGTTATATGTGGACCCAATATAATGTTTTGTTTAGTTCATTATTAGGGTTTACGCATTTGAGAGAGCTAGGGAGGCGAGTTAGGTCTTGTTGTTGATTGTTATTGTTCTTGATCGACATATTGTACCAGACAAGCCTAGAGCTTGTGTGCAATCCTTAATACAATCGATTTCTTGTTCTTGTTCATCACTTTCTTTAGTTTTTCGCACTTTTGATTGTGGTTGTGATATCCGGTTGAAGATCTCTAGACTTACAATTTTGTACTGCTAGGCCAAAGTTCTTATAGAGGCCCTAGACTCGAAAAAAAACTAAAAAACTGATGTAATCCTCTCATTTGTAATATGCAGTTGCAAATGGTGGAGTATATTGTTCTCGGTGGACATAGATAGTGGTAAGGTACCTCCCCTTTAGAGTAAATTACAAGTTTTGTCATTTACGTTAACATATTTTTTGCAGGTGGTGTCCTTTGGCATAAAAGTTGACGAGTTTTGTACTTAACGTTTCAAAATCCTACGTGTTATGTCCTTTAACCATAACCAAGTTAGATTATTTTGTTAAATCTGGTTTCCTAAGAGTATTTTAGTCTTTTTGCCTGTTTATTTAATATATTTCAATAAATAAAACAAAACCAAATTAAAAAAAAATATAACGATATATAACAAAAACCCATTTATATATAGATCCCCCCCCCCCTCTCTAAGCCTTCACATACCAACACCATGTGCCGCCACCAACACCCCTCACTGGCTCACCCCACCGAAACCATTATTCCAATGTTTTAAAACTCGGACCAGCCGGTATGACCGGTCGAACCGGCGACCGCTCCCCAAACCGGTGAGGTTCTAGGTATTGAAACCTTTCTGCAGCGAGCCGGCCTGACACTTTGCCCGCGATCGGACCGGAAAACCGCTAAAATGAGGTGGTCGGGCCGGCGGAGTGGGTTTTTTCGGCAAGCGACAGGCATTCTTGTTCTTCATTTATGTTCCGTTCTTGATGATCTAAGCCAACGTTTGGTGCATCAAGAGCCAAATTTAGAGTGTCTGGAGATCCAAGCGACTTTTGGTGCATAGATGGTATTTTTCCAGCTTCCTACGATGATGACTGTTGGATGTTTTTTTTTAGAAGATGCGTAATTTGAGATTTTAATTAAGGGAGTTAATATTCACGCATCCCTCATCTCCATCTCTCTCTATACATACATACATATATATATATAGAGAGAGATAGAGTGAAAAAAGGATGTGGGAATAAGATGTAGGAATGTGGGAATATTAGAAGCCTTAATAATTAAAAGCGTAACTTTAAAGTCAAACTCAACGTTGGTAATGAAAACTTCTGCAAAAGTAGATGTAAATATGAAATGAATGGAGTTGTTACTTGTCATTGTTAAGAAAAATAATATAAATCAAGATTTAGTTTTTCATTTTACCTTTTCAAATTCAGTTAGATTAGTCTAGAAAAATTGTTTAGGTGAAATCGTGATACAGATGTTTTACAGGTTTTTATACGATTACTTCAATTTTAATTATAATAATTATTAAAAAGTATATTAAACTTATTACATTACGTCATCCAGTTCCTAATCCGGCCCGATCAGTGGACCTGTAACAAGACCGGTTCGACGTCTGGTCCGGTCCTGAAAACATTGGATTATCCTTTCTCTACGCCCCACCCTACCACCACTAGCCACCACTACCTCCACCCTAGAACCACCGCCTTTACCTACTATTACTAGCCACCATCGCCCTCCACCTCCCACCACTATGAACACCACCACCACCCACACCACCATACACGTACAACATGACCTGCACCACCATCACAACTGTCATCATCAGATCTCGTTGTTACAGATCTATTTCGTCTACATCGCACCGAAACCACCTCTTCTATCACAACCAACTGATGGAGAGAGTGAAACCCGTGCCTTAAAGTGTATTTTATTATGTGTTTTAATGCGTTGTACGTGATTATATGTCTCGAATGTGATAACTACGAGTGTTAGTGTGTTTTACAGGTAAATCGCTTAATTCGGTTAAATTGGAATGCTTAGTGATGAAGTGGAACACCCGTGGATGATAAACATAGCGAAAGGTGTTATTCGGGACTTGTTCAGATCGAAAAGGTTGCTTGAATGTACAAGAGATGTACAAGAATGAAGTCTAGGGGTTGATTGGAAATTAAATGAAAGTTGTATTAATTCAAACAAAGGTACAGCAGCATGTTGAGATGTGGCTTACGGTATAGAAAGCGTAGACTACGGCCAAGACTAACAAAAGAAACAGAATGTCTACACCTTAAGCTACGGTATCAATCCGTAGTCTACGGCAATTCTAAAAGTGCAAATAACAATCCACGAAAAATAAAGGGGGCCGCCATATAGGTTTGAGAAAAGAAAAAAACATTAAAAAAAAGAATTATCATCATCAACATTTGTGATGGCAGCATTGAAGGTACAACATCATCATTACTTATTCTAGAGCATCACGTGCAATCTTGGGGAATTTTCGAGAGGCACATGTATGACCACTCTTTGGAGGGTTTTAATTAATTATCATCAATCATCACAAATTGACGGCTGAGATCACATGGGTGATTTTTTTTTATTACTTTTGATCAACACAAGGGACTTGAGGTGGACATCTTTAACTGCGGTCATATATTGGAACATACACATACATCACATGCCAGCCGCCATATTCACAAGGAGAAGATCAAGTCACGTGTGAAGGGACTTAACGACACATGAGTGCAGCCAGCATTACTTTTGGGGAAGCATAGGTGGGCCGACATCATCATATAAGGCTGTTAGTTGGACTTCTTTGGATTATGTTGATTGGGCCGCACATGGTTACACAAAGCACATCACAATTAACATCATCATTAATTGGGCCAATAAGAATCATCATGTGAAGGTGGGCTTGTAGACGTGGATTTGAAGGTGGGCCAGTGATAGAAGTTGTTGGAAGATAACATCACATCCATCATCGATCAGACGGCAGTTTTGAGGGGAGCGACTTCTGGAAGCACGCGAAGATCAACCGAACGAGATGAGCGGCTAGTCTAGTGGTTTCCTCCGGATGGAGGGTTTTTGTAAGTTAATTGATACTATGTGTTTGCCACAATCGTTTTAACTTGGTGATCTAAGCATTCGATGTTTTTCACTTTGATTTGATTTATTGGTTGTAAACGGTTACATTTATTTAAACCTTAATTTCTAAGCATTCAGTTCCCGAGAGTTCTAGTAATTGGGATATATTTGACATGGGGTTAGGGTTTGTAAGTTGTAATTGATAATCATTCGATAACCTTCCGTTATGTATTGACCGGAGTACTTAGTCGTTGATTATCACAATTGATGAATTAAGTTAAACACTTATGTCTATGTGAGTGTTTCGATTAAACACATAATTGAATCTAGCTGCAAAACCTGAAATCTGGAGGAACCATTGTTCTCTCCAACTGTTTACAACCTCGTATTTTCGTAGTTTGTTAGTTAATCAAACAATCAAATCCACAACTGAGTTTTACTTTTTCACTAGTAGTTAATCAAAACTGAGCATTACACACTTTCCACAATCCTCCTCTGGTTCGATATCCGACTTATCCTATCTACATAGTTTAGTTGGTTTTTGCATGTCACTAACGACAGACATCACCAACCACCACTCCACCACCATCAACTCCACCTAACCACCTACTTCGACCCCAAAATCCCATCCAAAATCTTTCTTGTTTACAAATCCACAAATTAACACATAAGTTTTGACCAAGATCTGGTTCTGTAACCACCTCAAGAAGAATAGTCAGCAGTAGGTAAATTTAAAAATAAGGAATGGAAAATGAAAAAAAAGTGGTTTAAATTCAATTACAAAAGTATTTTGATTTTTAGTGGGTGTTTGGGATTCCTTCTCAAAAGGACTTTTGGAGCAAATTTTGACTTATTAACTTATTAAAAGTTAAAAGGAATCCTAAACACCATTTTGAGAAGTACTTATCAGCTTAAAAGGAATCCCAAACACATTTGAAAATGACTTTTATGTCTTCTTTTGCCTTCAAGAAGGAGAAATGAATAAGTAAGGAATTCTTACTTATTGCTTTTGATAAGGACTTTTGAGAAGGAGAAGTCAATAAGGAATCCTAAACACCCCCTTAACTATGGTGGGAGGGCTCGAGGGGGGATGCTTCCAAATGTGGGTTGGTTTTGTTTCCAACATAAATTACCCTGTTTTGGGTTTGCGTTTGGTTTCTTCTACACAAAACATACCAACAAACTCTAATATTCTTCTTCTTCTTTCAAGAAAGATATTCAAATTGCAAACTGATGAACATAAACTATTAATAATGGCTTTGGTTATTCAAATTGAAAACTGATGAACATATTCAAATTGAAAACTCATGAACATAAAAGAATCATGGTTGGTGGTTTCTTGATTGGCAGTGGTGGAAGTCGCGGAGGGGAGATGAGATAGTGGGATTAGTTAATTCACAAAAATAAGGGTTGTTTAACCAAAAAAGTTAACTCGGTTAGGGCTAAAGGACATAACGTGTAGGATTTTGAAACGTCAAATACAAAACTCGTCAACTTTTGCGCAAAGGACACGCCTGCAAAAGAGTGTTAACATAAAGGACCAAACTTGTAATTTACTCTGCCCTTATTCTATATGTGAGTGGTTTAAATCATGTAAGGTGCATGTGTTGGTGATTAATAGGAGTATGTTAATTTGTCGTTCAAAAAAATGGCAGTGCATGTTGTTTGAAGCCGACAACAACTGATTCAAACCTCCATCGAGACTCGCACGAATTGAGGTAGAAACAAACTTTGACTACCCGAATGTTGGTGGTTCGTTGTTATGGTATATAATGCACTAGACCTGACGTCTCATATGCTATATCATGCACTACACCTGACGTCTCGTATATCATATTAACAAATCGCAATCTCCTTCAACGGACACTGAAACTTCTCCTTCAACGGACACTGAAACTAAGCGAATGGAAGAAATTCAATATGCTTCAATGATAAGTTTTATCATGTATGCTATATTATGCACTAGACCTGGCGTCTCGTATGCTTTAAGCATGACCAGTCACTATCAGCAAAGTCCTGGCATGGCCCATTGGACTGCAGTTAATAACATTCTGAAGTACTTGAGAAATAATAAAGATTTGTTCTTAGTATTTAGAGGGATGGAAGAATAACTCACTGTAAGATGTTACATTGACTCCAGTTTCAAAGTGACCGAGATGACTCTCGCTCACAATCAGGTTTAGTATTCATTATAAATGGAGACACTATCTCATGGAAAAGCTCCAAGCAAAGTGTGGTGGAGAATTCAACCACCGAATCTGAGTATATAACCACGTCAAATGCTAAAAATGAAGTTGCTTGGATGAAGAAATTCATAGCCGACCTCGATGTGGTTCCAAGCAATCGGAAACCCATCGAGATATTTTGTGATAACCCATGTGCTATTGCCCAGGCCAAAGAGCCCAGATCTCATCACAGGGCCAAGCACATTCTAAGAAAGTTCCACTATAGACGGTAAATTGTGGAATGTGGCGACATCGTGATAAGCAAAGTGAATTAAGATCAAAACCTAGCAGACTTGTTTACTACTCCCATGACTCAGGACAAGCATGATCAGCACAAGGGTGCTACCAGGCTTAGATTAGCTAGTTGTATGTTTTAATGTAGTATTTGGATGTACATACATTTGAACAGTTGTACTTTTGGTTTCATTTTTGGTTTACTAGTTAAATGCAATTCTGAATCTTATAACTATGTTCGATTTTAATACGTTTAATCCGTAAAATCTTGTATTCTTAAGTGTCTATAGTCGGTCAGACTCGTGGGAACGAATCTTAATTAAGACTATTTTGAATTTGGGCTCAAGTAGTTGACTTCCAAGTTCACATACCTCATTGTGAATGACGCTGGATGTAACTCGCTTCAAATCACCTTCATGGATCTTAGTCATAAAATGTTTTGATATCAATATACTCATTTAGTATCCTCTGACCTGCCATACATATTGGAACTTCCTTTTACCAAGGACTATTCTTTGATTACTATCAACCGTTGTCACGTAACTGCCAATCATAAAGGCTTTAATTGGGAATAGTTCTAAAGTTCAATGGAAGTTGTACGTAGTCGATAAGGATTATGTACTATTACTGTGACAACCCGAACTTTCAAGGTTAGCGTTACTTGATTTACATGACCTTTAGCTCGTATCGTTACGTTTCATCTGCCAATATACGTTACAATCATGTGCACGCTTTGTTAAACTTGCTTGGTTATTTGATTATTATTAAATGTATATGAGTTGTTTGGATATTATATGAACCATTTATTAAAGAAAACCTAGTCGCACATCACGTCTGAGTCGCACATTTCTTATATGGGCCAAGCACCTGACCCATGCTACTTGATTGTTCCCAGCCCAGCTCCATTGAGCCCGAAACGGAGCCCAACCTGGGTCTGGCTCACAAATGGGGTGCATACACACACAAGAGGTTGTGGGTGGTTTCCATAATCTATTATAATCACAAAATAGCAAACCGTAGCACTCTCTTTCTTTTTCCTTGTGATCGACGTCCTTTTCGAAGCTCTCATTTCCTCTAAACATCATCATTCTCGTTCTAGTATTCCGTTAGTATGTTCATGTAACATTCCCAAAAAAAAATTATATAACATAAAGAATATAAAAAAAACTTATGTTATTAAACGGATAGATCATGGGTGTGACAACTCGAGTTTCCAAGGTCTTTCCTCGACACGTAATCTGTTTTGCAATTGTGCTTGTGTGACTTAGTTGCTTTGTAATTCTATGTGTTTATTATATACTGGAGATGTTTATAATTGTGCATGCCTATGTTTTAAGATGTTTAGTATATAAACTGTAAAAGCTAACCCGTACATTCATGCACTCGACGAAAACACCCACCTCCACCCGACGCCTTCACCAATTTCGTCGGGAATGGGCTTTGGCCCAAGGCTGTTCTACCGGCCCAATTGCGTTTACGATATAACTTGTGAGATCAGTTATGTTAGAACACTTTTAGAACCCTAGAGCACCTTTTTTCCTGTGCGACGGCAACTGCAAGCCTTCGGAGCCTTCTCTTTTCGATCAATCCATTAGTTTTCTATCTCGGTTAGTGTTTAATCCGCACATGATTGATTGTTTGATATCATCGTTAAATGTGTAATTGAAATCATGATTCTTTGTTACTAAGTAATGCTTGAATTCATGTTGGATGAGGAGTTGTTCATTATAGATCACTAGGTTATCGAATACGGTTCCACATGTTAAAAGTGATCGGTTGATGATATAATGGTGAATGGATAGGTTTAATGTTTCTGTCATGAATCATGTAGAATAGATCTGATGTTATGAAGCAGTTGTTTAGGCCACGGTGCATGTTCAGTTTAATGCTTGATGATCGTATTAATTGGGTGCTGAATGATTATGTATTACTACTTTGTATGTGTGGATGATCTGGTGTAGTATAGTTCATGGTTAAGTTGATGATATGACTGATGATGCAAACTGGTAATTGAATAATTAAAGTGATTGTATGAATTGATATAATTGAGCGATTGATTGATGAAGTCGATGTAACTGTTAGATGATCTTTAGGGTTTCTGGGTTGTGTAACTGTTGTTGATGATGATCATGCTTTAGCCCGTCGAACACCCTTACCCGACGAAATCTAATGCCGACGAAAACCCTTTGACCGACGAAAATACAATCACGACGAAAACCCTTTGGGATTTCGTCGCCAGAGGGTTTTCGCCGAAGGGAGTTCGCGACGAAAATAGGATGTTCGTCAAGTTTGGAAACAAGCACAGTAACTCAGTTAAGTCTGTTAAGTCTGTTAATGGATAACTATGTTAGAATAAACTTAGAAATTAACTATGTGAAACATGAATTGTATGAACTTGATTAATTGTTTATGTGTTACATGATGTTAACTGCCAAGCACACTTTGTGATATTAGATTGCATGTGAAACCTTACAAACATAAACTGATTGTGTATACGTGCATACTATAGGCTTTGACTGAATATTGTGAGCACGTATTTTAGCAAACCGAGGTGAGTTCACACACTTTCTAAGGCATGGGATTCCCGGTGGTTGGGAATGGGTTAATGAATTAAAACAGAACCTACATATCCTCCTTGGGTAGGATATGTACCGCCATCCTCCATGGGTAGGATGCCAATATTAATCCTGCGTATTCTCCTTGGGTAGAATACGTACGTTCGTCCTCCTTGGGTAGGACAACAACCTTAAACTTACTAGACAAAACTCTATCATGAAGTCCCTCATTTTTATATCGACTTAATCGCCAGGCCACTGGTGAGCGGGTCATTAGTTAATAGCGCTATTAGGGTTGACAAGCCTCACACCATGCCGGCAGGACGGGCGTGTACTAATGGATCTGGGCACTTAGTCAATGATGATAGACATTGACGTAGGGAACAACTTACTTTCGTCAGTTGTCGATATGGTAACGGTCTAGTGGTTTACATGGGGAAGCCCCCACTGATTATGGATATGGTTTGGGAAACAAAGATACTGGTTAACTCGTGGTTTACGAAACAACTTATGGTTTTCAAAACAAACTTGTAAAACTAAACAACCAACTGTGAACTCGCTTAACTTTGTTGTTGACTCGTTGTTACATGCCTTGCAGGTCGTTAGATGCTTATGGAGCTTGCACGAGGAGGAGGTCGTTGTGGGATATGGACTGTTATGTCCCGTACTTAACATTTGAGCTTAAAACTATGTTTTGGTTATTTAAACATTACTATGCTTCCGCTGATTGCTTAAATTTGTTTGGTTACATTTGAACACCAATTATATTGGGTTTGGTTTTATTTACTTAATTGCATAGTTCAATGTGATTGGTGGCTTGATCCTGGTCAGTCACGCCTCCATGCGGTGATACTCCGCTTGTGTATTTTGGGGGTGTGACAGATTGGTATCAGAGCCATAGGTTATAGCGAACTTGGTTTTAAAAAGGTGAAGAAACACTAGATAAATGGTCAGAACCGAGATATCTAGGGGGTTTGAATCCGCATAAAAAGGTTAGTTTCCACTCGATTGATTCAGTTGTAATCGATCTTCTTCTCCGAGAACACTGCAAAAAAGAGCACCGTTAGCCTCGCTAAGGGGAGAAGAGGGTTCTCTCCTTGACCCGACTCCGGTGTGAGAATAAGTATGGGTAATGAAGAAGAAGAAGAAGTATTTGAGAAGTGTGTGTAACTTGAATTCATACCTGGGTTGTTTCTCATATTTATAGCCGGGAGTCGTTTAGGCGGGAAAACCCGTTAGTGAAAAGTTAACGGAAGATGCTAACCCCGTAAGCGGTTACATTTCCTTCCGTTTAAGTTCTTTGATCCGACGTGAGAGCACACAGATCGTGGTCTTGATCAAAGGCTGGGGATTTGCCACGTGTAATGTGATCAAGTGGAGATTAATCTCCAATTGCATGCCTTCGTTGTGATTTCAGGGGTGCCTGTGGTAATGACACGTGTCCAGACGGTTATAACCGTCTGGGTGGTGCACGATTGTATTTCTTCTAGAAGATTACTGCTGTAATCTGGTGTGGCACCTTATTGTGTGGAGACCCCTGAATAGACAAATCCAAATCTGGGTAGAATAATATCTAAGTCTGGATATTTAGGCGGAAGTATTGATCTCAGGATTTTTATCCTTTGCTAATGGGAGAAGACGTAAGGATTTATGATTTCCTTTGGGCGCGCGACTATAGATTGCCGATTACTTTCTTCCTTTTGTAAGACCAGTGCGCGGCCGCGCAAGGTTAAAAGGTTAAAAGGCCAGGTTGTGGTATGGTCTCAAATACTTATTATGAGGTTTTTGGGACCTTACCCCTTCAAGTCCCCCCAGTCTAGTGTTGTACTTATGCAAATAAGTGGAGCACTGGACTTATGATAGGGAAATGCTTTTGGGCGCGAGAAATAAGAAATCTTCTATGAGAATATTAAATTTTGATTTTTGTAAAAAAATTTTGGAAAATCTTTGACTTTTAACGAGACTGGTACAGTAAATTGATTGACAACCTGTCATTGTCAGTTGTTTTTTACTGTCCGTGTCTTACACGTGCGCGTGTAAACGCGTGTGTGTCTGATATTTACTTTTTCTGCTGCTTGGGGAACTGTGATACCCGGAACAGTCGCTGTGACGGTTACCGATGCTATTTATTGCGATAAGTATATATAACGTCTGGGTAACCTCTTTTGTGCAATCATTGTCTTGTTGAAAAACTTCCCCCATTTCTTTTCCTACGAGAAACTCTATCGTTCTTCCTCTTATGTCAACCGGAGAACATCAAGAAGATCTTACTGAAGAAATGGCGACTGAACTCCCAACGTTGAAGTGGACTAGGGCGTCCTTTGATGGTTTAATTCAGAATCTCAAATTCCCGGATAACTGGGGTGCTTTGTATCCTGAAGAGGGGCAAACGGCAGCGGATGCTCCGGCCGGGTATATTACCCTTTTTTGGGATTTTTTCTGTGACGGTAACTTTCGTTTGCCTGTTACTAGATTTTTCCTTGACGTCCTTGGGTTTTACAAACTTCATATTTCCCAACTTCACCCTATTGGCATGGTTAGGGTTCGGCATTTTGAATTTGTGTGCCGGACAATGCATGTTGAACCGACCGTTCCCCGATTTAGGGTTTTTCATCAGATGCATTGTACCCAAGGGTTCTATTCGTTTGTTCAGAGGGCTTCTGCGAAGAAAATTCTACTGCAACCCCCAAAATCCTTCCATGATTGGAAGAAAAATTTTTCTTTATCAAGGCCGGGGTGATTCCGGTGAAGATGGTTCTAAGGGGGAAGGATGACGTTCCGATTGAAACGCTTCAAACCCCTGTTGATGAGAACTAGTACCAAGATCTGAAAGATGTGCCCAATATTGCGTTGCCGGAGAAAGCTCTCGTCGGAGCCGGCATGAGTTTGAACTGGAAGATGGAGCGTGAAGATAAACCCGTATACACAGAAGATGGTCATAGTAAGTTTGGGGCTTTTCCACTCTCTTTCTCTTCCCTTTTTTTTTTTTTTTTTTTGACCTGCTCTCTCTTTGAATGTAGTTGTTTCTTTGTATGTTGTTGCCTTCAAGAGGGAAGGCGGAAGGATGGGTACCATCAAAAAGAAACCTGAAGAGGAGCTTTGGTATCACCGTATTGTAAGGAATTTTGTTCTTCTGTGAGACGCGGATCTATCTGCTCAACCAGCTGCTGGTGCTGGTAAGTTATATCTGCTTTTCTTTTCCTTTTTGCTCTTTGTGGGTAAGTTTTTGCTTTGCACTTTTGTAGATGAATTGTTGAATTTGGGCATAGGCCCTGAAAAGAAGAAACGCGCAATGACTTCTACTTCTGTGCCAAAGAGGAGTGAGACTGTTAAAGCTCAACCTTTGAAGACGAAGAATGTTGGAGAGAAGAAAGGTACGCGCCGTTCCTCTGTCTCCAGGTGTGATTATGTGGTGGTTTCTGACTCTTTGGAGGGTCTTACTCTTGCAGTGACTATGCGGGAACCGAAGCCTGAACCAAGGGATTCTGCTGATATTCCCCCATCCAACCCTAATGAGCCTATCGACTTGGATTCTAGTCCCGAACACTTGGTGCATCGGAAGGTTGGTAAAAGGAAACAAACTGATACTGACGCGGAGGGTCAACCTCCTAAGAAAGTGCAAAGGAAGAAAATTACCAGAAATGGGAATCTTGATGCCTTTGTTTCGGAAACTATTCCTGGTAAGTGTCGTTTCTCCTTGTTTTCTTTAAGCGGACTGAATCCTCACAGATTTTTATTTTTTCAGAAGTTCCTGTTTCCCCCATTCCCACAGAACTGCAATATGTGGTTAATGAAGAACGTCCATCCACTCCTCCGCGCGCTTCTGTTGCAGATCAGTTAAAGCCTGCAGAAGTTGCTGGTGATGGTGTGGAGAAGACTGTTGAGGTTGAGAAGCCTGTTGGTGTTGATACAGAAGCTGAAAAGGTTGTTGATCCGAGTGTGATGGATGGTGCTGATAATCCACCAACCCCTGAAGCTGTTGTTCAAGATTTGGGGAAAGAGAAAACTGCTGAAAAAATTTCAACTTCTTCCCCTAAACCTTCTGATGCTATGCCTGAACATACTGAGAGGGTAACAACTGAAGAACAAGGCTCATCTACTAGTGTTGATAAGCAATCTCCAATCCGTCCAGAAGAAACTTTGTGAGAATATTACTACCGGACTTATACGGGAAAAGATGCTTCTGATCCTCATGCCCCTGTTTGGAATATGAAGAAAGGCGACACTTTCTCGGATTGGCGTGTGTGCCAAGATTGGTTGCAGGGGATACTTTCGCCTGGCGAGATCAAGTTTCAGGAAAGTCGACCTTATGAACAAACCTACCAGTCTTACCTTGCAGAAACTGCTTCTCATGTTTCTACCACTCACCGCATAGTGCGTGAGTGGTATAGTATGCATAAGGAGCAGGCATCTTTTATGGCATCTCAAAAGAAGTTTGCCAAAGATGAAAAACGTGTGGCTCAGTTGAAGGCCAAATTAGAAGCTGAGCAAGCCAAGTTTGAGGCTGAGCGCAAGACTGAGGAATGGTCTGTTGCTGGTTGGAAGAGAAAAGCGGAAGCTGAGGCTGCTCTCCTGTCTGAGGAACGCAAAAATTGGAGAAGAATTTGCGAAAAAGATAATGCTGAGAAGGCAAACCTTCGTAACATTATTAATAACCTCAAGGCTGAGGTTGAAAAATTGAAGAATCGGGATGCGGAGGTAGAAAAATTAAAGAAGGAGAAAGCTGATGTAGAAACTGCGCTGGCGGAGGCGCGTTCTCATAGGGAACGTAGTGAGCAACGGGAGGTACAAGCTTTCGCCACTCTTGCCCTTAGAGATAAAGAGTTAGAGGAACTTACTGCTTTGGTTTCTGACCAGGAACAATTAAAGAAGGATCTGGAGCTTGCGCATTCCGAAAATACTGAAACCTCCCGCCGTTTGGCTGAGATTGAAGAGAAGCTAGAAAATTCAGAAACAGCGCGGGTTACAGCGGAAAGCGAGCTTGAACCTTTAAAGAATGATATGGCCTGGTTGAAAGATCGCGGAATTGCCTGTGTAAGTTTCCTTTCTCTTTTTTGTTGTGGGATGCGCTTTTTTGATACTCATTTTCGCTTGATTTCATAGGTTGCTGAATCTGTGTTAAACTCTGAAGAGCTGGATAAAACTGTTGCTAATCTAATGATTGCTGCGCAACGAGATGGGTATGCGCAAGGTTATGCGGAATGTTCCCAGCATGTGAAAAGTGCGTTGAAGGTTAACTGGGATGATAGCAAGTCTGCAACCTTTGGCGTAAATACTGCTGCCACTCTTGCTTCCATGAAAACAGAGTTTAACAATTTGCAACTTCCGGTTATGGAACTAATCAATGTGGCGCTGCAATCGGACGATCACGTGGCACAACTTAAAGAAATCTTTCCGGATGGGGGTGAAGATTTAGAGTAGAATGAAATTGTATTGAACAATTTTTTTTGCGGGGTGTAAATCCCTGTTTTGATGGTGCGCTGTTGCGCAAGTATTTCTAAACACTGTCGTGTTTGAAAATCTTCATGGCGTATCTGTACGCTGAAAACAGTATGTTTCTATTTGTTTTGTTTAACGATTTTACAATATTTTGCATGAGTACAATTGCTTTTATTGAGTAAGGCGAATGAAGTTGGTATAAAGCTCATGTGTGAATTTATGGTCGTTTGTGATGTGATCACTGACCGCGCATGGAGCTTGTTTTGTACTACCATAATGTTTTTGCGCTTACTAAAAAGAAATTGCATGCACTTTGTAAACACAAAAATAATAGAAACTTTTCAATTTTATTCATGGATAGAGCACAGAGGCTTTACAAAGTTTTTTTGCTAATAATTATATGGAACTTAACTTACTCTCTGATAGTTCCGCCATACTTGATGGATCATGTCTTTCTGCGGGAACTTATGGAGCCGTCACTTAGGTTTTTGCCCGTTTGCTTGGGCCTTCTTCTCCCCGGGTTATCTGCTTAATCTCTTTGCGCATATTTTGGAGTAAATGCGTGAGTTCACCGTTCTTGAGGGCTTTCTCTATTTCTGTGCGCAGAGATATGCAGTTGTTGGTGGTATGCCCGTTGTCTTTATGATATTCGCAGTATTGCGCCGGGTCTTGTCCACGTTTACTTTTCATTGGGATCGGAGGTTTGAATTGATAGTCCTCAGTACTCAGAACCTCCGCCGGGGTCTTTGTTAGGGGAGTCCACTACCTCTCCCTATTTTCTTGTTTGTTCTCCCTCTGTGCGGAGAGTTTGTTAATTGTTGTGCGAGCGTCTTCAGATGATCGACTTCCTGATCCAGATTTGCGCCATGACTTTTTAAACCTTCTTTCCCCGGTTAAGCTTAAGTCCGCGGGCCTATTGTGTGGTGGTGGTGGCCTGTTTGTTGTGAGGTTTTTCTCAGTTTGCGCATAAACTTTGGCCGCCGCCATTATCTTCTCCCAACTTGTTGGAAGGCCCTCTGTTCCAGATAAGACTTTAACCATGTCATCACACCTAACCGCGTACTTGAACTGAGCACGGATTAGTAGTTCGTGAACACCACCAATCTCTAACACTTCTTTATTGTATCTAGTGATGAAATCCTCTAGATTTTCTTCATCACGGCGCCATATGTTCATGACGTCAGAAGTGTCTCGAATGGAACGCCGTTGCTGGCTGAAGTGTGTTAAAAACTTTTCACGCAGATCCTTCCATGATTCAATCTGTCCGGTTGGTAGGTTATCAAACCAGATTCGCGCTGGGCCAGTTAATGTTTGTACAAACAGATGACACCATAGCGGAAGGGTCCAACCTCCAACCAAACCCGCGCTGGTAAACACTCTCAGATGATCATCGGGGTCTGTTAACCCATTGAACTTCCCTATGTTGGATGGTAATTTAGCCTTCTCCAATGGAGCTAGAGCTATCTCCAGTATGAACTTCGAGTTTTCCGCTGCTTCTGCAGGGCGGTAAACTAAGTCATAGTTGTGTTCTGCCTCAGGGTTATAAACCGCTCGAGGCCTGCACTTGTTATAATTTGGCTGCAGTCGATTGAACACACTGGTGTTTGCACTCAAATGGTATGTTGGATCGGATTCATCGGTGTGGGTGTCCCGTTGGGAACCCAACCTATCATGAACCGATTGTCTTCGACGAGGGTGTGGTTCACCATGGTGTTGTCTCTGGTAATTGCCTGACTGAATGTGTTGTGACGTAGATCTGGCATGAACTTCTGTATCTTCATAAGTTGATTCTTCCCGTTGGGAGGCATGAGCCCGAGATCCCGGTCTCCGTGATTGAGTCAGGGGAGCAGTTTGAGCACACAGCTGTGTGTATACTGCGTTTAATGCCCTTTGAGACCGGACATACCATGATATCGGAGTTTCTCCTGGTGGTAAAATTGATTGAGCAGGGTTTGCTGGTAACATTCCTGGAGTAACAGGATCATTTGCTCGATTGGATTGAACCTCGTTATCGTCCGAGGCCTCTTCTACGATTCCTTCTACTTGTAAATTGTTTCCGACGTTTGGTCGAGGACCAAGTTGCCGGTGCGATGACGAATTTTCTGCCATGTGCTAAACAGAAAATGAAAAGAACTGAATCGAAACGAGATAAAAACTAGAAAACAGAGGAATCGGTGGGCGCCAATGAAGAAACACTATATAAATGGTCGGAACCGAGATATCTAGGGGGTTTGAATCCACATAAAAAGGTTAGTTTCCACTCGATTGATTCAGTTGTAATCGATCTTCTTCTCCGAGAACACTGCAAAAAAGAGCACCGTTAGCCTCGCCAAGGGGAGAAGAGGGTTCTCTCCTTGACCCGACTCCGGTGTGAGAATAAGTATGGATAATGAAGAAGAAGAAGTATTTGAGAAGTGTGTGTAACTTGAATTCATACCTGGGTTGTTTCTCATATTTATAGCCGGGAGTCGTTTAGGCGGGAAAACCCGTTAGTGAAAAGTTAACGGAAGATGCTAACCCCGTAAGCGGTTACATTTCCTTCCGTTTAAGTTCTTTGATCCGACGTGAGAGCACACGGTTCGTGGTCTTGATCAAAGGCTGGGGATTTGCCACATGTAATGTGATCAAGTGGAGATTAATCTCCAATTGCATGCCTTCGTTGTGATTTCAGGGGTGCCTGTGGTAATGACACGTGTCCAGACGGTTATAACCGTCTGGGTGGTGCATGATTGTATTTCTTCTAGAAGATTACTGCTGTAATCTGGTGTGGCACCTTATTGTGTGGAGACCACTGAATAGACAAATCCAAATCTGGGTAGAATAATATCTAAGTCTGGATATTTAGGCGGAAGTATTGATCTCAGGATTTTTATCCTTTGCTAATGGGAGAAGACGCAAGGATTTATGATTTCCTTTGGGCGCGCGACTATAGATTGCCGATTACTTTCTTCCTTTTGTAAGACCAGTGCGCGGCCGCGCAAGGTTAAAAGGTTAAAAGGCCAGGTTGTGGTATGGTCTCAAATACTTATTATGAGGTTTTTGGGACCTTACCCCTTCAAAAGGGAAAAGCTTTTTTTGACAAAACCAGACTATAACCTGTACAGTGCTCAACGATCCACAACGACGCTTCGCTCCACGTGCAAGGCTCAACACTATAGGTGATATGATTTATGTTTATATTGCTTACTTGTTAGTTACATAGTACATTGTTCATGGTATGCTTAGATAAATGTAGCAACTATTGTTAGACACTCATTGTGTGCTTACTATCTTCTGTCACTCCACACTCACGCATTGTCATGACACTTTTCTCACTCATGCTCTCTTTATTGTGAAGATCATGAGTGGACGTATCAACCTAACTCAAGCCCAGCTGACGGCTTTAATCAATGAGCAAGTTACTGCAGCACTCGCAGCCGCTCAGGCAGGAGGTCAACATGCTCAGCCTCCTGCATGTACTTTCAAAACTTTTATGGACTGCCGACCTACTACTTTCAACGACACTGAAGGAGTTGTAGGTCTCCTCCACTGGTTTGAGAAGCTCGAGTCTGTTTTCGAGATGTGTGAATGCCCTAAGGCTCGTAGGGTGAAGTATGCTACTGGTACTCTTGAAGGTGTGGCGCTCACGTGGTGGAACGCTCAGGTTCAAATGCTGGGGTTGGTCGCTGCTAATGCCACCCCATGGAACGATTTCAAGGAATTGATCAAGGAAGAGTACTGTAATCGTGATGACATCCACAAGCTGGAGGTAGAGTTCTTCAACTTAAAGATGACGGGGTCGGAAATTGAAGTGTGCACGAAAAGATCGAACGAGCTGGCTATCTTGTGTCCTACTATGGTAGATCCTCCTATCAAGCGTATCAAGCTATACCTCAAAGGTTTAGTGCCAGAGATCCAGAGTCATGTGACTGCAGCGAACCTCGCCACGATTCAGCAAGTTATTCGTTTGGCTCATCGTCTCACTGATCAGGCAGTCGAGCAGAACAGGATGCCCAAGCGTATTGGTGCTACTACTACTACCTCTGATGCCCCAGCGACAACAAGCGCAAATGGGATGGAGTCTCAAGCAAGGGTTCAACATCAGCTCAGTCTCAGTCTCAGCAGCGAAAGACTGACGACTACAAGAGCCCTGGTCAGCAATCTTCTGGTAGTCAGGGGCAGGGTGGATACAGAGGAAACCACCCCAAGTGCAACCGATGCAACATGCATCATAATGGGCCGTGCAATAAGGGTCATTGTCTGAGGTGTAACAAGCCTGGTCATGAAGCTAAGGATTGCAGGGGAGCACGAACGGCAAATCAGAATCGCCAGCAACAGCCACCTGCTCCACAGAATCAGCAGCAGCAACAGCAGGGTAACAGGGGATGCTATCAGTGTGGTGCTGAAGGTCACTTCAAGAGGAACTTCCCCCAGTTGAACCAGAATCAGAACAACAACAATAATCAGGGGAACGGGAACAATAACGGGGGTAACAATGATGGCAATGGTGCCAGGGGACGTGTTTTCGTGCTAGGTCAGGGTGACGCGAGGAACGATCCCAACGTTGTGATGGGTAAGTTTCTTCTGGATGACTTCTTTGTTTTTGTTTTATTTGATTCGGGTGCCGATACTAGTTATGTGTCCCTAAAGGTTAGTCATATGCTTAAGCGCACTCTAACACTTTTGAACACCAAACACATGGTAGAACTAGCAAACGGTAAAAGTCTTGAAGCCACACACCTAGTTAAGGGTTGTAATCTCATCTTAGCTGGTCAGACTTTCTCTATCGATCTTATCCCCATCATTCTTGGTAGTTTTGACATCGTTATCGGGATGGATTGGTTATCTCAACATCGAGCAGAGATCCTATGCAAGAAGAAAATCGTCAGTATTCCTCGTTCTGGTGAAGAACCTCTCCTGATTCATGGCGACAAGAGTGGTGCTGTTGTGGGCATCATCTCTTTCCTTAAGGCCCAGAAGTGTTTGTAAAAGGGCCACACTGCTATTCTAGCCCTCATTTCTGATACATCCTCAAAGGAAAGGCAGATAGAAGACATTCCTATTGTGCGCGACTTTCCTGAGGTATTTCCTGAGGAATTACCTGGTCTTCCGCCTCATCGACAAGTCGAGTTTCAAATCGAGCTAGCTCCTGGAGCAGCACCAATAGCTCGTGCACCTTATCGTCTAGCTCCATCAGAACTTGAAGAACTATCCGCACAGTTACAAGAACTCTTGGAAAAGGGTTTCATACGTCCTAGCTCTTTGCCCTGGGGAGCTCCGGTGTTATTTGTGAAGAAGAAAGACGGTACCTTCAGAATGTGTATTGACTACCGCGAACTCAACAAGGTGACCGTGAAGAATCGTTATCCTCTTCCACGCATTGATGACTTATTTGACCAGTTGCAAGGGTCGAGTTTCTACTCAAAGATTGACCTGAGGTCAGGCTACCATCAACTGAGAGTCCGTGTCACGGCCCCAGTCCCGGTTTGACACGGTCATGAGCCGCGGGACAGGAACCCGTGGTATTTATGATGCGACAGCGGAAGATTTTAACAGGATCTTTTAAAATTTGAAATGCCTGATTATTTTATTTCATAATTCGGGATAAACCCCGTAAATTTACAATAGAGGAATTTTACTAGGAAATTCCCTGATTTATTAAAACATGTTTATTCATTTTAACTGAGCCACCTCTTCAAGCTTGTTAGTGCCCCGTAGCACGTTTTCCTTGATTTACAGCAGTTCGCCTGAAACATGTTTTAAAAATATTTTTGTCAGCGGGGAAATACTGGTGAATAATTCATTTTGACAAAATTACAAATAGTTATAAATTACAACATAAGAGCGATTACAATGGCTTCTATATTATTTTTATCTGGCGCCGTGTCACCTGGTGACGATGGTCATACCACTATTGGGTCTTTCCCCAAGTAGTGACGTTTATCATTGTTAGGATTTATTAGCATAACCGTGAGAAATTAGTAATGTGCACAATACCCCACTAGCCAGTGATTAAGATAACCACAACTTAATCCCTGTAATTATAACATTTGAAAATGGAGTATTGTAAAATATTTGATATAAAGAGAATGACTCACTTTGCAAATTTATGCGGGCAGAGTTTAGCCTACTGATTAGCCTGGTAACCTAATTTAAATAACAATACACACGAACCTGGTCAGTAACTAATACAGCATTTACGATAACTCACGAGATTAAACCCTCACGACAAATGACAAAGTGCAATACTTAAACATCCATCGAATTCACGACGAATGACAAAGTATAAACCCAATTTGAGCAGCACTTAAACATTCATCGGATAGTTTCAATCTATCGGACATTGAATCGTAGCAGCGATCGAGTTAATACCCGGTATCGTAGCAGCACCCCCACTAATTTCAAAGTGAAATTCGAGCAGAATATGATTGATTTTGAATGTTTCGTCGACACCAGTGAACTGCTCATGACCCGCTCTATTTATAGCTGAAAAATGGGGCTCACGCGGCACGCGTGAGCCATTGGCTCACACTTACGCGACCCGCGTGGCCACCTAGTCTACGCGTAGGCTTGCTGGGTCACGAGTAGGTGTGCCAGGTGGATGACACGTGGACTGGGCATGCTTATCCGGTCAAACACATGTTGACGCGGCCCGCGTAAGGCTAAGCTATCCCTTACGCGGCCCGCCTGAAGACCATTTTTCTTGATTTCTTGGTTTTTGATATGGATTAGGGTTTCAGGGATCCGGGTTTTCATTTACGAGTCAAATTGGGACATTTTTGAGAGTCCTTACATCCTCCCCACCTTATTTAAAATCTCGTCCTCGAGATTTACTAAAATAAGTGAGGATACTTTCGCTTCATTTCCGATTCCGGTTCCTAAATGTATTCGGGTCCTCTTTTAGAATCCCATTTAACTTTGACTAGTACCAATCTTTTGTGTTTGAGAAACTTGATCTTTCTATCTTCTATTTGAAGTGGTTTTTCTACGAACTTCAACTTTTCGTTTACCTCTATGTCTTGGAGAGGTACTACCAGCGATTCGTCCGATAAACACTTCTTGAGGTTGGATACATGAAATACGTCATGTACTCCAGCTAATTCTTCTGGTAATTGTAAACGATAAGCAACTGGTCCTATACGTTGGATCACTGGAAATGGTCCCACGTATCTTGGACTTAGTTTTCCTTTCTTACCAAATCGAACTACTCCTTTCCAAGGAGAAACTTTCAAGAGTACCTTGTCTCCAACTCGGAATTCTAGTGGCTTGCATCGATTGTCGGCATAACTCTTTTGACGATCACGAGCCGTTTTCAGTCTTTCCTTGATCTGAGTGATCTTGTCGGTAGTTTCTTGTACAATTTCAGGACCTGATAATTGACTTTCTCCTATTTCTGCCCAGCAAATTGGAGTTCTGCACTTTCGTCCATACAGTGCTTCGAATGGGGCAGCTTCAATGCTCGTATGATAACTATTATTATAGGAGAATTCGATTAAAGGTAGGTGGTCGTCCCAGTTTCCACCAAAATCTATCACACATGCCCGGAGCATGTCTTCCAGGGTTTGTATTGTCCTTTCATTTTGTCCGTCTGTTTGTGGATGATATGCAGTACTTAAATTTAGTCGGGTTCCCATTGCTTCCTGAAAACTAGTCCAGAAATGGGAAGTGAAACGACTATCCTTATCTGATACAATGGAGAGTGGGACTCCATGTAAGGATACTACTTCATCTATATACAACTTGGCTAACCTTTCCATGCTAAAGGTTTCTTTTATGGGTAGAAAATGAGCTGATTTGGTTAATCGATCCACAATTACCCAAATCGTATCATTACCTTTTCTGGTTTTGGGTAACTGAGTAACAAAATCCATAGTTATAAGCTCCCATTTCCATACAGGCATTTCTAATTGTTGTAGTAGACCTGAGGGTTTCTGGTGTTCTGCTTTAACTTGTGAGCAAGTAAGACACTTAGAAACATATTTAGCTATGTCCTTTTTCATTCCTATCCACCAGAAATTATTCCTTAAATCTTGGTACATCTTATTGTTACCGGGATGCACAGTATACCTAGATTTATGAGCTTCCTCTAAAATCTTATTTCTTAATTCTCCCTATTTAAGTACCCATATCCTTTTCTTGTGGAATCTCCAAATTCCATCACTTCCTTTTTCTAATTCTTTTACTCGTCCTTTCATTCCTTCAGCATCATCTTCGATTGCTGTTTCTTGAACCTTCTTCAGTTGTTCCATTAAATCTAATTGTAGATTTAATCTAAGGGCACGAACTCGCTTTTGCTTTTCATGATACTTACGACTTAAGGCATCTGCAACTACATTGGCCTTTCCTTCGTGATATTGAATATCCCAGTCGTAATCACTTAGAGTCTCCATCCATCTCCTTTGCCTCATGTTTAATTCTTTTTGCCCAAATATGTACCTTAAGCTCTTATGATCCGTATAGACAGTAAACTTACTTCCATACAGATAATGTCTCCAAATCTTAAGGGCAAAAATTATGGCTCCTAACTCTAAGTCATGAGTCGTATAGTTTTCCTCATGCTTTTTCAATTGTCTTAAGGCATACGCAATTACCTTCTTGCGTTGCATTAGCACACATCCTACTCCTAGCTTAGAAGCATCACAATAAACTTCAAAATCTTCTGTTCCTTCTGGTAAGGCTAGAATTGGGGCGTTTGTTAACTTTTGCTTTAAAATCCTAAAGGCCTCTTCTTGCCTAGGTCCCCATTCAAACTTAGCTGCTTTACAGGTTAGCTTAGTTAATGGTACCGCTATTTTAGAAAAATCCTTAATGAATCGTCTATAATATCCTGCTAACCCTAGAAAGCTTCTAATTTCCATAGCTGATTGCGGGACTTTCCATTTGGTGATTGCTTCTATTTTGGAGGGATCTACGTGAATACCTTCATGATTCACCACGTGTCCTAAAAATTGCACCTCCTGTAGCCAAAATTCACATTTTGAGAATTTGGCGTAAAGCTTCCCCCTTCTTAACAAGGTTAAGAGTGCATGCAATTTCCGACAATGTTCCTCCTGACTTTTGGAATAAATAAGTATCCAAATACGGTTTACAGATTCTATTCATCATGTCCATGAATGCCGCAGGTGCATTTGTTAATCCGAAAGGCATGACTGTAAACTCGTAATGACCATACATAGTTCTGAAAGCAGTTTTAGGTATGTCCTCTTCTTGTACCTTCAATTGATGGTATCCGGAGCGTAAGTCTATTTTAGAAAAATATCTAGCTCCCTGGAGTTGATCAAAGAGATCATCGATCCTAGGTAATGGATATCGATTCTTAATTGTAACCTTATTTAATTCCCTGTAATCGATACACATTCTCATTGACCCATCTTTCTTTTTCACAAACAACACTGGAGCTCCCCATGGGGATGAACTAGGTTGTATAAATCCTTTGCTTAATAATTCATCTAACTGCTTTTTCAGTTCTAATATTTCGGTGGGTGCTAACCGATAAGGTGCCTTGGCTATCGATGTAGTTCCCGGAATTAGATGAATCCTAAATTCTACTTCCCTGTCGGGTTGTAATCCCGGGAGTTCTTCTGGGAATACATCTGGGTATTCTGATACTACCGGAATTTCCTTAAGTTCCTTACCTTTCGTGTTAATGATTACTGAAATCATATACACCATTTCTTGTTTTCTTGAATAATTGGCCAACTTCATTGCTGAAATGAATTTCAGTGGCTTTCGTGCTTTATCTCCTGTAATTAAAATTACCTCAACTGTAGGTGTATATATTTCTATGGCATTTTTATCACAAAGAATTCGAGCATGGTTGGTTACTAACCAATCCATTCCTAACACGACATCGAATCCAGCTAAATTCATAGGTAACAGGTTTGCAGAAAATTTATGACCTAAGAGTTCTATTTTTCCTTCTCGCAAAACCTTATCTATGTGAACAGAATTCCCATCTGCTGTTTCAACTGTAAAAATCTGCCTAAGGGTGGTTAAGGGTAAATTAAGAGCTTGGCAGAATGAAGTATTTATAAAACTTTGGTTTGCACCAGAGTCAAATAGTACTTTTGCATAAACGTTGTGAACTAGGAACGTACCAGCTATTACGTCAGGAATTAGTTCTACTTCATGAGTAGTCAATTGAAAGGCTCTTACGTTCTTCTTGGTAGTTCCTTCTGCAGGTTTGGCTTTGTTATCAGTTGGTTATGTTAGTGCATACATCTGTCGCCTTCATCTTGTATCAAGTCTTATACTTGATATGTTAGATCAGGGCACGTTGTACGAGAAAATAGGAGATTGTAGGTTGATTTAAGTGTTAGTTCGCTTGAAATGGTTGGGTCCGCTTGAAATGACCTTTGTCAGTTTCAAGCGAAACCAACAATATGTAGTTTGCTTGAATTGGTCCTGGTCACTTTCAAGCGAGACCCCGTGGCCTATATATAGCCTCTCAAGCGAATCATTTGAAACAGTTTTCTGAAAATCATACCGAGGTGCTGCCGGTTTGATTCTTGATTGTATTCAGTGTTATATCAATCAGAAGTGTGTTTAAAGTGATTTGCAAGCTGTATTGAAGTTTGTTTCTTGTTTTCCGCACCTGAAACAGACTAGAACTTCTCTGAAAGACTCATTCGGGTCATCACACGATCCTACAATTGGTATCAGAGCCAAGGAGGAGGGGTTCTTTCCAATTCAGTTCGAAATTTCTGTTTTTCTACACCTTTTCTTCATTAGAACAAGATTTCACGGTTAAAATCGGACAATTTTTTCACAGAATGTGTAAAAGTACATATTAACAAACCCTGGAAAGTTTCAGCTTAAAATTCGGACTAAAAATGGATAAAATGGATCTTCGATCAGGTTTCGCTTGAACATACCATAGTTTTCACTTGAAAATTGTTTTCATTTCAAGCGAACTTAGTCACTTCGCTTGAAAGATTGTGTGCATTTCAAGCGAACTAAGTCTGTTCGCTTGAAATAGAGGGTTCGCTTGAAAAATCCTTGTCCGCTTGAAAAGTTGTTACTGTTTCAAGCGAAGTAACCCATTTCGCTTGAAAGGCAGGTAGTTCGCTTGAAAAGACAGTTTCTCGCTTGAAAGTTTTGAGTTCGCTTGAGTTTGTTTTTGCAGGGTATCTCGCTTGAACTGGTTCGCTTGAACTTGTAAGGTGCTATTTCGCTTGAAGGATCTCGCTTGAAATCGTATCTCGCTTGAAAGTGCAGTATTGTGAAAATTTCCGAATCATGAGTGAAGACTTTTACAACGCGTTTGCAACATCCCCGACTACTCCGGCTGTCATTGCTCAGAACATGAATCTGGAAAATGAAACCGGAACTACTCAGAAGCCCCCGAAGCTAATGAGCATTGAGGAGTATTACGGGTGGAAAGATAGGTTCGAAAACTGGGTACAAGCTAACCATCTAAGATCATGGGAATGTATTCTGAAGAAGTATGTTCTACCACGGACAGATTTACAAGTTATCAAAGAACTCTCAGAATTTAGTGACAAAGAACGTGACATGTACCGAGCTGAAAAGATGATGATTAGTTTACTTCAGCAGGCTATCAAAGAAGACATCTTTGTGTTGCTACAACATGACAAAACTTCAAAGTCAATCTGGGATGCTCTTAAAGTCAAGTTTGAGGGTAGTGAGATATGATTAAAAGCAAGAAGGCACTGCTCAAGAAAGAATTTGATTTGTTTACAAGTTTGCCCGGGGAAGATACAAAGAAGCTGATTGAAAGATACTGCCACTTGGTGCGATCCATGTCGATGCTTAGTATAACAAAAGATCGTGAAGAGTGGGTAGACAAGCTAGCTGACGCTTTACCGCAAAAAGAATGGGGCACATATTTGATGATTTTGAAGAACACTGGGGTTTATGATGGGTTAACAATTTCTCAGTTTATCGAGAAGATTGAAGGTCAAGATTTGGAACAGCAGAAGATCGCAAGGATGAACAGTCCAAGTGGTCAACAGGATGTAAAAATGTATTACAAAGGCAGTGTTCCAGAAGTTGAAAGAAGCCCGAAAATACAGACTGCGTTTAGTGCAGGAGATTCTTCAGAAAAGGTTGATCAAAGTCCTAAAAGCAGCAGTGGTTTCTCTTCATATCCGAGCATTAATCCAAAGAGCCCAACTTCAAGCTTCAGTTCTCAAAGTACGAAAAGTGGGAGTGGTTATGTGATACAATGCAATATTGCCTTGAATCTTCCAGATGGTCAAAGTTTTTCTGAAGAGATTGCGAAAGATCACATGGCTTTACTTGGTTCTGTGCTACTATCTTATGAAGGTTTAGTTGCAGGAAGGATCGGAAATCCTATACTTACAAAGGAGGATTACGATCAGATTGATGCAGAAGAAATGGAACTAATGGACATCAAGTGGTGTCTAGCTAGTGTTCTTAGACGAGCTGAAAAGTTCAAGCTGATTACTGGAAGAAATGACTTTCTTAATGCACATGTGTCTACTTTAGGTTTTGATAAATCTAAAGTTACTTGTTTTCGATGCAGGGAGAAAGGTCATTTCAAGAGGGAATGCAAAACTAGAGAGGCAAATGAAGTTAAGAATCCGTTCGGAAAAGATGACTATTACCGGAAAGCCATATATCAGCAAGTTAGTCAGCAACAACTACAAGAACCACAGGTGGCTCATGGTAGAAAAGTGATCGAGGATTCAAAGAGAGCATGTTTGGTGGATTTTAACTGGAACAAATACATATCGCCCGAAAGCAAAGCATGCTTAATCAATCAAGATGACGAAAGGCTACCTGAAGGATTTAGCTGGGATATGTTTGTTGATGAAAAAGGAGAATTTAAAGCATTCATTGCTAAGATTGTGAAAGAACCAGATATGTTTACCACATGGATGAAGTCTATTGGTGTAACGGTGAAGAATGTGGAGGAAGAGTCTGTTACATCTAAAGAAAGTTCACAGAGCTCAGATGAAAGTTCACAAAGTGATGAAAGTTCAGAAAAGGAAGTTGTTTTTTATCAAACACCAGCTGATTCTGGTTCTTCAGATGATAATACTGAAAAGTCAATTGAGTTTGATCAATCACCAACTGATGACAGCAGTGATGATGAAGAAGAACGACATATTAATGTTGCTAAAACTCATCTATCTCCTGAAAGTTTTCATTTTTATTTTGCAGATCGCTTGGAAAAACTAAAAGAGAAACAAGTTGCAAAAGAACAAATGAAACAGAAGTCTGAAAGTGGTGATCAAACAAAGGAAGATGTTCAGAATGAAGAAGTGAAAAGTGTTGCTGAGGAGATTGTTGAAGATGAGCAGGTAACTGAAACAGAAAAGGTGGTTGAAGTTGAGAAAATCATCCAAGTAGAAAAGATTGTAGAAGTCATCAAGCCTTGCTCAAAGTGTCTTGAATCTTGCAAAGATTGTGCAACAAAGGATGAAAAGCTGGCTGAGCTTGAGAAGATGAAGGAACAATTGTTGTTCATTCTTAATTACGTGAAGGAATCTTACGATGTATTGAACAGAACAGTAACTGGTCTTCAAAAGACAAATTCTGAAAGAGAAAATGCTTTGACAATGATGAATGCAACGTTGATGACAAAGCAGAAAGCTATAAACTTCTACATCGAAGAAAGTGCAAAGTGGAAGCAAGAGTTGGAAACCGAGAAAATTAAGAATGAGAGGATCAGACGATTATTACAGAGTTATTCTAGTTTTGATTATCTTATTGATCGAATTTATCCAACTGTTGCAGGTTTTGAAGCCTTTAAAGATGATGAAAAGCCTAAGAAGAAGGATACTGGTAAGAAATCGAGTGTTAGCTATAACAAGTGTCCGCCTTCGATCTGGGAAGGTTATTCTCCTAGAAAACCAAATGAGGAGCAAGTTCAAAAGGCAGTCAATATAAAACTGAAGTCTGATATAACTGATGAATTACCAGAAAACATTGACGTCACTTTCACATCGTCTGACACTGATCATGAGTCTGAGTTAATTAAAAAGGTGTTCGATCAGGTTTTGGATACTGATGAGGAGTCTGAGTTAAAGTCTGAGTCTGGAGGTTCAAGTTCGTCAGTCAACAGTCCAAAATCGTCGGTTAAAAAGGCTTACAGTAAAGAGTTTTTGTTATCAAAATCAAATTTGGATGATGAAACATTCAAAGTAGCATATACTTTGAATGATTCTGACAAATTATATTCTGACAAAGAATTTCCAATAAGAAGTGTGAAATTTGAAATGATCAAAAAGGTTTTCAAAATGACAGAAATTAAGATTTCTGAAATAAAATATTTAAATCTTACTGGAAAACCTAAAAAATACACTTCAAGAGTACAACAACGATTAAACAAGAAAAAGGGTTACAATTCTGGTTCTGGTTTTCAAAAGAAATCAAACCATAATGGTAGCTACAAAAAGAAAGGATTAGGTTTTATTCCACCAGAAAATTATAAAAATGAGAAAAATTCTAAAACAAAAACAGAATTTGTTTCAGGAGGAAGTGCAGAAGAAGAACAGAAGAAACCTTTCTGGAAACAATCAAACCAGGAGTTTCTTGCTGAGAAGAAAAGGAATGGAACTGGAGTGTTTCATCCAAAAGAGACTCGAACCTGTTTCAAATGCAATGAAGCTGGTCACGTTGCATGGAATTGTCCGAAAAATGCTAAGACTAAACAGGGAGTTTCTGAAAAACTGAAAGAAATAGTTGTTGATGTTGAACCACCAACCGAAAAATTCATAATTTTTGAAAACTCAACTTATGAGGTTGGTGAGTGTTCTAAAAAGAATTTTTACAAAAAGAAAGCAAAAGATAACCAAATGTGGGTTGTCAAGAAGGTTGATGTAAAAGTCTGCAATGATTCTGGTTTCACAAAGCCAGAAGAGCTACAAGGTGAGGTAAAAGAGGTAAATTTTGTATCTTCAGTGAATGATGATGAATTTCCATCACTGATGTTTGAAAAAATTAAGCAAAAGGTTGGTAAAGTTGAGATCTCAAATCAATTCTTTTCTGATAAGAAGGAATTTGATGTTGAAAAAGTTTTCAATGGAAATGTTAAGAAAATTTTTGGGAAAATGCTTGATGGGAAAGTAAAAGGGGCTAAAGATTTTTACGCAACAAAGAAAGCAACTTTTAACCCAACTGAACAAGAGCTAAATGAGCTAAAAACACCCAAGGTTGGTCAGACTTGGGTGGAAATTCTTTTCCCTTGAACATCTGACTTGCCGGAGATCCCAAGTTTGTAATCGTGGATCAGGAATCGGCATCTTTCTTGATAATTGATTTTATAAATGAATCTTATAATGATTGAATTTTTACAGGTTAAGTGTGACTTGCCGGAGCTTCCAGGATGATAAGTGCGAAGCAGGAATCGGCATCCTAGTTGGTAAAATGATCTAGTGTAGATGTTTTATTCCTACACTTGATACAGGTGATTGTATTTTTTACAACTGGTACAGAGGTTTTCACTTACATGTGGTAAATCAAGGACATTAAGTTGTACTTGTTTTTCTTACAAGTGGTTAATCAAGGTCATTAGGTTGAACTTGATTGGACCATACTTACAATTGGTATTTTGAAAAACAATGTGATGAACCACACCCCGATCCTATAAGTGATAAAATCAACAAAACTTATTTTCCGAAAAAATCATTTTGGTTAAAACAAACTTAAGTGTTTTGAAATCATAATGAGAAAATAGTTTTGTGTAAGGGGGAGTTCTGATTGTTTATGCCAAGTGAATGGCGAATTGAAGTGATTCGATATTGGTTGTCAAGTTTTTGTACTGTTTATTTTCAAATTTCCTGAAATGTGTTTGCATTTTAGGGGGAGTAAGATTTCAGAAAATCCAAAAACATTTGAAAATTTGAAAAAGACAAAAACATGATGAAATGAAAAATGAGTTTTTGTGTCAAAGAAAAGGAAATGATAGTACATCAGTAGATAGTCACAGTATGCTAAAGAAATGTAATGTTTTTATAGTGTTAAACGGTCTCACTGATGATATGTCGATAGGTTTTTACACATTTAGTAAGCTTTTTCGGGATATAAACTTAAATTCAAACTTGCTTATTTCGTGGGGAACACTACTTGGATATATATGTAACCCCTGAAATCTCGTTTGAAAGGTCCCTCTTTCTGAGATACTAGGTCTTTATGCTCAGTGATATCTGGGGTATTATCCCGGGACTTCTGATTTTGCGGAAGCAATGGCCTAGTCCCTGGAGAATACTTTCCGCATGCTTGAAATATAGCGCCACCCTCAGCAAATTGATGAAACAATAAAATTGATAGTCATTGCTGTTGTAATACAAAAGATCCTCTAAAGGGGACACACCAAAAGTCAAGCCGTCATCTCTCTGCTGAACCGAAGTTCTAACCTGAGCTGTCATGGTTTCGTACTATAATTTATTCCCTTACATATATCATCTGTGGTATACTCACCTATAAGACTGAATATTGGGATCTGGATACGGGAGTATATTCAAGAGGTGGGACACATGAATGAGTTTAAGTCCTTAAAACATCTAACTCATATCCTGAATCAGTTGAAATTTGTGTGAGAATTTAAGTGGATCAATATATCGGCAATCTAAGTGAATTGTTTAATTCTTAATGTGTAACTAAGCTCAACGGTACTTGTGACTTGTCAAAAACTGATATGATCCTCTTACACAAACTCACAAAAATATTGTTTGTAAATATTTCTTTATTGCATTTCAATATTGTTCTTTCTAGAAGTATAGCTTTTATTTGAAAATTCAAAAAGATTTTAGACAACTGGTGTTGGTAAGCTGATTTTCAAAATTCAAAGTGCTAAACATGACGAACAGGTTTGGTAAAGAGTGTTTGAAAAGAGTAAGCATTTTGAGAGGGGGAGTAAATTTTTAAATGAGAAAATTAATTTTGAAATGAATTCAATCCTGAAAGTGGTTCATCAAATCTTAAAGGTTAAATCATTCTAGTTTTTTCTACAATTGGTCATCAGAAAATTTATTTTTGGGTAGAGAATGTGCAGGTTTAGTCAGGTTTCGATACTTAATGACTCCGAGTGTTAAGAGAGCCAGGTTTCGATTCTGAACTTGTGAAAAGTGTGAGCTAGGCTGCGATCCTAAAACTGCTGATGCTGATGAACTTAAGGAATCAAGAGACCTGATCAAGAGAATTAGAAGTTTTCGATTCCAGCACAAGTTGATGGGGAGTCTGCTAGAGAAAAAGAGAGCTCAAGAGCCAGGTTGAGATCCAGGTAGAAAGAGCTAGAAAGAGATTCTGAATGCCCAGAGACTGATAAAGACTGAAGACGTAAAGACTCAACATGATAGACTCGTCAACATCTGAGGGGGAGTCAGTTAGTGCATACATATGTCGACTTCGTCTTGTATCGAGTCTTATACTTGATATGTTAGATCAGGGCACGTTGTACGAGAAAATAGGAGATTGTAGGTTGATTTAAGTGTTAGTTCGCTTGAAATGGTTGGGTCCGCTTGAAATAACCTTTGTCAATTTCAAGCGAAACCAACAATATGTAGTTCGCTTGAATTGGTCCTGGTCACTTTCAAGCGAGACCCCGTGGCCTATATATAGCCTCTCAAGCGAATCATTTGAAACAGTTTTCTGAAAATCATACCGAGGTGATGCCGGTTTGATTCTTGATTGTATTCAGTGTTATATCAATCAGAAGTGTGTTTAAAGTGATTGGCAAGCTGTATTGAAGTTTGTTTCTTGTTTTCCGCACCTGAAACATACTAGAACTTCTCTGAAAGACTCATTCGGGTCATCACACGATCCTACAGGTTTGACCAATTTCGAGCAGTCTGGCCTAAAATGTCCAGCTTCTCCACAGTTGTAGCAAACTGTTGCTTTCTTCTTTCTGCAATCTTCATCTTGGTGTCCGGGAATTTTGCAAAAATTGCAATACCCCTTGCATCTTCCAAAATGCTTTCTTTTGCAGGAATTGCAAAATGGAATAGTGGAAGATTGCCCAGTTCCCTTTTTCCTGAAACTACTACGGTTACCCACACGGAATCCTAAGGTAATCTTTTGGGCTACTTCCTTTTTCCGGTTTTCTTCACTTGTGCGTACCAATTCATCAGTTAGGGTGTTAGCTAATTCTACCGCATCGTCAATAGTGCAAGGTCTCGCAGCTTTAACGATATTACGGATTTCGCCAATCAATCCCCAAATATAGCGGGAAATAAGCACCGGTTCTGGTGAAGCCAGGGTTGGCACCACTCTCGCATACTCGAAGAATGTCGAAGTATATCCCCGACAATCTACACCCATCATCCGATGGTTCAGGAACTTATTTGCCATTTGTTCTTTTTCATATTCGGGACAAAATTTTCTTTCCATTATCTGCTTAAATTCTTCCCAACTCATGGCATAGGTCATATTTCTTCCTTTGGCTTGAAGTACCGTATTCCACCATTCTAGCGCCCCTTCTTTAAAAAGATGCGACACATACATGACCTTGTCTTCCTCAGCACATTTACTTATCATAATTACTGCTTCAGTTTTCTTCAACCAACGCAGTGCAGCAGCTGCCCCTTCATTGCCTGCAAATTCAGCTGGTTTAAAAGCAAGAAACTCCTTGTAAGTGCAACCAGGCGTTGCAACTTTCATTCTTTTGAAAATTGGGGCTTGCCGTATCTCATTATCGTTGTTAGTATGATTGCCACCTCCATTTACGCTATTACTGAAGTTATCTTCATGAGTACGTTTGCTAGGAATAATTTGTTGAGGTTCAACAGGTTTCTGGGCAGCAGCAAGGATTGCTGGAATAGCATTGGTTATTCCTTGAGCAACGATATTCTCGATATCTTGCCTAGTCATGAATTGATCTTCCTGGTTTTGCTCAGATTGGTTAACTTCGTTAACTGGTTCATTATTAGCGTTTTCCATCTGGTATTTAATATATATAAATTATTAGCATAAAATAAATAATAGCTATATGCAATTAATCACACAATTTCACAACACGTGTTTAGTCAAAATTGTTGATTTCTCAACTGCCATTTTTATATATTATAATATGCATCAGTACACACCGTTATCTTACAAAAGTTTTATTTGTAGGTTATTTACAGTCTTATTTTATTATTACTATTATTATTATACAATCACAGCTTCACAACCATCCTATCCCTTGGCACCTTAGAAGCGACGTTCCCTCTCGTCGTATTTCCAGGAGATCTGTTCTCCTACCTCCCGAATTCGATTCCCTGCATTCATTAGTTCCTCACCAAAATGGCGGAGTTCAGCTAAGTTTTCATTGCTCATTGGTGGGTTTGGTATAGGTTCTGGGTCGAACTGAGAGAAAAAAGGTGTAAGGGTTATTGAGGAGGTTTTGAAACTGCCAATCATTGGTCCACCACTCGTCTATTTCTCCTAGAGGTTGGGTATGGATCAGAGGATCTGGAATAGCCGATTCTAAGTTTATTGGAAGTTGGGTTTCAGCAGGATAAGGGAAGAGATTTTCATTGATAGGTCTAATGGTATCACAGTTTGCAAGTATGCGATCTAATTCTTCCTGCAAAGGCAATTCCTCGACTTGCCTAGAACTTTACCCAATTTCCATTTCTACTTGCCTAGCATTTTCCTCAATCTCGATCCCTTTTCCTTTATCAATGGGATTTTCTATTTTGGGAACTTTCCTAGTTGCTGGTTTCCTCCTGCGTACACGCCTCCAGCCTACAAATCTTCTTCTTTTCTTAGGTTTTGGTTTCTCCGGAGGTGGAGCTCGAAATTCCATAGGTTCCTCTACATCGGTTAAGTAACCAGTAAAGTCTTTGGAAACTTCCACTTTCACGGGATATAGATTGAGATTCTGAAGGGCTTCAGATAACTCATTCATGCTGTTTAGCATATATGCAAAAATGCACACAAAATGCTAAGTTAAAATTTTATAATAAAAATTTTCACAGGCGAACATTTAATATAATTATTCAAATATTATTGCACATACTGCGACTTTCTAATACAAATTGCAAATGAAATTCACAATATACTAAGGTTGCACAATCCTAATTTATTTTATTTTCTCTTACTAAGTTGTTTATTTAATGGGTAAAGTTTCTGACTTGCAGGTGATATGGGTGCTAGGACTGGGTCAGGGTATTTAAACGTTAGCATTTACTGCTATAGTAGCTAACATATAGAGACCTGCCCATTTTTCATCTAACTCATCTTCCCATGGTGGGTTATTGCCTATTTCTTGAGTTTCCTTAGGAATCATCATTTCTTTTGGTTGTGACTTCTTTATTTTCTCTTGACTTTTTCTAATAATCCGACTTCTTTTCTTAGGAGAAAGTGGTTTCTCAAACTATGCCTTACGGATAAATATTCCTTCCTCAGTATCTGTTGGGTATTTTGAGGATGAAGTTCCTTTTTCTTTCGGTGAAGTATCTAATTTATGATAGATGTTCGAAAGTCTTTGTTTACCCATACTGTAAACAAATATTCAAATAATAAAACACGTAACCACAAAATGGCAATTAGTAAAATTAAGTATTCTCTAAATACTTAATTGGCTTAAATCAGTGGCTCTGATACCACCTTTTCCTGTCACGGCCCCAGCCCCGGTTTGACCCGGTCAGGAGCCGCGGGACAGGAACCCGTGGTATTTATGATGCGACAGCGGAAGATTTTAACAGGATCTTTTAAAATTAGAAATGCCCGATTATTTTATTTCATTATTCGGGATAAACCCCGTAAATTTACAATAGGGGAATTTTACTAGGAAATTCCCTGATTTATTAAAACATGTTTATTCATTTTAACTGAGCCACCTCTTCAAGCTTGTTAGTGCCCCGTAGCACGTTTTCCTTGATTTACAGCAGGTCGCCTGAAACATGTTTTAAAAATATTTTTGTTAGCGGGGAAATACTGGTGAATCATTTATTTTGACAAAATGATAAATAGTTATAAATTACAGCATACGAGCGATTACAATGGCTTCTATCTTATTTTTATCTGGCGCCGTGTCACCTGGTGACGATGGTCATACCACTATTGGGTCTTTCCCCAAGTAGTGACGTTTATCACTGTTAGGATTTATTAGCCTAACCGTGAGAAATTAGTAATGTGCACAATACCCCACTAGCCAGTGATTAAGATAACCACAACTTAATCCATGTAATTATAACATTTGAAAATGGAGTATTGTAAAATATTTGATAAAAAGAGAATGACTCACTTTGCAAATTTATGCGGGCAGAGTTTAGCCTACTGATTAGCCTGATAACCTAATTTAAATAAAAATGCACACGAACTAGGTCAGTAACTAATACAGCATTTACGATAACTCACGAGATTAAACCCTCACGACAAATGACAAAGTGCAATACTTAAACATCCATCGAATTCACGACGAATGACAAAGTATAAACCCAATTTGAGCAGCACTTAAACATTCATCGGATAGTTTCAATCGATCGGACATTGAATCGTAGCAGCGATCGAGTTAATACCCGGTATCGTAGCAGCACCCCCACTAATTTGAAAGTGAAATTCGAGCAGAATATGATTGATTTTGAATGTTTCGTCGACACCAGTGAACTGCTCATGACCCGCTCTATTTATAGCTGAAAAATGGGGCTCTCGCGGCCCGCGTGAGCCATGGGCTCACCCTTACGCGGCCCGCGTGGCCACCTAGTCTACGCGTAGGCTTGCTGGGTCACGAGTAGGTGTGCCAGGTGGATGACACGTGGACTGGGCACGCTTATCCGGTCAAATACATGTTGACGCGGCCCGCGTAAGGCTAAGTTATCCCTTACGCGGCCCGCCTGAAGACCATTTTTCTTGATTTCTTGGTTTTTTATATGGATTAGGGTTTCAGGGGCCCGGGTTTTCATTTACGAGTCAAATTGGGACATTTTTTTAGAGTCCTTACAGTCCGAGACGAGGATATCTCTAAGACAGCATTCAGGACTCGGTACGGGCATTACGAGTTTCTGGTTATGCCTTTTGGATTGACGAATGCACCTGCGGTCTTCATGGATCTTATGAATAGAGTGTGCAAGCCTTACCTGGACAAGTTCGTTATTGTTTTCATCGATGACATCCTGATCTACTCTAAGAGTCAGGAAGAGCATGAGCATCACCTGCGGCTTATTTGGGAACTCCTTCGAACAGAACAGTTGTATGCCAAATTCTCGAAATGTGACTTCTGGCTTCGTGAAGTCCCTTTCCTAGGCCACATGGTAAATGAGGATGGGATTCATGTTGATCCATCCAAGGTCAACTCGATCAAGAAATGGCCTGCACCCCGTACACCAACAGAAATCCGCCAATTCTTGGGTTTGGCGGGCTACTACAGAAGGTTCATCAAGGATTTCTCAAAGATTGCACAACCTCTCACCTCACTAACTCAAAAAGGTGTCACCTATCATTGGGGTGATGCACATGAATCTGCTTTTCAGCACTTAAAGGATAGACTTTGTAGCGCACCAATTCTCTCATTGCCTGAAGGCATAGACGATTTTGTGGTTTATTGCGACGCTTCCATACAAGGACTTGGTTGCGTGTTGATGCAACGTGACAAGGTCATCGCTTATGCATCGCGGCAACTTAAGGTTCACGAAAAGAACTACACCACTCATGATCTGGAGCTGGGAGCAGTGATGTTTGCTCTTAAGATATAGAGACATTACTTGTACGGTACCCAGTGCACTATTTACACCGATCACAGGAGTCTCGAGCATATCTTCAAGCAAAAGGAGTTAAACATGCGACAACGTCGATGGGTCGAGCTCTTGAATGATTACGAATGCGTGATCAAGTACCATCCGGGCAAAGCCAATATTGTGGCCGACGCCCTCAGTCGAAAGGATACTACACCTAAGCGAGTGCGTGCGTTACAACTTACCATCCAATCTAGTCTTCCTACTCAGATACGAGATGCTCAGGTTGAAGCATTGAAAGCAGAGAACATTAGGGCTGAGTCCTTACGAGATCAAGGAAGTGATTTGTTGGGATCGAACCCTACCAGAGGAACAGATAATTAAAGCCAAAACTGGGTCAAAGCAGTGGATCCAGAATAAGCAGATGTTACATACAAGTCTCTCCCCTTGAAAGTGGTTTCAACATCTGCTAACCTCCTATCTACTGATCGTACAAGCCACTGACCGTCAATCTGCTACTCTTGTAAAGACTGATAGAAGACTAAAGCTCTGCTGCTCAATCTACTGTCTTGAGTCAAGTACTGCTGATCCGGACAAGCACTGTCGGGTTCACAGCAGTGGAAGGATGCAGCAGCTGTTTAAGTGTCTTTTATGTAATGAAATGTAATAGCAGTAGTTAGTATAGCAGTGTTTGTATAGATCAGAGGTTAGAGTTTGTTAGGAGGTTAGATGTCACTTTCATGGTGACGTCAGCTAAGATGCTCAGTGGTTTGCTAGTGCCTATAAATAGAACAGTGCTCTGTACTGTTCTATTAGCTCTTTGCAAACTTGTTTTCCTGCATGAACAAACGCTGAGCTCTGGCTGAGGGGGAGTTTGTATCAAGCATTACTTTGTAATCGTTGTTGAAATTAAATTCAATCTTTCGGTTCATTGTGAAAAGTGTTTTGATCAAAGCAATACTCTCGTTTGATTGTATGCAAAGTTTGTTTCCATCTTAATTCCGCTGCACAACTCATTCATTTCCATCTTAAATTTCAAACGTAAAATACAATCAAAACCAAACTCAGATCCAAAAATTGGTATCAGAGCGAGGACAGTCAAATTTGATTTAACAATCATTTTGACATAAATAGTTCAGCTCAAAATCGTTGATATCGATAGTTTGTTCGTTTTAGTTGAAAAACAGAGCAAGGTTTAATCACCATTAAAGTTGATTAATCAGTGTCTGTAAAACAACCAGGATGACATCACAATCTCTAGATGATAAGAATAACATTGGCTCGCTTTTTAAACCACCTATGCTTAAAAGAAATGAATACAACATCTGGGAGCGAAGGATGGGTCACATCCTTGCTCAACAGAACACTGGATGTTGGAGGTCTGTTGTTTTTGGTCCCCATGTTCCTACGGTGCCAAGTGCTGAGGATCCAAAGAAGTTCGTACCAAAACCTTATGAAAACTATACTGAAACTGATTTTCAAAAATTTGAACTGGATGCCAAAGCATTTAGCATCATAGCATCTGCATTACCAAATGAGATCTATGCTGGACTGTTACATTGTAACAGCGCCAAAGAGCTATGGGATGCTTTGAAGGAACAGTTTGGGGGAACCGAAGAAGTTATTGAAAACAATAGGGAAATTCTGAATCAGCAGTATGAAACCTTCTGTCACATTAAGGGTGAATCATTGACCCAACAATTTGAACGGTTTAGTTGTCTCATCAGTGAGCTAAGGCTTGTTAAGGTTGAATTTCCAAAATCAACCCAAAATAGCAGGTTTCTTAGGTCGCTACCTGATAAATGGGACACAATTGCATTTGTGACTAGAAACTCTGTTGAGTTCAAAGATCTGACCCTGACCCAACTTCATGGTAGACTCCTGACTTATGAAACGGAGTTGAACCAGAAAAAGAAGTTGCAAGAGTCTGGAAAAGCCACTGATGATTACTCATTCGGTAGTACAACTCTTCTGGGTCAGGAAGAATCTGGTTGCAGTAGTAAGGAACAGGGTTATGATCATTTCATTGATATAACAGCTGGTGGTAACTTTACCAACCCTGATTCTCACTCTGCAAACTATGCTTTCACTGCAAACACTGAAAACCAGATGTCAGATAATTTGTGCTTTGAACTCAATGATTTACAACATTTTGATCCCACTGAATTAGAGGAAATGGACATCTTGCACCAATTGCCTTTGCTCAGTGTTAGAACTAGCAAATTCTACAAAAGAACAAGGCGAAAATTCCCAAGTTTACATGGGAATCTGAGGGTTGGGTTGGATAAATCGAAAATCAAGTGTTACAAGTGTAATAGGTTGGGGCATTTCACTAGGGAATGCAGGAGTCAAACTACTGGTCCTATAATCACTCACCCTAGCTCAAATCCTAGACCTCAAAATCAAGGCACTGTGCATTATGCCCAATATACCCCTGCAGCTCATGTTAACGCTGCACATTATGCTGCTGCCCCTGTGCCAGTGCACTATGTCCAAACTACTGTCCCACAAATTCAGTACGTGCAAACCCCTGTCCCCCAGGCACAAGTGCAATCTGCTGCACCACAAACTGCTGCTCCAGCAGTGGTACAACCAGATCAACAAAGTTTTTTCACTCAAGGCTTTGTTGACTGGAGCAGTATGCCTGATGAGCTTAGTGATGAAAATTTTGCACTCTATGCTTTTAATGAACCTTCTAATGATGAATTTTGTTTGATGGCATTAGAGTCAATACCAGAGGGGATTGAAACTGGAGGTGAACAGCTAAGTGATGAAACAGTGGATGAGGTGACTGAAGCAGTTGTTAATGCAGTTGCTGGTGAATTGCTGCTGGGAGAAAATTTAGAAACCCTGATTGAACCACTGACAGACCCATGGTCCAAAGAGGACAAAGAAGAAGAGAAAATTGAGAAAGCAGGTGAGAAAGAAGAAAGGGCTGATGATGAAGTAAATCATCAATGTGATTGTGCAATGATGGCTGCTGCCAAGGTATCACCTCAAGTTCTTGAAAAACTGTGTTCTGACAATTGCATTATTGCTTTTGCTAACATCAAAGAGGTAAATGAAAACCTTCGGAATAAAATCTTAACTGATGAAGTCAAATTTGAAAGGTCTTTAAAAGAACTTAAAAACAAATTGACTGAAAAGGAAAAAGAGATCAGCAGTCTGAAAGAAGAACAAAGCATAACCAAAACTCAACTCCAAACTATGGTAGAAAAATACCAAGTTTGCAAAAAGGAGTTGGAGTCCACCCAGATCACCTGTGAAAGATGGGTGGAATCATGCAAAGGGTATGAGGTTATGCTTGAAAAACAGATAAAAAGCAATGTGAAATTTGGTGTTGGTTATAGAAAACATGATGATGAAAACACTACTTTTGGAAAATCTGTTCAAACCACTGATGTAACCACTGAGTTTATTCCAACAAACAAGAAAGGCCAAGAAGTGAAAATCACTGATAAACTTGGTAACAAAATCACACTTGACAGACCAATGGGATCCTCTACTTTTGAGGAGCTTGAAGATTATCAGTTTAAATCAAAATGGTCTGATGAGTGTGATATTCTTGAAAACTTCAAGCCCATGGACTTTACATCAACTGATGGTGTTAAAGCTCCAAAAGCTAAAGTCATACCTCTCAAGGACATCCCAACAGAGGTTAAAACCTCTGCTGCAAAGGAGTCCGAAAAGAGAAAGAAGAAAGAAAAGATCAATAACTTGTTTTGTGAATTCTGTGAGAAAAGGAATCATCTAACAAAAGACTGTTTCCACTTAAAAGCTTATGATTTGAACAAAACAAGTGTCATTATTTCAGCTAATAGCTGCATTGTTTGTGGAAAAACAAACCACAAAACTCAAGCATGTGTGTATCTCAAAAACTTTGATGTGAAAAAGAATGAGTACACTGCTAAAACATCCTTGAGTCCATCAACATCATCTGTCAAATTCACCAAGAACCAACCACTGTTTGTGCCAGTTCAAACAGCTGTCACAAAACAGCTGAACCAAACATCTGTCAAAAGAGATGTTCAGGTTACTGATGCACCCCCTGCCAATCAGTTCAGAAAAGGCAAGGAAAAACAGTCTTACCAAAGGATTCCACACGTTTATGAGGCCTACAAAAGGCCCTCTAAACCTAAAGTGAACAGGCATCCTTTTGGGTACCAACAGGTGATTGTCAAGACCCCCAACAGTGGTTAGCAAGAAACAGTACTAAAACTGTCCAAACCCCTGACCTAACCACTGTCCATCAATCTGCATCCATCCCAGACACCGTTGAGACCCCATCCAAAGCCATGTTGGCTTTGGAGACCCTAATGAACTAATCCTTTTACTTCATGTGCAGGGAGCTTCTTCATGCTTTGATAGTCTTTGGTATGTAGATAGTGGAGGCTCCAGGCAAATGACAGGATGTAAAGCCCTCCTCAAAGACTTTAAAATCCATGGAGGGGGTGATATATCCTTTGGGAATAATAGTAAAAGGAAAGTTCTGGGGTCTGGTACAATACAGTCTGGAAATGTAAAATTTGAAAATGTCAATCTGATAGACAATCTGAAATTCAACCTCCTGAGTGTTTCACAAATGAGTGACAAGGGGTATGGATCATTCTTCACAAAGGAGTGTTGTAGGATTGTTGGACCAGAAATGGTCAAAAAGATTGAAGCAATAATAAAAACTGGTCAAACAAAACTTGTTGCTCAAAGAAGTGGCAATGTTTATGTTGTTGATATGTCAAAAGAGTGTCCCAGAACTGATGTTTGTCTGTTCTCAGCTGCCTCTAACAAAGAGACATAACTTTGGCACAGAAGGCTGGGGCACACAAATCTTAAGACAATCACTGAAATTTCAAAAAATGGTTTGGTGAGAGGCCTACCACAAAAATTGTTTTCATGTTCTGAACATTGCATTTCCTGTTTAAAAGGAAAACAGCATAAAAGTTCTTTTAAGTCCATTGAAGAGTCCAAAACAACCCAGTGTTTGCAAATGCTACACATGGATTTCTTTGGCCCAGTTCAAGTCATGAGCCTCAAGAAGAAAAGATATTGTTTGGTTATTGTTGATGACTTTTCTAGGTTTACATGGACTTTCTTTTTACACTCAAAAGATGAGACTGCAGGCATTTTGCAAGACTTTGTGATACAGGTTGAAAAGCAATTTGACCTTCCAGTAAAGTCTTCAGGAGTGACAATGGCACAGAATTCAAAAATAAGGAGTTGGATGCCTTCTGTGTGAAGAAAGGGATTGTAAGGCAGTACAGCATCCCTAGAACACCAGAGCAGAATGGGGTAGTGGAAAGGAAGAACAGAACTTTGATTGAGGCTGCCAGAACCATGCTTGCTGATTCAGGTTTGCCATTAACTTTCTGGGCAGAGGCAGTAAACACTGCTTGCTATGTCCAGAACAGAGTGTTAATAAACCCCAGGCACAAAAAGACTGCTTATGAAATTCTGTATAAAATCAAACCACTAATCTCCTACTTCAAAGTGTTTGGCTGCCCATGCTTTATTTTGAACTTAAAAGATTCCATTTCAAAATTTGCAGCCAAAATTGATTGTGGTTATCATCAGGGATATTCAACCACTGCCAAGGCCTACAAAGTGTTTAATACACGGACCAAGGCAGTGGAGGAGACTTTGAATGTAAAGTTCAATGAACTTTCATCAATGAAAATCCCAGCAAATCCTGCAGATCTGTTTGATCTTGAAAATTTTACTTTTGAAAATAATGCTGCCAAGACTAACAGTGCAGGTCCATCAGAGGATTCAACACCAGACTATGGGTATGAAATCATCATCCCTCAAAGGTCTGTCAAAATGGGAAGAGCATCAGATGTTCAAAACAGCTGTCAAAGCTCAACCACTGCTACCTCAACAGTTGTTGACCAAAGTAGCCCATCAACCACTGCTTCCACATCCTCAATCACTGCTGACAAAAGTCCCCAAACAGTGGATAAAAGTCAGCATGTGTCTACTTCATTACCTCCCATTCCACCACCTTTTGAAGCCACTGCTGGATCATCAAAGTCCCCAGCAGTGGTTAGCTCAGATGATACACATTTGCATCCTTCACCAACAAATGCCATCATACCATACCAAGGAGATTTAATCTTTTTGAGATCTCATCCACCTGATCAAATCATTGGCAACATCAATGAAGGGGTGCTCACAAGAAGCCAAACCCAAAACATTTGTCTTTTTGCTGGTTTTCTATCACTCCATCAGCCAGTCAAGTACCAAGAGGCACTGAAAGACAACAGCTGGGTAGAAGCCATGCAAGAGGAGCTCCAACAGTTTAAAAGACAACATGTATGGGAGCTTGTACCACTGCCAGAAGAGGTTAGTCCCATCGGCACAAAGTGGGTCTTCAAGAACAAAACTGATGAAAGGGGCATTGTTATCAAGAATAAAGCCAGGCTTGTGGTTCAAGGTTACAGACAGGAAGAGGGGATTGATTATGATGAAACATTCGCCCCTGTTGCAAGATTGGAAGCCATTAGACTGTTCCTGGCCTTTGCTGTCAACCACAACATGAAGGTGTTTCAAATGGATATCAAAAGTGCTTTCCTCTATGGTACAATTCAAGAAGAGGTGTATGTTTGTCAACCTCCACGTTTTGAGGATCCATTTTATCCAGATCATGTCTACAGGCTAAACAAAGCCTTGTATGGCCTGAAACAAGCACCAAGGGCCTGGTATGAAACTCTTTCCAACTTCCTACTCTCAAATGGTTTCAAAAGAGGTACCATTGATAAAACATTGTTTCTAAAATGGAGAGGGAAGGATTTAATGATTGTCCAGATTTATGTGGATGACATCATTTTTGGAAGCACATGTAACACAATGTGTGAAGAGTTTAGAGAACTCATGACAGCTGAGTTTGAAATGAGTGCAATGGGTGAGCTGCAATGCTTTCTTGGTCTCCAAGTTCAGCAAATGCAAAATGGAACTTTCATTCATCAAAGCAAATATGCTAAAGAACTTTTGACTAAATTTGATATGAATGATTATAAACCATGCAGCACACCCATGGCAACAAATAAGCTTGTCATGTCTGATGAAAAGGATGAGCTGATTGACCAAACTTTATATAGAAGCAGGATTGGGTCTTTATTGTACCTAACTGAATCTAGACCAGACATCATGTTTGCAACATGTGTCTGTGCAAGAAGTCAATCAGCTCCCAGAAAATCAAATCTCATTGCTGTAAAAAGGATCTTCAGATACATAAAAGGTGCTCCCACACTTGGTATCTGGTATCCAGCTAATGGGAATATCAAGCTTTCAGGCTTTTCAGACAGTGACTTTGCTGGATGTAACACTACAAGGAAGTCCACATCAGGAGGGTGCCAGTTTCTAGGTGATTGCTTAGTTTCATGGCAAAGCAAAAACCAAGCAGCTGTTTCAACATCCACTGCTGAAGCTGAATACATTGCTGCTGCAAGTTGTACAGCCCAACTCCTATGGCTTCAAAACCAGTTACTGGATTTTGGTATCACTGCCTTAAAGACACCACTGATGTTGGGTAGCCAGGCAGCAGAAAATATCATCAAAAATCCAGTTTCCCATTCAACAACTAAACACATCGACATCAGACATCACTTTGTGAGGGATTGCTATGAAAAAGGTTTGATTTCTCTGCATCATGTTCCAACTAAAGACCAGCTGGCAGATGTGCTCACAAAAGCACTAGATACAACCACTTTTGAAAGCTTGGTTTCTAGGATTGGCATGCTGAACATGGAATAACAAGTAAAATCTTGTTTTTCTATGTTTAAAAGCATTAAAATGTTTTCAGAAAATCAAAAATCCATCCTTAAAAATAGCCAAAAATGAAATTTTCATTAAAATCCTTAAAAGTCTGCCATAACCACTGATTGTTCAAATGACTGCTCTACTTCAAAGTCTGCCCACTGCTGAAAGCCATCCTCTGTTCTCTCATTTCTTTGATAAACTCTGTTGATCAAAAGCAGTGTCTTATCCACTGATATGTTATCCACTGATAGTGAAAATCATCCACTGCTTCCATTTTACCGTTGTAACCACTGCCTTCATCAGTAACTTTCATAAAAGTACTGTCCTTCATTTCCTCAGAGTTTGGCATGTGGGCAGTACATAGTGATCAGTACTTTTGTAACCGCTGCCACGTCAGCCTTCACTTTTTCATCTATAAAACCCCCACTTCACATCAAAAACAGGGTTTTACTGTCGAATTGAATTCTCAAAAATTCTCTTCTCAAAGCAGTTTTTCATCTCATTTCTCCACAAATTTCTTCGATCCTCATCTTCAAAATGACAAAATCGAAGCCATCACAAAACCCACTTCAAAATCATCGTCGAAAGCGGTCTCTCAAAAGGCCACTCTGATGTCTGTCGTTAAGGACATGCAAAAACTGAAATAAACTAGGTAGCTAGAGTAAGTCGGATATCGAACCAGAGGAGGATTGTGGAAAGTGTCGAATGAAAAGTATTAATTAATTACTACTGAGTTGGAAAATCGGTGTGATTGATTATAAGAATTATCTAAATTAACGAATAAAATTGAGAAAAAGATTGAGTTGTAATAAACAATGATAAGGAAAGGTGATCACTCCGGGATTCAGATTGTGTGATTAACTAATAACTTAGCTGATTGTCATATTGGATACTATTGGTTAAACGATATAATTATCAACTATTCATGCAATGAATAATTATTCAACCAACAAAGTATAATCGGATTTAAACGTATTTATGTCTCTGTCTATCACACAGGATTCGTTTGTCAAACGAATTATAAAAACGCAAGTAAAGACCGTCTGTCACACGGTTACAATCCGAACTCAATACATAAAACAATAAACCAAATCAATAGTGTCTTACACAATCATTCACCCGAAGTGTCCACGAGAGATTTAGCCGCTCATGTCGGTTGATTGATCTTCATAGCCTTCTCTATCCTCTCCTCCCCCTGCCGTCGAAGATATGATTCTTTTTTTATCTGCCGTAGTTCCTGTGTATATGTTGTATGACGGCTGCCAACTCTGCGTGTGTATTCTCTCCAAATCGTGGGCCCCAAAAAACCCAATATGGCTGCCAACATGTCCTCCCCAAAGTCAATCCTCCTTCACGTGAATATGGCCCAATATGTATGCTGTCGTCCAAGATTCGGCCCACACAAGTCCATATATGGGCCCAATTATGTCCACGTGATGTTGTCAGCCCACTTGTGATGATGTTATGAAAATCCTTTTTGAAACCAAAGCTCCTCACGTGAGTTGTTGTGTGTGTATGAGAATTCCCAAAGTCAATGTGTGATGATGATTATGATGTTTACTTTTGAAAACTTAAATTGATGTTGACTCCTCTCCTTGTTTCTCCCAAGTCTGCTGTCACGGCCCTCGGCCCCGGTTTGACCCGGTCCAGAGCCGCGAGGCAGGAAATCCGATGGTATCTAATTAAGTAACAGCGGAAGTCTTTTTAAACAGGATCGATTAATATTAAAACTGCTCGTTTATATATAATATAGGGATAAATCCCATAATTTACAATAAAGTGATTTTGCTGGGAAATCATTATTTCTTAAAACATGTTTCTTTATTTATTAACATTGAGCCACTTTCTAAGCTTGTAGTGCTCCACGGCACTTTTCCTGTGCTCACAACAGATCACCTGAAACATGTTTGAAAAAGGTTTTGTCAGCAGGGAAATACTGAGTGAATCATTCAGTTTTACTAAAACGACACCTTTGTTATAATTTACAGTATTAAGAGATTACAATGTTTCTGATATCAAACCAACTACCCACAGTATTTGTCACTCGACTCTTTTCGGTGACTGTGGTCATATCACCATTGGCTGCCCCAATGAATGACGAATATCACTAATTTTAGGTTCGCTCACCTAAAGTGATAAAACTGCAATACTGTGCACAATACCCCACATACCGGCTGTAATTTGGTGATTACATAAACTTAATCACTGTAATTATAACCTTTGAAAATAAACATGATTTTGAAAGTAATTTGATAAAAAGAGAATGACTCACATTGTAGATTTAACGAGCAGAGTATAAGCCTACTGATTAGCCTTGATTAACCTAATTTAAATAACAATGCACACACAAACAGGTTAGTAACTAATACAGCAGTTACGACAATTCACGAGATGAAACCCTCACAACGATTTACAAGTGCAATACTTATCAATTCAGCGGATTCACAACGAATGAAAGAGTATAGTCCGATTTCGAACAGCACTCAAACATTCAAGTCGAAATCACGATGAATAACAAAGTATAAACTCAATTTGAGCGGCACTTAAACAATCGTTGGATAGTTATAATCGATTGGAAGTTGAATCGTAATAGCGATCGAGTTATTACCCTGATTGTGGCAGCAATTAGTGATTGTGTGTGTTTAGTGAACTGTTTCTGTGATAACTCAGTCTACGTAACTCGAATTTACGTCGTTCCAAAGACAGAATTCAAGTCCCAATGCCATGTATTTATAACCTAATTTTGCACCCCCCGCGTGTCGCGACAGGTGACACTGATTCTGTCGCGACTCGCCTGTGGTAACACCCTAGCCTAGAGTAGCCTTGTCACTAGTATAGGCCTGTTGAGTTGATAATTCGTGAATTCTCAGTTTGTACAACGCATTTTAGAGATAACTATCAACTTAGGGTTTACCCCCCTTAAGTTTTAGGGGCCCTAATCCTGATTTTAAATGTTTTGAAATTTTTAGGGTTTGTTCAGAATTACTTGGGTTTCTCAATTAAGGTTTCCTATTGGCCAAATTAAATGATAATTAGGACTTTTGATGAGAGTTGTTACATTCTCCCTACCTTAATAAAAATCTCGTCCTCGAGATTTACTGGAATAAATGAGGATACTTTCTCTTCATTTCTGATTCCAGCTCCCAAGTGTATTCAGCTCCTCTCTTTGAATCCCATCTGACTTTGACTAAAACTAGTCGCTTGTGTTTGAGAAACTTGATCTTTCGATCCTCAATTTGAAGAGGTTTCTCAACAAATTTCAGCTTTTCGTTTACCTCTATATCTTGAAGAGGTACTACCAGTGATTCATCTGATAAACATTTCTTAAGATTGGATACATGAAATATATCATGTACTCCAGCTAATTCTTCTGGTAGTTGTAAACGATAAGCAACTGGTCCTATACGTTGGATCACAGAAAATGGTCCTACGTACCTGGGACTTAGCTTTCCTTTCTTACCGAATCGAACAACTCCTTTCCAAGGAGAAACTTTCAAAAGTACTTTATCTCCGACCTGAAATTCTAACGGTTTGCGGCGATTATTTGCATAACTCTTCTGACGATCTCGAGCTGTTTTCAGTCTTTCCTTGATCTGAGTTATCTTGTCAGTAGTTTCTTGCACAATTTCTGGACCTGATAATTGACTTTCTCCTATTTCTGCCCAACAAACTGGAGTTCTGCACTTACGTCCATATAGTGCTTCAAATGGAGCAGTTTCAATGCTTGAATGATAACTATTGTTATAGGAGAATTCAATTAATGGTAAATGATCATCCCAGTTTCCACCAAAATCTATTACACATGCTCGAAGCATGTCTTCTAGAGTTTGGATGGTTCTTTCACTTTGTCCGTCTGTTTGGGGATGATATGCAGTACTCAGATTTAGTCGAGTTCCCATAGCTTGCTGGAAACTTTTCCAGAAATGAGAAGTGAAACGACTATCTCTATCTGATACAATGGAGAGTGAAACTCCATGTAAAGATACCACTTCGTCTACGTACAACTTGGCTAACCTTTCCATGCTAAAGGTTTCCTTAAACCTTCATTGGTAGAAAATGAGCTGATTTGGTTAATCGATCCACAATTACCCAAATCGCATCATTACCTTTTATTGTTTTAGGCAACTTAGTAACAAAATCCATTGTTATAAGTTCCCATTTCCACACCGGCATTTCTAATTGTTGTAGTAGTCCTGAAGGTTTCTGATGTTCAGCCTTTACTTGTGAACAAGTAAGACACTTAGAAACATATCTTGCTATATCTTTCTTCATTCCTATCCACCAGAAATTATTTCTTAAATCTTGGTACATCTTATTGTTACCTGGATTCATAGTATACCTAGATTTATGAGCTTCCTCTAAAATCTTATTTCTTAATTCTCCTTGCTTAGGTACCCAAATTCGTTTCGTGTGGAATCTCCAAATTCCATCATATCCTTGCTCTAGTTCCTTTATATAACCTTTCATTCCTTCAGCATCGTCCTTGATTGCTGTTTCCTGAATTTTCTTTAATTGTTCCATTAAATCTACTTGTAGATTTAATCTAAGAGCACGGACTCGCTTTTGTTTTTCCTGATACTTACGACTTAAGGCATCTGCAACTATGTTTGCCTTTCCTTCGTGATATTGAATATCACAGTCGTAATCACTTAAAATTTCCATCCATCTTCTTTGCCTCATATTTAACTCTTTCTGCCCAAATATATATCTTAAACTTTTATGATCTGTATAAACAGTAAACTTACTTCCATACAGATAATGTCTCCAGATTTTAAGGGCAAAAATTATGGCTCCTAATTCTAAGTCATGAGTTGTATAATTCTCCTCGTGCATTTTCAACTGTCGGGAGGCATACGCAATTACCTTCTTGCGTTGCATCAACACACATCCGAATCCTAATTTTGAAGCATCACAATATACTTCGAAATCTTCTGTTCCTTCGGGTAATGCTAAAATTGGAGCACTTGTCAATCGGTGTTTTAAAATCTTAAAAGCTTCTTCTTGTCTAGATCCCCATTCAAACTTAGCGGCTTTACAGGTTAACTTAGTCAAAGGTACAGCTATCTTAGAGAAATCCTTAATAAATCGTCTGTAATATCCAGCTAAGCCTAGAAAACTTCTAATTTCCATAGATGTTTGTGGGACCTTCCATTTGGTAATTGCTTCTATTTTAGTAGGATCTACGTGAATTCCTTCGTGATTCACCATATGTCCTAGGAATTGCACTTCTTTTAACCAAAATTCACACTTTGAGAATTTTGCATAAAGCTTTTCTTTTCTTAACAAAGTTAAGAGTGCATGCAAGTGTTCACAATGTTCTTCTTGACTTTTGGAATAAATAAGTATATCGTCAATGAATACGATTACAAATTTATCCAAGTACGGTTTACAGATCCGATTCATCATGTCCATAAATGTTGCTGGGGCATTTGTTAGTCCAAAGGGCATTACTGTAAACTCATAATGGCCATACCTAGTTCTGAAAGCAGTTTTAGGTATGTCTTCTTCTTGTACTTTTAACTGGTGATATCCGGATCTTAAATCTATTTTAGAAAAATACCTAGCACCTTGAAGTTGATCAAATAGATCATCAATCCTAGGTAATGGATATCGATTCTTAATTGTAACTTTATTCAATTCTCTATAATCGATACACATTCTCATCGATCCATCTTTCTTTTTCACAAACAACACTGGTGCTCCCCAAGGGGATGAACTAGGTTGTATAAATCATTTGCTTAATAATTCATCTAACTGCTTTTTCAATTCTAGCATTTCGGTGGGTGCTAATCGATAAGGTGCCTTAGCTATTGGTGTAGTACCCGGAATTAGATGAATTCTAAACTCTACTTCTCTATCAGGTGGTAACCCAGGTAATTCTTCTGGAAAGATGTCTGGGTATTCTGAAACTATAGGAATGTCTGAGAGTTCCTTACTTTTAGTGTTAATGATTACCGAAATCATATACACCATTTCTTGTTTTCTTGAATAACTGGCCAACTTTATGACTGAAATAAATTTCAGTGGCTTTCGTGGTTTATCTCCTGTAATTAAAATTACCTCTCCTGTGGGAGTACTGATTTCTACCGAATTCTTATCACAAAGGATTCGAGCATGGTTGGCTATCAACCAATCCATTCCTAACACTACATCGAATCCGGCTAACTTCATAGGTAACAGTTTTGCAGAAAACTTATGGCCTAACAATTCTATCTTTCCTTCTTGCAAAACCTTGTTTATGTTAACAGAATTCCCATTTGCCGTTTCGACTGTAAAAATTTGCCAAAGGGTGGTTAAAGGTAAGTTAAGGGCTTGGCAAAATGAAGTATTGATAAAACTTTGGTTTGCACCAGAGTCAAATAATACTTTTGCATAAACGTCGTGGACCAAGAACGTACCAGCTATGACGTCAGGGATTAGTTCGGCTTCCTGAGTAGTTAGCTGGAATGCTCGGGCATTCTTCTTTGTTGTTCCATCAGCTGGTTTGCCTTTATTATCTGCGATTTTAGTCAATTTAGGACATTCTGTTTTGTAATGTCCCGTTTCTCCACAGTTATAGCAAACTATGGTTTTCTTTTTGCAATTTTCTTCACGATGTCCTGCCATTTTGCAGAAGTTGCAATTTACATTGCATTTTCCAAAATGATTCTTTTTGCAATTGCTGCAAAAAGGCGGTTGTGCATATTGTATCCTTCCTCTTTTCTTGAACCTATTATTATCATTACCCACACGAAATCCTTGGGTAATCTTTTGAGCCAATTCCTTCTTTCGATCTTCTTCTCTTGTGCGCACTAGTTCATCAGTTAGGGTATTAGCTAGTTCCACAGCATTGTCAATAGTGCAAGGTCTCGCAGCTTTAACGATGTTATGAATTTCACTAATTAATCCCCAAATGAAACGAGAAATGAGTACCGGTTCTGGCGAAGCCAGTGTTGGTACCACTCTAGCGTATTCAAAGAATGTCGAAGTATAACCACGACACTCTACGCCTACCAAACGATGGTTTAGGAACTTATTTGCCATTTGTTCCTTTTCATATTCAGGACAATATTTTCTTTCTACAAGAATTTTAAATTCTTCCCAGTTCATGGCATAAGCCCTATTTCTTCCTTTAGCCTGTAGCACCGTGTTACACCATTCTAGCGCCCCTTCTTTGAACAAATTTGATGCATACATTACTTGATCTTCTTCGGAACACTTACTTATTGCAATTATCGCTTCGGTTTTCTCTAACCAACGCAGTACTGCAGTTGCTCCTTCGTTACCTGCAAATTCAGAAGGTTTGCAAGCAAGAAATTCTTTGAAAGTGCAACCGGGCGTTGCGGCTTTCATTTTCTTAGGAGGTGGAGCCTGTCGTGGATTATTATCGTCATGATTGCTGCCTCCATTTACACTATGACTAAAATTATCTTCCTGAGTACGTTTACTAGGAACGATTTGTTGCGGTTCTATTGGATTTTTAACAGCATCAACTAATGCTGGAATAGCATTGGCTATCCCTTGAGCAACAATATTTTCTATATCCTGCCTAGTCATATATTGATCTCCCGATTGTAGCTCAGATTGATTAATCTCATTAACTGGTTCATTATTAGCGTTTTCCATCTGATAATTATGAAAAATATAACGATTAGTATCAAATGATTGTAAATAAAACAATTACACAGAAACACATAAAATCTTACAACACAGATATATATCCAAAATTGTCGATGTTTCGACTTCTATTTTGCTTTATATTTTATATAGGCATCCATACACACTGTTTATCTTACAATGTTTTATTTCCCATTTTACAGAGTTATATTTAACTATTATTATTATTATTCAGACATTCTTCCCAACCCCACTATTCTTTGGTCAACTGGCAGTTTAGTAGCGACGCTCCCTTTCGTCGTACTTCCAGGAAATTTGCTCCCCCATTTCCCGGATCCTATTCCCTGTACCTATCAGCTCTTCACCGAACTGACGGAGTTCGGCTAAGTTTTCGTTGCTCATTGGAGGATTGGGGATAGGTTCTGGATCAAACTGTGGAAGGAAAGAATAAGGACTGTTGATGATATTTTCGAATTGCCAGTCATTTGTCCACCATTCTTCCATTTGACCTAAAGGTCGAGTGTGGATTAGTGGGTCTGGAATAGCTGGTTCCAGATTGACAGGAAGTTGGGTTTCTATGTAAGGATATAGATTATTATGGATAGGGCTAATGACATCACAATTTGCCAGTAGACGGTCGATTTCGTCTTGAAATGTGATTTCTTCAGATTGTCTCGAACTCTCTCCAATTTCTATTCCTTTTTGTTTGGGATCTTTCCTGATTTCTATCTCTGCTGGATTAGAACTTTCTCCGATTTCGATTCCTTTTCCTTTATCTATAGGGTTTTCTATTTTCGGGAGTTTCCTAGTAACTGGCTTTCTCCTGCGCACTTTCCTCCATCCTACATATCTTCTTTTCTTTTTAAGTTTTGCTTTTTCCAGCGGTGGAGCTTGGAATTCCAGGGGTTCCTCTATGTCAGCAATATAACCAGTAAAGTCGTGGGAGACTTCAATTGGTACTGGGTAGAGGTTGAGATTCTGAAATGCTTCCGATATCTCAGTCATGCTGGATAGCATATATGCAAAATGCACAAAAATGTTAATGTTAAAACTTTGGAACAAAGTTTTACAAATAACCATTAAAGTTTTATTGCATACGGATTTGTACAAAAGACTACTGGAAAGAAAACTCACTAAAATTTATTTATTTACTGGTATTAATTTTCTACTAAACCAGACTTATTAATAGTTTAAAGGTTTGCATTCTCTGCTACGGTAGCTAGCATATAAAGATTTGCCCATTTTTCATCTAATGTGTCTTCCCAAGGTGACCTATTGCCTAATTCCTGGATTTCTGAATTAAACCTCACTTCCTTGACTTGGGGTTTCTTTATTTTCTCCTGTCCCTTCCTAAGAATTGAATTTCTTTTATCTTGGGTGAGAGGATTTTCATAATTTGCTTTACGGACAAAAATCGCTTCTTCCAGATCTGCTGGGTGTTTGGAGGAAGAGGTTCCTTTTTCTGGGTTTGCAGTATCTAATTTGTGGTAGATAGCAGAAATCTCGTGTTTACCCATACTGTAACTCAACAATTAATCAGTTAATAAAACATGTTTTCACAGAATAGCAATTAAATCTCCTAAGTATTTCTCAAAAATTTTAATAGGCTAAAATCAATAGTAAGCTTAAATCAGTGGCTCTGATACCACCTTTTCCTGTCACGGCCCTCGGCCCCGGTTTGACCCGGTCCAGAGCCGCGAGGCAGGAAATCCGATGGTATCTAATTAAGTAACAGCGGAAGTCTTTTTAAACAGGATCGATTAATATTAAAACTGCTCGTTTATATATAATATAGGGATAAATCCCATAATTTACAATAAAGTGATTTTGCTGGGAAATCATTATTTCTTAAAACATGTTTCTTTATTTATTAACATTGAGCCACTTTCTAAGCTTGTAGTGCTCCACGGCACTTTTCCTGTGCTCACAACAGATCACCTGAAACATGTTTGAAAAAGGTTTTGTCAGCAGGGAAATACTGAGTGAATCATTCAGTTTTACTAAAACGACACCTTTGTTATAATTTACAGTATTAAGAGATTACAATGTTTCTGATATCAAACCAACTACCCACAGTATTTGTCACTCGACTCTTTTCGGTGACTGTGGTCATATCACCATTGGCTGCCCCAATGAATGACGAATATCACTAATTTTAGGTTCGCTCACCTAAAGTGATAAAACTGCAATACTGTGCACAATACCCCACATACCGGCTGTAATTTGGTGATTACATAAACTTAATCACTGTAATTATAACCTTTGAAAATAAACATGATTTTGAAAGTAATTTGATAAAAAGAGAATGACTCACATTGTAGATTTAACGAGCAGAGTATAAGCCTACTGATTAGCCTTGATTAACCTAATTTAAATAACAATGCACACACAAACAGGTTAGTAACTAATACAGCAGTTACGACAATTCACGAGATGAAACCCTCACAACGATTTACAAGTGCAATACTTATCAATTCAGCGGATTCACAACGAATGACAGAGTATAGTCTGATTTCGAACAGCACTCAAACATTCAAGTCGAAATCACGATGAATAACAAAGTATAAACTCAATTTGAGCGGCACTTAAACAATCGTTGGATAGTTATAATCGATCGGACGTTGAATCGTAATAGCGATCGAGTTATTACCCTGATTGTGGCAGCAATTAGTGATTGTGTGTGTTTAGTGAACTGTTTCTGTGATAACTCAGTCTACGTAACTCGAATTTACGTCGTTCCAAAGACAGAATTCAAGTCCCAATGCCCTGTATTTATAACCTAATTTTGCACCCCCGCGTGTCGCGACAGGTGACACTGATTCTGTCGCGACTCGCCTGTGGTAACACCCTAGCCTAGAGTAGCCTTGTCACTAGTATAGGCCTGTTGAGTTGATAATTCGTGAATTCTCAGTTTGTACAACGCATTTTAGAGATAACTATCAACTTATGGTTTACCCCCCTTAAGTTTTAGGGGCCCTAATCCTGATTTTAAATGTTTTGAAATTTTTAGGGTTTGTTCAGAATTACTTGGGTTTCTCAATTAAGGTTTCCTATTGGCCAAATTAAATGATAATTAGGACTTTTGATGAGAGTTGTTACATCTGCCGCCAATTATATGTTCAAGGAATCCCCAAAAATCATGATTATGTTGATATTGGATGATTGATATCTCCTTGCATGTGCCGCCCCTCCATATAAAATATTAAAAATCCATTTTAATTTTGAACAAACAAACACATGTACATTGATTTATACATCCACCGTGGCCTACGTATTTGACCGTACCCTACAATCTGTAGCACTCGAAACAACAGAATCTCCAAACCGTAAGATACACTTTTGAACCATAAGTTACGTTCCGCACTTTATTCAACTTCCACTTAATTACCAAATGAACCCTGAACTTCGTTTTATCATGTTGCTCACGCATCTAAGCCATCTCTTCGATCCGAACAAGTCTTGCACGTTGTTATATATCCCGTTCATCGTCCTTGCTCGTTCCGTTTCATCACCATGTGTTCCAAACGTCACCGTTTTACGCGTTTAACCTGAGAAACAATAAAACTCGTAGTTATCATATTCGAGACGCGTAATCACTTAGAACACAATAAGATACGTAATTTAACACACTTAACGCTCTTGTTTTGCTCCTTCCATCACATCCCCACACTTATCATTGATTGTCCTCAAGCAACCGTTACAAACATTACTCACCATATTAACAAATCTACATTGAATCCCTTACCAAATTAACAATTTCAGGTCCCAGGTCATACCCGTCCCATAGACTGACACAATCGAGATTGATATTCTGACAAGTAAATGATACGCATGTAAAACAACTTAAGACTTGCCTAACTAAAACTAACATGCTTATGATACTACACACATGCCACACGCCCCTCACAATAATCACTCCTCTCTGTTTAATCAAGACTAGCGTGTAATGTGCTAGTATGCGTTTTGCTCAAAACCCAATATGCTACCTTGCAATCATAAGCTTGTATAGCAATCATACCTCCACTGTATCAAATAACATAGCACATATCAAAAGGACTTTTGGGTTTTGGGTTATGGGTAAATGTAAGGAATATTTTTGACTTTTTGTATTTATATGGCGAACACAAATGAAAAGATACCAAACCATGACAACTTATTCACAATAATACTAACACTTTGGGTTATTTTCAACCCATTTATTTAACACGAACATAACAATGATTTTTTTTTTCTTTTTGCTTTTCTCTTTTTTCTATATTTTTTTCTTTTTCATAAAATCACTTCTAAATACACTTGTCAATCATGGTTGGTAATCAAACGGGTCAAACAAGGTGTAATAAACGAAAGGTATAAGGCTCAACATGGTTAACTAAGGTGGGTGGATAAACAATCAACAAATAACACAATGGAAGGGATCCTAATGCCTTTATCATTTATGTGCATACGCTACACCACAGCCTCGGCACGTATCAAACTACACAAGTTCTAACACAAAGCAATATATGGCCTACACTCAACAAATGAACATTTATTGCAACTTCATCTAACAATCTAGTAGGCTCAAATATCTCACCGAATAGAAGGAATATGGGTTACCGACACGTAGCATGTGTAATTCCTAAAGCATGTTACCCCTAGTTAGGCATCTCTTCTCAACTATTCTCTAAAACTTGTCAGAAATACTCTCATGAAACTTAAAGGGACAACCATGACTAGGGATCTAAGTTAGTTTTAATATCAGTAGGAACCCTTTAGCGATTGAAAATGTTGGTTTTCATGTATTTCAAGCATACTTGAGACAAGAATTTTCAAAAATTTTCAATTTTCAGCACAATTTCAACCCTTTTCGCATTTAAGATCAACAATCCTACCAACCCTCTCTCGAGTTACCGCATCCCCACACTTGGGATACATTGTCCCCAATGTATGGTGCACTTTATAGTCTAAACTCGAGAGATACCACCTAACAAACCATGAACGGCTAACAACTAGACGACTCAACACAAGGAAACCACTCCCAACACAAAAATTTCACACCACAAAATACACGAAAACAAATAAAATAAAGGATAGAGAGACACATTGACCTGATCAGTAAATCAGCAACTGTCTGTAGCGGTGCAGCTGTTGGGATCAGACAGGGACGTAAACTTCTTTTGGATTCTCTGATATCTCATCGGGGATGTTGCCAAACATCCCCACACTTGAATCGTTACATCCGCGGGAATTAAACGTAGTAACCTGCCAAAACAGAACCAACACCAAAACAAAACAAAACAAAACAAAACAAAAGAAAAAATACAATACAATACAATACTCTACATCCTCGGGCTGCCTCCCGAGAGCGCTAAGTTTAAAGGTCTTCAGCCAGACCGTACCTGGTTTCCGTTACGGTGGTCTTAGTGCACACTTACCCAAAACATTTCCAACAAACGCCCGGAATTTTACATGCCGTCTCCATAAGCTCGTAAGTATAATTGGCATGTTCAGACTGCACCTGCGGGTTTCACTAATCCACTTCATGATATGTACCCTGATGTCTTGTTGTTTCACCCTTCTCATCTTCTTCCTCGAACCCTCTTCCCCACACTTATTAATTTGAATGATTGATATGGGGAGAGGTTCGGTACACACATTCATCTCATCAGACTGCTCTGCCTCCTCATTCTCACACACCATCTGATCCACCAGTGACTCTTCATCAGATAAAGGATTCATTGGTGTGGTATTATCCTCCACAACCTCCTCCTCCATGTGAGAATAATCTCTAATATCAACAGGTAATGGTGAGAGACGCTCTTCTATTTCTATCTTCATTTTTAACTTCTGACACTTGGAAACTAGGCAGCTGATTCGATCTTCATCGGAAAGGTTGGGTGCTAATAAATACTGCTCGAGTTTGGACAAAGTCACTTCCAACATAGCAAGCTTTTTCTCCTCCTCGGTCTGATAAGCATAGACACCCTCGGGCTTAGAATATTCCTCGGGATGATACTGTCGGTATCCCTGATACGGTGTTGAGATGTATGCATTCATCATTTTTTTATTCCAATACTCTGGATTTTCTAAATACACCGCGCACACATCATCATAATCATAAGTATGATTACGACCGCAACAGAAACATTGTCCATCCGTCCTTGGTTCATAATAAGCATACTCGTCCCGATCCCATCCGTCAGAGTAATAACCATCCTCCACCGTTGTATCAGAATCATAGAAATATGGTGGAGGAGAAGGATTATCATAGCAAGGCATCGGTGGTTCTTCCAATTTTTCTCTTTCCCGTCTAAATCGGGCCTCGTGGCAACCGATACACGGGTGAAGTGGTTCCTTGCACAGAATGCATGTAAGAGAGCTGCAGAATATTGTAAGATCTGTCATCCTGCACAAACAAAAAAACACAAGCACCACGCATAAAACTGAACAAAACAAAACAAAACTGACACTATTTTTGGATTTCCTTTTTTTATTTTTTTTTATTTTAACTAAAAACTTAACACTAAACACTTTGCGCACGCCTCCCCGGCAACGGCGCCATTTTTGATGTCTGTCGTTAAGGACATGCAAAAACCGAAATAAACTAGGTAGCTAGAGTAAGTCAGATATCGAACCAGAGGAGGATTGTGGAAAGTGTCGAATGAAAAGTATTAATTAATTACTACTGAGTTGGAAAATCGGTGTGATTGATTATAAGAATTATCTAAATTAACGAATAAAATTGAGAAAAAGATTGAGTTGTAATAAACAATGATAAGGAAAGGTGATCACTCCGGGATTCAGATTGTGTGATTAACTAATAACTTAGCTGATTGTCATATTGGATACTATTGGTTAAACGATATAATTATCAACTATTCATGCAATGAATAATTATTCAACCAACAAAGTATAATCGGATTTAAACGTATTTATGTCTCTGTCTATCACACAGGATTCGTTTGTCAAACGAATTATAAAAACGCAAGTAAAGACCGTCTGTCACACGGTTACAATCCGAACTCAATACATAAAACAATAAACCAAATCAATAGTGTCTTACACAATCATTCACCCGAAGTGTCCACGAGAGATTTAGCCGCTCATGTCGGTTGATTGATCTTCATAGCCTTCTCTATCCTCTCCTCCCCCTGCCGTCGAAGATATAATTCTTTTTTTATATGCCGTAGTTCCTGTGTATATGTTGTATGACGGCTGCCAACTCTGCGTGTGTGTTCTCTCCAAATCGTGGGCCCCAAAAAACCCAATATGGCTGCCAACATGTCCTCCCCAAAGTCAATCCTCCTTCACGTGAATATGGCCCAATATGTATGCTGTCGTCCAAGATTCGGCCCACACAAGTCCATATATGGGCCCAATTATGTCCACGTGATGTTGTCAGCCCACTTGTGATAATGTTATGAAAATCCTTTTTGAAACCAAAGCTCCTCACGTGAGTTGTTGTGTGTGTATGAGAATTCCCAAAGTCAATGTGTGATGATGATTATGATGTTTACTTTTGACAACTTAAATTGATGTTGACTCCTCTCCTTGTTTCTCCCAAGTCTGCCGCCAATTATATGTTCAAGGAATCCCCAAAAATCATCATTATGTTGATATTGGATGATTGATATCTCCTTGCATGTGCCGCCCCTCCATATAAAATATTAAAAATCCATTTTAATTTTGAACAAACAAACACATGTACGCTGATTTATACATCCACCGTGGCCTACGTATTTGACCGTACCCTACAATCTGTAGCACTCGAAACAACAAAATCTCCAAACCGTAAGATACGCTTTTGAACCATAAGTTACGTTCCACACTTTATTCAACTTCCACTTAATTACCAAATGAACCCTGAACTTCGTTTTATCATGTTGCTCACGCATCTAAGCCATCTCTTCGATCCGAACAAGTCTCGCACGTTGTTATATATCCCGTTCATCGTCCTTGCTTGTTCCGTTTCATCACCATGTGTTCCAAACGTCACCGTTTTACGCGTTTAACCTGAGAAACAATAAAACTCGTAGTTATCATATTCGAGACGCGTAATCACTTGGAACACAATAAGATACGTAATTTAACACACTTAACGCTCTTGTTTTGCACCTTCCATCACACTCCCACTGAAATTCCACACAAACCATCTCACAATCTTTTGGGTCTTCTCACAAAACCCGGCACCACAGAGGCCTTCGACTCCATCATCGACACAATGGCTAAATCAAAGTACAAAACTTTGTTAACCTCCAATGCACCAATTTATTTGGCAACCCAAAGAGAGTTTTGGAAGAATGCAACCCTTGAAACACAAGGAGAAACTGTAACTGCCATCAACTCTTCTCTAAAGGGTAAAAATGTCCAAATCACACCACAGTCAATTTCAGAGGTCTTTCAACTCGAGGATCAGCAAGGTAAAATTTCTTTCCCTAAAAACGAGTTGAAAATTGACTTCATTGGGAGAGGGTATGCAGACACAATGATGAAGAAAGCTACCTTACAAAAAGGTTTCTTTCCTTCTGCAACAAGATTTTTATTCCATACCCTCCTAATGTGTGTTTCAAACAAAACCACTTCTTTTAATGAAATACCATTAAAGATTCAAAATCTGGGATATGCTATTCTTCAAGAAGAAAATTTTAATTATTCTCGGGAAATATTTAATGATTTGGTTAATAATGTTGAAACAAAATCATTCCTACTGTTTTCAAGGTTTCTAAGTTATTATTTTGAAAAGAAATTCAGTAAGGATGATATTGCTATAATAAACCAAGGTGATTATATTCAAATAAACAGTTTAACTACTGAAAATTTTTCAAGAATGTTAATACCTTGCAAAACACAAGCAGAGGTACCTGAGCAGATTTTAGCAGCTACCACTGCTCCTCAGGTATCTGCTGCTGAGCCCACTGCTCAAGGTGATCAAAGCAGCAGAACAACTGCCTTGAAACCCACACCTAAAATCACCAAAAAGCCAAAAAGAAAAACTCAAAAACCCCCCAAACCCATCAAAAAGGCAACTCTGGAGGATGAGATACCAGAGCTACTGCCTGTGACAGCACAAATTTCACAAACAACCACTGCTGCTACTTCCTCACAGCAGTTGGTACAAATATCTCAACCCATAACCGAAACTCCTCCTGCTTCTTCACAAAAAGAACAGGTTGTACACTTAGGGCCTCCACATCATGATGCTCTGAAATCACTTGGTTTCATCATCCACAGCTCAATGCCCGGAGCAAATCCTGTTTCTACACCAAACCTCACATCCACAATTCCCTCACCAACTAAACTGCTGTTGGATGCAATTGATTTGAACCAGGCACTAACCAGTCCTTCTCAATCACCTATCAATGAGAACATACCTCAACAAATGACTGGGTCTGATTTATCAATCTTTGCTAACCCACCAACACAACCTGAGGAGGTTACACCCCTTGAGTTATAAGTAACTCTCGGTGGTATTCCAAGTGAAGCAGCCACTACAACTGTTGAACCCACTGGTTTACAGCTGGACAGTGGTTACATTAATAAGACTTCCTTGGCGGCAATTCCTTACATAGCACCTCTGCCAACCACCAGTGGATTTATTTATCCGACTGGCAACATCAAAAGGTTGTCAAGTGTTGAAGGAAGAAGACCCCAGTACCAAGAAAAAGGGGCATCAGTGGTTAGTGTTTGGAGTACACTCCCTACCTCAACCACTGATAAAACCACTGATAGTGGGAAATCAGATGATCCCATTAAATTGGGTGATGATTTAAAATATCAGGATTTGACGGAACGAATTGAAAAGTTGGATACATCTGTTGCAGATCTTAAAAATATGCTACAGCAGGTGTTGAAAACACAAAAGATGCAATCCACTGTTGTTCCATCTCAAGCACCTGCTCCACCACAAGCTTTTGCTACAAATGAGCTCTGGAACCTTTTCCAACATTTTCTCCAACACCAAAAAGAACTGGCTGATCAGCAACATGAACTTCATGTCCAAAAGCTGAGAAGCATTCTGGAGTCTAGGTACAAGAACACTCAAGCAGATATTAAGGCAATCAAGGCCCATTTATTGGAAACCACTGGCACTGCTCCTCCAACAGTACTTTTCATTGATCAACTCCCAGAAGATAATGCCAAAAAGGGGGAGAAAATTCAGGAGTGGAAGAAGAAAGGAATAGATGATGGTCTGTACATTGAACCTGAAAAGGATGCTATGACCAGGAAAATTCCATTGCCAGATGGTAGTAAAAAGGTTGATGCTACCCAAGAAGCACTTGATGAAGGAGTAGCAAGTGTAAAGAGGGATAGAATGGCAAAGGATATTTCAAGATGGAATGAGGAGAAAAGAGCTTTCATGGAACTGTATGCACAGGGTTGTTCCGGTTCAAAGGATACTAAAAGTCCTAAGACAAAAAGGAAACCTAAGTCCATCCCATCCAGATTTCCAAAGCCTCCAAAACCACCATCCAAAAGCCATCAACATCAAACCTCCACCCAAACAGCTATTGTAACTCCTGTTGTATCAACTACTGCTGGTACTTCAATTGTTTCAACATCTGTTATCACTTCAACACACACCACTTCAACACACACCACAACCACTGCCTTACCACCACTGTCGTCTCCACCAAAAACAAACTCACCACCTTATCCTGCCAAAAAGCAGAAGACAACAGATGTTACAACATCTGTTGTAATGACAACAGTGGTTGAGACACCAGTTGTTTCGACAGCTGTTAGTCAAACACAAACCACTGCCACACAATCTACCACCACTGATCCATCCAAAACATCATCTGCCTCTTCTAAAACAAAAAGGAGAAGGATTTACATACCAGATGATGATTCACCATCACAACCACCAACATCTTCAACATCCATGTCACTTGTTACTATACCCAAACCTATTCCTCTCTCATCAGCACCAGTACAACCAGCAATCTCTGTCATTACTCCTGTAGGTGTCCAATTTCCTCTAGAACTTGAAGCAGTTAGAGAAGAGATAAAAATCCTTCTACTATGAGGAAGACCCTGCAAAAAGGAAGTTGCCATCAGTTAAAGGATATCCAAGACCAAACAACATTGAAGAATACTTAAAAGTCAAAGCTAAACAGGCAGAAGATATCTCTAAAAGAAATGCACAAGGAAAATCTGACAGAGAAATCCAGCAAAACTACCAATTCCTACTCACACAAGTCAGATCCTTGGAGCAATTTACAAAGAATGTATGTCAACAAATCTCAGAAAGAGCAGATGAAACTCTAAGAGAAGACTACATTGAAAGCATCATGGCAACAAAGAAATACAAGGGAGATAAGCAGATGTACAAAGAGTGGACCATTCCTGAGCTTGAGCAAGAAGCAGCCAGGATTCAAGAAATGACAAAGAATAAGGTCAAACACACTCCTCCATATTGGTCAAAGTACAAAAAGAATGTGCCTGACAAATCACTTGAGCTGAAGAGAATGAAAGAGGAGTTAGTTGCTGCTGACTATGGGTCTAAACATCAAGTGTCAAGATGGAAAGAAGATGTAGTCAGGGCCACTTATAGAAGATTGGAGGAACTAAGGAAGAAAGATCCTACAGTTCCTAAAAGGCCTGACTATTCTAAAGCAGAGGTCTTAAAAAGACCACCAAAGCTGCAAGTCAAAAGAACCACTGCTCCAGCTGATGCTGCCATCTACAAAAGAAGGAACCAAAACCAGTCAAGTGCTGAAACAATTCAAGATCTAAAAGCTGGAAATGCTATTGTAAAAGCAGGCATTAAATTAATGATAAAAGAAGATCTTGAATTGGAACAATCTGCAAGTACTGCTCAGCCAGTCATGAATAGGCCAGCCTCACCCAATACCTCTGCAAATAAACATCTCCCAAGAAACCCACCAGGCTCAAAAATACTAAAGTGGGAAACTGACAAACAGACCTACGTATTGACTTTGCTCAGGTCTAGTGGAGAAGTGAAGAAAATATCAAGGAAACAAGATCTTGGCCTGAGTCTTGAAGATTTGCAGGATCTCCTTGATCTTCCACTTAGCAGGGATGATGATGACACAGATGCCCTAGACTTTGAACTACAATTTAAAGGTCTGATAAGGGAACTGTTGATGAGGCAATAAACTTCCACAATAATGAAGAGTTTTGGCATTATCTGTTCCAGAGGGAGATTGTTGGGATCGAACCCTACCAGAGGAACATATAATTAAAGTCAAAACTGGGTCAAAGCAATGGATCCAGAATAAGCAGATGTTACATACAAGTCTCTCCCCTTGAAAGTGGTTTCAACATCTGCTGACCTCCTATCTACTGATCGTACAAGCCACTGAGCGTCAATCTGCTGCTCTTGTAAAGACTGATAGAAGACTAAAGCTCTGCTGCTCAATCTACTGTCTTGAGTCAAGTACTGCTGATCCGGACAAGCACTGCCGGGTTCACAGCAGTGGAAGGATGCAGCAGCTGTTTAAGTGTCTTTTATGTAATGAAATGTAATAGCAGTAGTTAGTATAGCAGTGTTTGTATAGATCAGAGGTTAGAGTTTGTTAGGAGGTTAGATGTCACTTTCATGGTGACGTCAGCTAAGATGCTCAGTGGTTTGCTAGTGCCTATAAATAGAACAGTGCTCTGTACTGTTCTATTAGCTCTTTGCAAACTTGTTTTCCTGCATGAACAAACGCTGAGCTCTGGCTGAGGGGGAGTTTGTATCAAGCATTACTTTGTAATCGTTGTTGAAATTAAATTCAATCTTTCGGTTCATTGTGAAAAGTGTTTTGATCAAAGCAATACTCTCGTTTGATTGTATGCAAAGTTTGTTTCCATCTTAATTCCGCTGCACAACTCATTCATTTCCATCTTAAATTTCAAACGTAAAATACAATCAAAACCAAACTCAGATCCAACACGATTAGAACAAAAGGAAGACAGCGCCTACTATGCAACAGGGCGTATTTGGGTCCCACTTTATGGAAACTTACGCGAGCTTGTGATGGATGAAGCACATAAGTCTCATTACTAAGTACATCCTGGTTTGAATAAGATGTACCACGACTTAAAGACTACATACTGGTGGCCTAGCATGAAAGCCAACATAGCAACCTACGTCAGTAAATGTTTGACTTGTGCGAGAGTCAAGATCGAATATCAGAAACCATCAGGCCTACTCCAACAACCAGAGATCCCGACATGGAAATGGGAGCGAGTTTCCATGGATTTCGTTACCGGCCTGCCTAGATCTCAACGCGGAAATGACACTATTTGGGTGATAGTGGATCGATTGAATAAGTCTGCACACTTTTTGGCTATCAAAGAAATAGACAAGTTCTCTACTTTAGCAGACGTTTACCTGAAAGAAGTGGTTTCGAGGTACGGGGTGCCAACCTCCATTATTTCCGATCGTAATGCACATTTTACTTCTGAACTGTGGCAAGCAATGCACAAGTCCCTTGGGTCACGTTTAGACATGAGCACCGCTTATCATCCACAGACGGATGGGCAATCTGAACGCACCATCCAAACCCTTGAAGACATGCTTCGAGCATGTGTAATCGATTTTGGTAACGTCTGGGAACGACATCTACCTTTAGTGGAATTTTCATATAATAAAAGCTACCACACCAGTATCCAGGCCGCTCTGTTTGAGGCATTATACGGACGTAAATGCCGATCACCTATTTGTTGGGCAGAAGTTGGTGACAGCCAAATCACAGGCCCAGAACTTGTGGTAGACACGACTGAGAAGATTGCTCAGATACGACAACGAATGGCGGCAGCTCGTGACCGTCAGAAAAGCTACGCTGATAAGCGCAGGAAACCACTCGAGTTCCAGGTTGGGGATCGAGTGCTACTCAAAGTCTCACCTTGGAAAGGTGTAGTTCGTTTTGGCAAACGAGGCAAACTCAATCCGCGTTATGTCGGACCGTTCGAAATCATTGAGAAAATTGGCAAAGTCGCTTACAAGTTGAATCTACCTGAAGAACTCAGTGGAGTTGACAACGTATTCCACGTGTCAAATCTGAAGAAGTGTCTGTGAGATGAGACCCTCATAGTTCCTTTGAAGGAGCTCACAATCGACGATCAGTTGTGATTCGTCGAGGAACCAGTTGAAATCACAGACCGAGACGTTAAGGTTCTCAAACGCACCAGGATTCCTCTTGTTCGAGTTCGTTGGAACTCCCGTCGTGGCCCAGAGTTTACCTGGGAACGGGAAGACCAAATGAAACTCAAGTATCCCCAGTTGTTCGAGAAAAGTGCAACCACTGCTGAGGCTGAAGCTACTGCGGAATTTCGGGATGAAATTCCAAACCAACGGGGGGATGATGTGACACCCCAGGAAAAACCAGGAAACAACGCAACACAACTAGCTTCCTCAGTAACCACGTGCTAAATTTCGGGACGAAATTTCGTTCAAGTTGGGGATAATGTGACAACTCGAGTTTCCAAGGTCTTTCCTCAACACGTAATCTGTTTTGCAATTGTGCTTGTGTGACTTAGTTGCTTTGTAATTCTATGTGTTTATTATATGCTGGAGATGTTTGTAATTGTGCATGCCTATGTTTTAAGATGTTTAGTATATAAACTAACCCGTACATTCATGCACTCGACGAAAACACCCACCTCCACCCGACGAACACACACCCGACGAAAACTCCATTTTTCGTCTCCTTCACCAATTTCGTCGGGAATGGACTTTGGCCCAAGGCTGTTCTGCCGGCCCAATTGCGTTTACGATATAACTTGTGAGATCAGTTATGTTAGAACACTTTTAGAACCCTAGAGCACCTCTTTTCCTGTGCGACGGCAACTGCAATCCTTCGGAGCCTTCTCTTTTCGATCAATCCATTAGTTTTCTATCTCGGTTAGAGTTTAATCCGCACATGATTGATTGTTTGATATCATCGTTAAATGTGTAATTGAAATCATGATTCTTTGTTACTAAGTAATGCTTGAATTCATGTTGGATGAGGAGTTGTTCATTATAGATCACTAGGTTATCGAATACGGTTCCGCATGTTAAAAGTGATCGGTTGATGATATAATGGTGAATGGATAGGTTTGATGTTTCTGTCATGAATCATGTAGAATAGATCTGATGTTATGAAGCAGTTGTTTAGGCCACGGAGCATGTTCAGTTTAATGCTTGATGATCATATTAATTGGGTGTTGAATGATTATGTATTACTGCTTTGTATGTGTAGATGATCTGGTGTAGTATAGTTCATGGTTAAGTTGATGATATGACTGATGATGCAAACTGTTAATTGAATAATTAAAGTGATTGTATGAATTGATATGATTGAGCGATTGATTGATGAAGTCGATGTAACTGTTAGATGATCATTAGGGTTTCTGGGTTGTGTAACTGTTGTTGATGATGATCATGCTTTAGCCCGTCGAAAACCCTTACCCGACGAAATCTAGTGTCGATGAAAACCCTTTGACCGACGAAAATACAATCACGACGAAAACCCTTTGGGATTTCGTCGCCCAAGGGATTTCGTCGCCAGGGGGTTTTCGCCGAAGGGAGTTCGCGACGAAAATAGGATGTTCGTCAAGTTTGGAAACAAGCACAGTAACTCTGTTAAGTCTGTTAATGGATAACTATGTTAGAATAAACTGAGAAATCAACTATGTGAAGCATGAATTGTATGAACTTGATTAACTGTTTATGTGTTACATGATGTTAACTGCCAAGCACACTTTGTGATATTAGATTGCATGTGAAACCTTACAAACATAAACTGATTATGTATACGTGCATACTATAGGCTTTGACTGAATATTGTGAGCACGTATTTTAGCAAACCGAGCAAACCGATGTGAGTTCACACACTTTCTAAGGCATGGGATTCCCGGTGGTTGGGAATGGGTTAATGAATTAAAACGGAACCTACATATCCTCCTTGGGTAAGATATGTACCGCCATCCTCCATGGGTAGGATGCCAATATTAATCCTGTGTATTCTCCTTGGGTAGAATACGTATGTTCGTCCTCCTTGGGTAGGACAACAACCTTAAACTTACTAGACAAAACTCTATCATGAAGTCCCTCATTTTTATATCGACTTAATCGTCAGGCCAATGGCGAGCGGGTCATTAGTTAATAGCGCTATTAGGGTTGACAAGCCTCACACCGTGCCGGCAGGATGGGCGTGTACTAATGGATCTGGGCACTTAGTCAATGATGATAGACATTGACGTAGGAAACAACTTACTTTCGTCAGTTGTCGATATGGTAACGGTCTAGTGGTTCACATGGGGAAGCCCCCACTGATTATGGATATGGTTTGGGAAACAAAGATACTGGTTAACTCGTTGTTTACGAAACAACTTATGGTTTTCAAAACAAACTTGTAAAACTAAACAACCAACTGTGAACTCGCTCAACTTTGTTGTTGACTCGTTGTTACATGCCTTGCAGGTCGTTAGTTGCTTATGGAGCTTGCACGAGGAGGAGGTCGTTGTGGGATATGGACTGTTATGTCCCGTACTTAACATTTGAACTTAAAACTATGTTTTGGTTATTTAAACATTACTATGCTTCCGATGATTGCTTAAATTTGTTTGGTTTCATTTGAACACCAATTATATTGGGTTTGGTTTTATTTACTTAATTGCATAGTTCAATGTGATTGGTGGCTTGATCCTGGTCAGTCACGCCTCCATGCGGTGATACTCCGCTTGTGGATTTTGGGGGTGTGACAATGGGTAAGTTGACTTTTAGAAATATGAAGTACCTAGACGTGCCTAGGAACCTTTTAATAATTTAATTATAAAAATACGTTATAATTAACCTTACCCCGTTTTTAATGAAACTTAGGCCAAAATGTAGATAAAAATATTCTTATTTTAATGGCATATTCATCATTTTATAAAACGTCATATTTTAGAAGTTATAAGCGCCAAATAAGTGAAGCAGTTAAATTAATTATAATATATATATATATATATTAAATAAAATAATAATACAATAATAATTCAAAAACCAATATATCAAAAATTGGAAATGCATGCATGAGACTTGAAAATTGTAAGTACTGTACGTGGAAGTCAAAAAGGAAATTGAAGGAATTTAATGAGGGATACGTGGCTCAATTTGAAGGAACAGACGATTCTTGCGTGAACTTTAAGCTAAGCAAATTTAGTATAAATAGAACAACCCTCAACCATTCTAATTGTTCAGCATTTTCTCTCGATCTCTCCGTCTCTTTAATAATTCATTTTTCTTTAGTAATTCACCCCTAAATCCTACAAAGCTCTGCCCCGTTTTAAGTATTGTAACCCCCGATCACTGAGTCGATACCATGTCCGATTGATTTAGGACCCACCAATGCATGTCAAGGCTCTGCCCGGCTAAGTACGTTGGGGTTCTGTCTCGTGACATATTGATAAAGTTGATTGGGTTACTATACTTAACGCAAGTACATTATATATTTTATTAAATAGTTCAGGAGTTATACCCAAAATATAACAACCCTCCTAAAATATTTAGAACACCCCTATACGTCCTAAGATACACCCCGTATGCGAAAAGTGGGCCCAAATACTTTATTTTTATAAAAACTTAACAAAAACAAAATATTAATGTCGCTCGCGGGGAGCGACAACCACCCTTGAGTTCGTCGCGGGCCGCGACAGCTAGCCACCAGGGCACACCTAGTGATGCCATGTGGCGCAATGCGTGTCGAGGCTAGTTGTCCACTCAGCCAAGCTAGGCCCTACTCTACCTCGCTCGCGGGCCATGAAGACATTGTCTTCGGCTCTCGCGGGGCGCGTCAAAGTGCCGATCAGGCACTATAAATAGGGGATCACGGCTTCAGTTCACAATTCGCTCATAACTCGATTCTCTTTCTCAATTCTGAATTAATAGAATTCTGCTCAAGCATTATACCCCCCCCCCCCAATAAGCGATGGTCTGCCTCGATGTAAGTATCATAACCCCCGGTTACGTATTAGATACGCTGCCCGATTGATCTAGTACTCCGTAACGGCTGTCGAGGCTCTGCCCGACGTAGTCGTTGGAGTTTCTGTCTCGGGGAGGGTATAACTAATGTAAATTGGGTTATTATACTAACGCGTGTGCATTGTTTAATTAATAGATTATAACCAGGAAATCACAAAGGAAATACCTAAAGTAGCAATGTGAGTAATCTCCTTTTTGTAAACCTTTTTGCAAACTGTTTTTACAAAACCTCAATTGTTTTACAGTATATTTAACAGTGATTGAGTATTTGTAATTCTACAATTATCGTCGGTATGTTGGGGTTTTGTATACAAAATTTGTTACTACACCGTGAGTAGTAACATGACCACAAGTCGGGTCGACAGTACCGTGAGTGTTAATTAAGGTAGAATAATAAACAAATGTAATTGCTAATTGCCCTCAATACTGTACAAGGATCAAATTTGTGTTGATTAAACTGGGATTCACTCACCAGTATTTCCCACTGACCAAAATGTTTTAAACGTGTTTCAGGTAATAAAATGTGAAAGCCAAATAGAAGCCAGCTGGAGAGCACTGAAGGCTTAGAAAAGTGGCTATCAAAGTTACTTAAATAAAAAGGAGATTTTATTTTCAATACTTAGGGTTTATCCCTATAAATGTATTGTAAAGAAAACTTGGGTTTTATCCCATTTATCTATTTTAAACATTTTGGTGTTTAACTCTGATAAAAATATTTCCTAACTACGGTCCTGATGAAAATTTCCGCTGCCAAATTAATAAACACCGATACCAACTGACTGGCTCGCGGCTCCCGCTCCCAGGGTGGGGTCGGGGGCTGCGACAGTTCATCACTGATTGGACTTACATTCTTTGTTGTTTTTGGCTATGTGTTTACGTGATGATTTGTATTGGTATGGATAAGATTTAAAATGTGACTTGGGGCTATTTATAAACTGAACTAAATCTAGCTAATCACTAGAATGTGGTAGACAATTAAGAAAGTTTAAAATCAACGACCTAATTATTTTTATTCTTTTTTCCATTTTTTTGGATTTTTCTTAGTTTTTCAGCTTCTGCAGAACTCAGCACGGGCCGTGCCCGGTCAGACACGAGGCCGTGTCCATTATTCTTACTAGCAGTTTTTGTTTCCTGAGTTACAGAAGAGTAACCACTGGGTCTAAAAGTGTCAACATGCTAATTTAAGCCTCTGAGTGACCTTTTATCAAACCCGGGGCTTTATAATGTTAAAACATGCTCTCGGGAATGATTGATATTGAATATATAAGTTGAGGGGTCAAATATGTAAAGTTTTAAAAATTTTAGTTCCCTTATCAATCGCATACGGACCGTAAAAGGTCCAGGCTTACGGCCCGTAAGGACTGTATCTGGGCGAAAACAATTCAAAAGCGGTTACGGACCGTATGAAGTATATGCTTACGGTCCGTAAAGACTGTATCTGGGCAGTAGTTTTGGACAGCTGCAGGTTTGTCATCTTCTTCACACATAATTCGATACCAGGGGCTATTAGCTGTTTTGGGACTAAGCTCTCCTAACTCCCCTGGACACCTGGTAGTAACACAAGACCCTCCCTTGCACTATAAACAGGTGCCATACCCCTCATTTCTCCTTGCTCATTCAAAAATTACAAATTCTTCTCTCTTGCTTGGTTCTCTGAGGTTCCTGATCGAAAGAAAGCTCTCCTTAGTTCAAGTTTCAAGCTAGGACCCTTTGTAAGTGTCCTTAGCCTCCTTAGTTCGGTTTTTATGCATTTAAAAGCCGAAAGTCAAAGTTGCCGCAATTCGGTTTTGACTTTCGGTTTAGACCTAAACACTCCAGCCATTGTTCAAGGCGAATATGGCTACGTGATCATAATTAGGTAGGTGTTACTCCCTCAAAAGGGCACCTCCTAATTACCACGTTTAATTAGTTAATTGTCGGGTCAAAGTAATTAGCATAAAAAGTTAAACGGGTCGGTTTTTAGATAAATTCAAATCTGATAACGTAGAGGTTATAAAATATGTTTTATCACTTTAATAACTTGGTAAACATTATTAGAACATGCCTAAACATGTTAAACCCTACAATTCTAAGTTTAAGCTCGGTTTGCAACCGAAAGTCGCAAAAGCTTGACTTTCAGTTCTGACCCGAATTAGTTTATTTCCTTTATGTATTAAGGTTCCTTTGTGACCATTCTATGTAGTACTATAACCCTCTGAGGTTATATTACATGGTAACTTAGTAATCTGAGTTTATTTACTTGATTCCGTTATTATGCTTAATGTTGACTAAAGTGCCCTTTTGTCATGTCACACCCCGATATTTTAACCACAAACCGGTGGGCCCGGTGGAGAGTATCGTGACGTAGTTGATATCATCATAGTCAAATAAACGCAGTTTATAGCACAGCGGAAGGCTTGGTAGAAATTACTATTACAAACCGAAAGTTCAAAGTACGAAATAAAATTATATAGTTTTCAAATGCATGAAATGGCAATACTTTCATAACACTTGATGGTAGTTCTCACCAATAGCAAAGCTAAGGTATGGTCTAAGGAAGGTAAGATGTAGACATCCTTACCTCTACCCCGTAGAAATAGAGAGGCTGCTTCCATTGAGACCCCCGGCTTGATGGTAGTTTTGCATTAAACCTTGGATATAAGGCACATAACACTCGGCAATTAAGACAAATGTCAATTAGTGTATGTACTCCCTTGTTTTTCGACTATCAACGCCACCACATGATGCATGATTAACCATCCCCTCTTTTAACATTATTTTCACGAAATTAGTAAAATAGCGTTAAAATTAGTGCACTTTCACTTTTGCCACCAAATGATACAAGAGAAGTGGAATTGCATTTTGCAAATTATGAACAAGAGTCCATTGATTTTCCCCTTTTGTGTTTGGATTATACAACTAACTGAATGACCCAACCAAAAACAGTACCATTACAATGGCATTCAAGACCTTAACCAATGCCCAAAACCGAAATCACCCATCTCCTAATAACTCAACCTACAACCTTCCGCTGCCATATACCTCTGAAACCGGTTCTTTGCTTCTGAACCCAAAATCCATTGATAGACTAACTGAGGTCGGAAGGATGGACCGGATGAACTTACGTGACGGTTCTTTTTTGCCCTTTTTTCTCCTTGAAGACCCGCCCACGGTCCCTGGTTCTTTGACTGATCTTGAAGACTTTGACTCGAATATTGAGGAACCGAATGAATTGTCATCATTTGTTGTGAAAGATGTGGGCCTGCCGTTATGTGTTGGATACCCGAGAGCTGCATCTTGATGGGGTGGTGGAAATTTCTCGCTCTTGCTTTTGGCGGTTGCTTCGGTTACAGCTCTTCTTCTCTGGAGATCATAATCAAGAAATTGATTATTTTTTGGAAGTAGTAAACCAAAAGGTCAATAAGGTTGAAAGAAGTCAAAAGTCTAGATGCAATGCATACATGATACAACCACCTAAATTGTTTTTATTCAAAGATAAAGACTATTATTGTGATAATATCGTTTTCAATATTCATTTGTAAATTATATGGTGCTATCATGCAAATATCATTTCGATTTTTATTTTGAACTGGATTCAAAATCTCGAAGTAAAATATAATGCTGTCGATGTCCAAGAAAAGGGCGTATTTGACTTTTAAAATCAAATGAGACGAATTGATAGCTAAAAGACACGGGGGTACATGCACCAATCAGTCTCTGTCTTGATTGTTTGAGTGTTATGTGTCTTAGGTCCAAGGCTTGATACAAAACTACAATCGAGCCGGGGGTCTCACCGGAAGCAGCCTCTCTATTCCTACGGGGTAGAGGTAAGGCTGTCTACATCTACCCTCCTCAGACCCTACCTTAGCTTTGCTATTGGTGGGATTTACTGAGTATGATGATGATGATGATGATGACAAGTGTTTGTAACTAATAACATAAAACATAGATGTTTCACTTACATCTAAGTTGGATTGGATCTCTGCATTGGCTTCTGGAGCTGGAACCGCACGGCTAACGCGTTCACGCGGTCTTGTTCTTCTATTACCGTCAGCAGCATGAGATTTACCGCTTAAACGTCTTTGCCTGTGGAAATATAATAATGAATTTTGCATCAACGTCGGAGAAACAAGCAGTAAACATTTTGCAAGGTTAAAAAATAAATACAACATAACAACCTTCTAGCTTCTTCCTCTCTCAATTTGACATCTATTTCTTTGCTGGGAGGATATTTTGGTAATTCCGATGGTTCACACGCGTAAGGTTCGGTGGTGAAGAACTGCACACAAAGAGAAAGTAAGAGTTCAATGGATTCCCTTATATACAAATTGCAAGTCTTATTTGTTTTTATAAACTAGAATTTTGACCCGTGTCGCACGCTGCGGCGGCAACGCGCGTTTGTGACTTCGTTTCACGTGTAACGATGATGACATTAACGTGTAGTGTGCGCACGTGACATTACGCGTTTTTTACTTTGTTAAACATGTTACGTTGGTGACATTAACGTCTTTATACATAGATAAAAAAGAATAAGTCTTGGACAATGTGGTGTAAAGTCGTAAAAGTAATTTAGACAAGTAATTTAGACATTAACGTAGTTAGGCATAGATTAAAAAAAGTATGATAATGTGTCGCACGTTGTGGCGTAAAGTAGCAAAAGTAATTTAAACAAAAGGAGGTGTCAAGTTATGAAGTAGAAAAGGTTGGAAGGTCAAAGTTGTCAATTACCAAAAGTTAGAAGTGAATGTGTAACTTACTTAAAGACGAGGGTTAATAATGTTTCATGTTAAAAGTTAGAGGGTTTAAAGTGAAAAAACTTGAAAGTGTAGGGTGAACCGGTCGATGGCAAAGGCCACCAACCTTTGATATCAAGGTATAGTAAATTATTGAGAAGTAATTAGTGCATGAAAAGTATTAAACCGTTTTAGATTTTATATTAACACAAATCGGCCGATACATAAGGAATGCAAAGACAGGAGGTTACTCACATTGCAATTGAGGGCTGATGTGGCAGAGCCACGGTCTTTAGGATCAATTGCAAGAAGATTTTCTAGTAAAGGGAGAGAAGAAGGTGGAAAGTCTTTGAACGTTTCCGTTAAACAACGCATGTACGGATGTTGTGGCTTGAAAAGAGTTGCGTTTGGCAACCGGTATCTCTTCCAATATTCATCTGATGGAGAGCCGCATAATTTGAATATCTTGTGCAGTTGTTCAACCTGAAGTTATAAATCCAGATCGACTGGTCACCATCCAACACCTTTTAAAAAAATATTTGTACAATACTAATCTGTATTTTAAATAAAATGAATCAGAAGGTTGTATTTTGTATGTTATAAAAAATACACTCTGGGTGATTTTTTAACTAGTTTGACATGTACCTCTTTGAGTTAAGTTTTTTTATAATTTGACCCATTTATGATAAAAGACAACCTAAATCGACCCGTTCATAAATGGGTCGAAATTGCCACCTTTGTGTCATTTACACACATATTACTTTATGGCAATGTTATTTGACATATGCTGCTTTAATCTCAATATAAATAAAAAAATGAACAAGTATGGAAGATACAAGAGAGCTCCAGATCTGAACCTTTTTAAATATTCTTTTGAGTAAAGTACACGGATGGTCCCGGTGGTTAACCAAAATTTTGTATTTAGTCCCTAGTTTTTCAAAAGTACACGGATGGTCCCTGTGGTTTGCACTTTGTAACGTATTTAGTCCCCAACTTTTGCCAAAACTACACAGATGGTCCCTGTGGTTTGCACGTTGTAACGCATTTAGTCCCCAATGTTTGGTTGACTAAATGCGTTACAAAGCGTGACAGGGACCATCCATGTACTTTTTGGCAAAAGTCGGGGACTAAATATGTTACAAAGTGCAAACCACAGGAACTATTCGTGTACTTTTGAAAAACTAGGGACTAAATACAAATTTTTGGTTAACCACAGGGATCATCCGTGTAATTCTTTTAATCTGATTAAATTAACAATGCAAACAAGTTATCAAACTACAAGGTTTTTGTATATCTACCTCGGTCCGACCGGGCAATATTGGTTTCCCGGCAAGAAGCTCAGCCAAAATGCAGCCAGCACTCCACAGGTCAACACCGACACCATAATAAGTGGCACCGAGAAGTAGCTCCGGGGGTCGGTACCAGAGGGTAACGACACGACTAGTCATTGGTTGCTTATGTTGTGGATTATAAAAAGAAGCCAACCCAAAATCGGCTATCTTCAGAATACCATCATTGTCGATCAGTAAATTTGAGCCCTTAATGTCACGGTGTAACACACCATTCTCGTGACAATGCTCAAGCCCGGAAAGTAGTTGTTTTATGTAGCACTTGACCTGCCCACGTGATTACTATTTCAGACACGTAAAACTTAAAAAGCATGTTTATTTTTTTCTACCTTTTAGATGATACGAAAATAATATGAACCTTTTTGGACTCTGCAAAAATCTAGGAATATATACAACACATATAAAAACGTTAAAGAGTAAAGTACACGGTTAGTCCTTGTGGTTTACCAAAATTTTGGATTTGGTCCCTAGCTTTCCAGAAGTGCGCATATGGTCCCTATGGTTTGCACTTTGTAACGTATTTAGTCCCCAGCCTTCTCCAAAAGTACATGGAAGGTCTCTATGGTTTGCACTTTGTAACGCATATAGTCCCTAACTTGGACATGCTAAAACCTTTAGATTTGTTGGCTGGATAAAAACTTCATCATTCCTAGTATAAGCATATTCTTGACTTCGTTACAAATCCAAGGTTATTTGGATGTTTCGTATATGATATATAATAAAAATACCTCAAATAAATCGCCACAATTGTAGAAATGATCATTTTGTAAAACGACCCGTTTCAACCTATACCCATTTTTGTAAAAACCCGTTTTGACCAGGACCAAAATGTCATTTACAAACGACCTGTTCTGACCCGTTACCCCGCCCAATCCGACCTGTCCGTTTTGCCAGTTTATCTAGAATCAAGAGAATTTCCTAATCGTGTGGTAACAATACGTCAATGCAATTTAAAGCGAAACAACATAAAGCAAATATTCGACAGTATTCTCAGCCATTGGAACCTTAAGAAAACAACAAAAACATATTTTTGGATATCATCTTATGGACAAAACCAGAAAACAACAATGTATGAAAGCACAATGAACACAACCATGAGGCAAGTACAACCATACAATCCAGAAAGAATAAGACAAAAACAACTGTATTATAACAATCAATATGAAGACCAAAATAAGGTCAATTATAATCAACGATATGTGGGGCCAAAAATCACTTAACTAAATTTAAGTCCATATCTATCTTAAATTCTTTAATCGGATAATTATTATTATTATTATGTGTTCCTAAAGAAACACTCATACGAGTAAGTGGTCACATCAGTCATTTCTTAGTCGATTAAAACTTCATACGGGCCATATGACATGGCGAAAAAAAGTCATACGAGAAAGTGGTCACATCAGTCATTTCTTGGTCCGTTAAAACTCCATACGGGCCATATGACATTTGTCGGTTAAATATCATACGGGGGCCATATGATTAGGCCCTCACATGACCCATATGACCATTTTCACCATGTCATACAGCTCGTATGACACGTCAACACCGAATAGTGTACCGTTATAAAATATGGGTTTGAAAGTTACCTGTGGCTCGGTAAATTTGACACCTTGAACAGCTTGAAGACCGGAAAGATCATGCTCCATGTATTCAAACACAAGGTAAAGACTACAAGACATTCTTGAAGTAACCAACCCTTGAAGCTTAATAATATTGGGATGATTCAACTTCTTTAATATAAGAATCTCTCTAGCCATAAACTTGACACTTTCAGGCTCTAAATTATCAAACCTAACCTTCTTCAAAGCAACTATCTTTCCTGTAATCAAATCCCTAGCTTTATATACATTGCTATACGTCCCCTGCCCAATCTATAACCAACAAATTCAACCATCATAAAACTGCTTAAAATATTTATTTAAACAATTAAACAACTTTATACTATATTATATTTTTATATATTATATATTATATATTTTATTTATTTATTTTTATTTTTATTTTTATATTAAAAATGATGGTATGTGAATAGTGATTACTATTTTTTATATAATTTTATTTAACCCATTTACTTTCTTTAAAACTTGATTTTTTTTTCTATAATAACTTATATATATATAAAAAAGTGGATACACCATTATATTTAATATTTTTTCTCTCAATATAACATACCGGTATAAAGTTTGTTTGAAACCCGTGTTTGTATTAAAAAAATACAGTGTTTTTTAGCTGGACCAAGTGTCGGTACCGTAATAAACCGAAACCGGCATTGGTACAGGTGTTTTTTTGGGTTTTCTCGTAACGAACCGAATTGATACCGCCCAAAATCATTCCCCATCTTAACAAACCAAAACCGATACCGACCGGATTCCCGCATATCCCACTAGTAAAAAAATACAAAATTTACAAATTCAAGGATTAACTAACCTTATCAATTTTCTCAAAAGTATTAGCACGACGAGGGGTCCAATCTTTGATGACGTCACCAGCAACGTCACACAGCCATTCAGGCCAACCTTGAGAGGTCTTCAAACAATAGGCCGGCTTCGGTCTCCGGCGGTCAGGCGGCGGAGCTTCGGCGATAGAGTGCCGGATTCTGTCAACTGCGGTGACGGACAGCAGGTGTTCGACGTTATGCGTGAGTGAAGATTGGTGTTGTCCATTGTGGGAGTTTGAGGGGTGATCTGGAGTGGCTCTTTTACAGAGCACACATCCCATTGTTTAAGATGAAAGAAGGGTGTTTAACAGCATTAAAACCAGGTGGGTGTTGTGACTTGGTGGTTGTGGGGTTGGTGGGGGTGTTAAATGTTGGGGTTTGATGTGGTGGTGGTGTGAAGGTCCACGGTGGTAATTGTACTGGATTTTTGGGTTAAAAAGGTGTGCAGTGTGCAGAAAAAGGGTGGGGTTTAGTTGAAGAAAGAGAGTATGTATGTGTGATTGAGAGTGTGTAGAAGTGTGTGGAGTTATTATGGGGGTATGAGGGAGAATCTGGTATCAATGTTGAGCACACAGTTCCTGGATCAAACGGAGTACTTCAAAAGTAACCCGATCAAACGGAGTACTTCAAAAGTAACCCGAGTCTACTAATAATTTTGAGAAAAACTCGGCAACCCATCCGCCCATAGAAACGACGGTAATTACCAGTAAAACTCGTTTGGTTCAAGAATCGAATCCAAGTTTCCCTAGGTCTCTTATCATTGTCCACCAATTCATCACTCTGCATCAAGTGTGAGTTGAACTTACATATCTCAAGAGATCATTAGCGAATCTAATACTATATTTAAAATTTAAGATATATCCTTATTTATAGTTTGGTTTGATTATATGCATCAAGTGATAGTTGAACTTACATCTCTCAAGAGATCATTAGCGAATCTAATACTGTATTTAAAATTTAAGATATATCCTTATTTATAGTTTGGTTTGATTATATTATTATCATATATATATATATATATATATATTAAAAAACAAAGCTAATGAATAGTAGTTGTCACATCATAATGAATAGTAAACTTTCCTTATTGGTTGTCATAAATAGTAAATATAAATAACTTCAAGTCATCTTTTGTTGACTTTTTTCCCCTATACCCTTTTTAAGTGTGTATATATATCAATTTTTTTCAAAGTTAGGTAGATTATTCATCATGGTGGAGTGGTTTTGTGGTTTTATGTGTTTTAAAGAGACTCAAGTTCAAATCATGGGGTCTTTTTTTTTTCCATTTTATGCTTACATAACTTCACGGCATCTTCCTTTTTCTCCTCTTTACACGTTTTTCTGATTGTATTTATACAATTCTTGTTCCTTATTTGTTGGGTTAGTGGATGCTTAGACATCGCAATAGTCGCCATCGCCAGGAGTTACTAACTCGCTTGCTACCAACGGCTCTGTTGTATGAAAACTACACTTGTCAACTTAAAAATAAGACACTAAATAGCACAGTTTTAATAACAACCAAGTATTTAGTCGCAATAAATAGTTTTACAATGACTTAGTTTTATTGCGCCGCAACGCGGCGCGCAGCATTAAAACCTAGTTTACTTTAAATTTATTATTATAAAAAAAGTTTATATATGACCGATTCATTTTCATGTTTACGAGACAACATTAATGTGAGGAAAAAAAATAAGGTTGTCGTTATTCTTACATCTATAAAATTTTATTTTTACACCATGTAGTTGTAGTTATATGACTTGATAGAGTTATACGGGACGTACAGAAGAATTTTACACAAAAAAAGAAATGTCGGAGAATGTTTTTTTGTCTTCATGTATACGAGTCATATAACATTATACGACTTGTACACAATGTTATACAATTTATATAATGTTATATAACCCAAACCTCATATAATGTATACAATCCGTATAGAATGTTATACGACCTAATATTTTCTCCATCTATACGAGCCATATAACATTATACGACCCAATATTGTCATGTTGGATTATTATATACGGGCCATATAACCCCTATACGACCCGTATAGAGGGTGTAAAAATTAGATTTTTAGGTATGGCTTTATTAACACCCATGATTTATCACATAAGTATATTAGGTTTTTTTCTGTGTTAATAAAGCCACACCCTAAAATCTTATTTTCACACCCTCTATACGGGTCGTATAGGGGTTATATGGCCCATATAGAATAATCTGACATGACAATATTAGGTCGTATAATGCTATATGACTCGTATAATTTTATACGGCTCGTATAGGTGAAGAAAATCTTAGGTCGTATAGCATTTTATACGGACCGTAAACATTATATAAGATTTAAGTCGTATAACATTATATGGGTCATATAATATTGTATACGAGTCGTATAATATTATAGGACTCATATACATAAAGACAAAAAAAACATTCTCTAACAAAAAAATTTTTGCAAGATTCTCCTATACGGGCCTGTATAGCTGTAGAGTTGTAAAAATAAAATTTTAGGGTTGTGAGAATGGTGGAAGACTAAATCATACGTAAAAAAATCCGTACAATTTTTTGGCCCTCGAAAGATTTGGGTCTTGTGCCATCATCCACCCCGCACCCCTTACAGGCCGGCCCATGTATACTATTCGTATTACGTTTAAATACCAGATAAGCTTTGAATGAAAATAATAAATCCAACGTGTTAAAAGAATTTGATGAAGTCAATATATATTATATAAGATACTCAACTAAATTACACGAATGTCTTTTTTGTTATATTTTTATATTATAGGTTTCATTTAACTTTTTGGTGTACCTTCTATAACTTTAGAATGTGTTTCATCATTATTATCACGTAACAAACGTTTAGTTAATAGTAAAAGTGTCTACTTACCTTTTTTAAAGAAACAAAAAAAAATAAAAAGAACTCAAAGATCCCACCCCCATCATTGTCTATTGTTGAGTATTAAATTAAACATAACTTCGCATTTGATCCACGATGTATCTTTGGCATCGTCATGACCCTTTTGTGATTACTGTATATTTTGTTTATTAAATGTTTTAACATAAGGGATTCAAATTTTATAAACATATATGTATCTTAAGATGTATTTAATATATATATATATATATATATATATATATATATATTTAGATTTCTAACATCATCAAAATAGATAATTCATAATGGGGATATAGCTACCAACATAAACATAGTGCTACTTGATGCACAAAATTTTCATTTACATGGGACCTGTTTGGTAGAGGGAGCACTCTTTGAAGGAATTAGGCCATGATTAGAGACTTAGAGTAGATCGATTTCTCAAATTACACTTGGTAACTAATATTGCACTTATAGAAGGACGAAATGGGGAAATTATCATCTTTAAAAAAGATGAAAGTCGTAAGACCATGTGTAGTGGGAGGGGAAGATCCTTGGACGTTTTGCGTCACGTAACAGTCCAGTCAGTACGTGGGCATTGTTGGGCATTATGTTAAAATGGGAGTAGTGGGGCTTGAAATCTTGTGGGGCATTATATTCTAATAGAATTAAATAAAAAGAGTAAATTGTCATTTTAGTCCAAATAATTTTTTATTTCTTTTCTGGGTCCCTGACTTTTCCATTTTTATGCCATTTTGATCACATTGCCTAACTCAGTCTAAAAATCTGGTTATAATCAGGGGTATTTTTGGCATAATTGTTGTGTAGTGATAACCAAGGGTAGTTTACAATATAATTTATAAACCTCATAATAATTTTATGCCAAAATTACCCCTGATTATAACCTGGTTTTTAGACTAAGTTAGGCAATATGATCAAAATGGCAAGAAAAAGAAAAAGTAACTAGAGAAGAAAAAAAAAACTATTTTGACTCAACAACTCAGATAGCTTAAAAAAATTAACCAGGTTCAAGTATTTTAACAATTAAATTATTGTAAAACTTTTTAGTCTTTTCGGTACCACATTATTTAGTCAAATTAATAAAAGACAAACTAGGATGATAATTTTATTTTTTTTAGGAATGGAAAGGTAATACATGTTTTTTTATTTGTTTTCGGTAATACAATTGTATTATAATAAATGTTTTCAAATAATGCTACATGGTAATACTTTCTTACTTTTTGAACGACAAATTTTACTTTCTTACGACAATAATTCTAAATTATCTCTTTCATAACCAAGGCATCCCCTTTAAGGCCGTGGGGTATGGGGCGGGGGTTTGGGCGTGGGTTGGGGTAAAACGCCCAAGGCATCACCCCGGGTGGGCTTGGGTTGGGGCGTGGCCCCTTGGGGCTTGGGTTTCAAGCCGGGCGTGGGGCGGGGGGACATGCTAGCTGGCTTGCTCTTATTGGCTTGCTCTTTTTGTATTATTTTTTTATTTTAACAATCTCCCACGCGGTGCACCCAACCCAAGCCTAACCCAAGCCCCACCATACCCCATGGGCGTGGGTTTTGGTGGTGGGGGGCTCCCATTCCACGTGTCAACAAATGCCCCAACCCAAGCCCCCCATACCCCACGGTCTAAGACCACACATAGTGGTGGGCATTGTGGTGACATGGCAATACGTTCACGTCAGGAACAACGCCTCGTGGGGTGGTGTGGTGATAGGGCATTGGTTTCTTCACCGGCGTGGGGGGCAAATGGTGTCGTGACGTTTCATTGGTGGATGGATTTTAGTAAGTTTTGATTGGTCATCTTTAAAAAAATAACTCCCGTGTGCATAATGACTTTTGACATCGTCATCTTTAAAAAAAAAAAAACATTTTTTTTTCGATAACATTGAATTTCTTTAATTATGTAATCTATCTAATGGAAATTGAACTCAAAAACCATATCTTTGTTTTTATATTTTGTAATTTTAGGAGGTTTGTGACATGAAATTTTGTGTTCTCATGAAAACCTATGAAATTATTATGTATAATCGTTCAATACTTTCAAGATTTGATTGGATGTAAGAAATATTCACGTATATATGCATTATATCGTCTTCATTATTTAACCTGTGTAATGCATGGGTTAATAAATTAAAAGAGTGAGGTTGTGACGAAAACTATGACACCGGGTTGGTTAGTCATAGTGCCGAACTAGGGCAATGACGTTGAGAGATTTAGCTACACACTTTGAGTCAGAGTGAAAAAGCTTATTTATAATTTTTGAGGATTTATTAAAAATCTTAGTATAACTTTTAACCACACACCATTTGCTAACCTTATGAAGCGATTATAAACTCCTCAGAATGTTTGTTTTGAAACCCAACCCCCTCCCAATTATAAACTCTTTCAAGAATTTTTATTTTACGATAAGAAAAATGAGAAACCCATGATCATGAAGAACATTGGAGGGAAATAAATTACCTTAAAGGTGTGTTGACTCACAAAGGGTAAAGTGAAAACTAGAAAGGGACAACATATAGAAAGGGAATCAGGACTTTTATCAAGTCCAATTTGAATGACATCTGTTACCGCTCCAGACTATTGGTTAAACGGTGCTCATAATTTTGGGTATAATTAGATAATGCCCGCCCGTGTTGCGGGGCAGTAAGGCTATAGGATATGGTCATAATTCTTATGATCACCATGACCTTTCATATCAGCGTCATGACTCAAACCACTATTTTCTTATTTTAATTTAATTTTGTGAAAAACAAAAGAAAATGTTTAAAAAGGAAAGTAGGCCTATAGTTGTCATGGTTTAATCCATGTCAACCATCGTGGATGAGACAAGTGGATGGTGTAATAATTCATTAATGGTCCTATGTGGCATTGATGACCAAATCCATGCCCCCATACCCTTTAGCATGTGGTCATTACCCTCATGGTCACCATGATCCTCCATATCAGCGTAATGTCACCCACTTATAATTTATCATCCAAAACCACTATCTAATGATGTGGTCATAACCCAAACCACTATTCTCTTATTTTAATTTACTTTTGTGAAAAGGAAAATGAAATATTGAAAAGGAAAGGAGGCCTATGGTTTAATTCATGCCAACCATGATGGATGAGTCAAGGGGTGGTGTAACAATTCATTAATGGTCTTATGTGGCATTGATGACCCAAACCATGCCCCCCACACCCTTTAGCCTAAGTGAAATATTTCTCAGTTTAATAACATGCACGCATGTGTTTCTTTTATTTTTACATACTATTCATAACACGATATCAATAAAAATTAGACATAAATAAAAGTACGATGTCAAAGAATTTATGTTTTAATACAGTTTAAGAATTATAAATTAACTTTATTAAAGTCCAATAGTAGTAGCGGTTATCCACCAATAGCTAACGGTCACTATTCTCCCGGTTGATTCGTTATGGTAGCAAAAGGAAAATGCTAAAAGATGAAATACTAGCAGGAATAAAAGTAGAGGGACTAAATATTTACACTGCCAAAAGTTAAAGCAGATGGACTAAACATAAATATAAACAAAGTTAACTAATAAAAAGAAAGTTGTTTTCTAAAAATATTGGGGTAAAACTCGTATAATAACGAAGTTGAAGGTTTAAAAGTAAAATACCAAAATCGACAATCAACTACTTAAAAGAATAAGTAGAGGGACTAAACATGTACACTAACAAAGTTGAAGCAGAGGGACTAAACACGCATATAAACAAAGTTAACCAATAAAAAGAAAACCTTTTAAAAACAGAGGGGCTAAACCCGTGTATTAACGAAGCTAAAAGTTTAAAAGTTAAATACAAAACCTTTTAAAAACAGCTGTCTGGCACTATTCCCCCTCATGGTTTTTGTAGGATATATAAATATAAATTCCCGCCCGCGTTGCAGGGCACTACACCAACTATTTCTTCAGCAATTAAAACAAAACGTTATTAGAGTTTTGTTAAAAATTATAAAAATTAAATCTAAAACGATGAGAAAACTATAATTTTAAACTGGGGGTAATACTATAATTTGCCATGAACCAATTAAAACAAAACGCTACTATAGGTTTGCAAAAAAAACGAAAACGATGGTAAGAATGTAATTTTGAACTGAGGGGGGATGGTAATTTATCAAAAGCTACAACGATGGCAAGATTGTAAATTTGAACTGGGGCAAAATCGTAACTTTGACTGGGTGTAAAATCATAATTTGTCAAAATCTACAACGATAGAAAAACTATAAATTTGAAATGGGGGGTAAAAGCGTAATTTTGAACCGGAGGCAAAATTGTAATTCAAAACTAGGTTAAAAATCGTAATTTGTTAGGGCCAATGGAGAAGTGTCAGACAATCGCAATTGTCTGTCACTATTCCCCTATATTTGTATATATATATAAGGTTGAATATGATTACAAATTGAATCAAGCAATTCGTGATAAGACATTTTATGTCGCATAATGAATTTGGTTGTTAGCATGGATTGGTCATACTGAACAATCTCGTTTACATATGAAAACACACCAACCCAGTATAGTCTAACAAGGTATGGCCGAAAAGAATCCATGGTAAGAAAGGGAATTGGTTGGGAGAAGTTTTGGTTGTTGAATTTTGACTTGGGTTCAAACTAATCTGAGAGGTATTTATAGTAGTAAGGACCTAGGGATTTGGTGGAACCCACCATCTTGTGGGTTGAAAAATTAATTGTCACATGGACCTAATTATAATATTACTTCTGAAAAATTTAAAAAAAAGTGCTTAAAATTTAAAACCTCCAACTCAAACTATTATATATACCTAATTATAATATTAAACAAACTTAAATAAAGTAGTACACAAACCTAGAATTGGAAATATTATAAACACATAATTAAGCGTGTATTTTCATTAACTAATTAAACACACAATAGCCCTAATACTTGTTGTCCTAATCATTCCATCCGCCCTCCGGAGATGACACACTTCGATCGTTGTCAAGGTTGTCTGACCTATAATCTTGAGGTTCTTGATGTATGTGTCCATAGTCGGGAGTTGGAGGGGACGTTTGCTCGCAGATTGGTGATAAGTATTCTTCACCTGGGTCAGTTTCTTACCCTTCAGCCCAGCTGGGTACGACTTGTGTTGGACGAGGGGTTAGGGGGTTGTACTGGAGTTTGTTTGACCGTCCCCTAGTCGAAGTCAATGCAATTCGAGTTGAGCCATGCATTCGTCATAGACTAGGTTCCACTCCTCATCTGTGGTTCCATCCCAATCATAAAACCGCGGTGGTGAAGCGTTAAAAAGATAAGGATTTAGACGCGGTGATTGTCGTGGCCTAGCTGTCGTTGTTGGGTTGACTGTTGCCGGTGGAGGAGGGTAGATTAGGATTTAGACGCGGGAAATGTGGGTGGTACTATTTATAGGGCATGTAACCAGTTATTTATTTTTAATTTACATTTTGTTAAATTATTTTTGTTAGAAAACAATTGCAGGTATATTGTTTATCTTATAATTTTAAACGTACATGTATAGTGTTTTTCAACTCAAATTTTAATTATTACACAAACCAATAAAATACAATACTAGACTACACTACCGTGGATTTGTACAACATTAATAGAGGACTAGACACGAACTAGGGGTTGACGCGAAGTCGAAGTCTCAATCAAATTTAATCCAAATACAACTAATTAGCTAGCGGTAAGTGGGTATCGAACACAAGGAGTTTGTGGAATGTATGTTATTTAAGTGTATATCTAACTTGACTAAAATTACTCTAGTTGCAAAAATGATAAAATTCAAGAGTTGATTTGATTGGATTGATTTTAAAACTAAATTAACTAATTAAATTGCAAGAGAAAAGTTTTGGTTGTAAACAAATTAGAGACAAATGACCATCCTAGATTTCCGGTTTCAATTGACATTCATGTTATCATTCCACTAGAAAGAACTACATAGACATAGCTCATGTGTGACTACTTGCAGTGATGAAAGGGAACTAAGTACTCAGATTCCTAGAACGTGAGGTTGTTACCCGATGATCAATCAACCCTTACCCAAGCCTAACTATACCCATGATATCTCGATTGCCAACGACACCAAGAACGTATGGTTTCAAATTAGTTCAAAGTAAGAATTAACAAGTTACTAACAAACAATCACACACCATAACAAGCAAACCATAAAGATAAGGATTGTTATTCTAGAAATTAAGAAATCAAACATGAAATGTCTCAAGCAAACCTTCAATCCAGGATGATCACAAAGTGTTTAGCCACTCATGGCTTGAAACAACATCATAGCAATAGTATTATTGTTCATAAGGATCAAAGCAACAAAAACTAATGATTAAGATAGTGTTCTTCTTTCCAAAGTCTCCAAAATTGCTCCAAAAATCGTTCCAAGACAAGTGGTAACCGAAAACATATGATGAGACACCATAAAAACCCATGAAATGACAATTTAATGCATAAGTTACGAGTTTGGATCAGTCGATACCGTAACCTACGGCCCTCCGCCGTAGGTTACGGTGGTCAGCATATTCAGGAAGTCAATATAACGCCGTAAGCTACGGCGCCTCACCGTAGCATACGGCGGTCAGCAATTCTTTACGGTGCTTCTCTTCTGATCTACGGCAGACAACTTTTGAGCATGAATGGCCGTAACCTACAGCAAGGCACCGTAGGTTACGGCGCTGAGTGGGCTATTTCCTCTGTTTCTCCCTCAAAACTTGATTTCTTCATCTCTTAATGATGCCATCTTCCCACATCCATCCAAGCTTCCTAAATCCCGCACTTTGAGCACCTTAACACCTGCAACATCAAATCATCTAGTGGTTACCAAGTTCAAGCGATTAACCGATATAAGTATAGAATGTGCGTTGTATTAAACCTTTTGGATCGTAAGGTAAAAACCTTAAGGAATAAAGAGATCAATCAAGTAAAGGTTAAATGGGAACACAGTAGGGGTGCGGATACCATATGGGAATCCGAAGAGGAGATGCAATGACTCTACCCTACTTTATTTGGTACGTAATTCGGTTTCGGGGACGAAACCCTTTTAAGGGGGGTGGACTTGTAATACCCCGAAAATATAAAACTTTATATTAGAATTATAAAGTATAAATAAACCAGAACGAACTAACGGGGACTAGATAACTCCGTTAATTAGTAATCTTGTATTAACTCGTAAGTAAGTTAAAACACTCAAATGTGAACTAAAGAGAATTGAGGGACCAAAAGTGTCTAAACTGAAACTAATGTTTAATAAAAACATTTTTATTAAAACACAAACCCAGAATTTTGTACGGGGGATCGACCAGAAGCAAGGGGGCGACCAAGCTTCTCAAAACCCTAACATGCACTAATCTCACAAATTGAAGGATCAAACCAAGTCCAAAACGAAAATCGAGCATAGATTAATGATCCCCATTGCAAGGAGATCATAAGGTATGTAAAATTTGACAAAAATTCTCTACTTGAAATTCTCATGAATTTAGAGAACTTGAAATCTGATGATGCATGTGTGATTTGTAGATGAATTAGGAACATTAAAATGTCTAGGAGTAAACCCTAGACAAGTACATGTTGAAATTATGCTAAATTCTAGTGAAATCCATGGTCAACATTGTAGGTGACTAGTGGGTTATGTAGAACTTGATAAACACTAGGAAATTTGGGGTTGTTCTAGTGTAAATTGACATATGTGAAGTTATTTCAGAATTATAAAGGCAAATATTTGTATTAGATAGTTTGATTGATGAAAATTCGGGTTATATGACAAGTTATGAGCTTGTTAATGAATTATTTAAAATTCTACCCTTAAGGTGTTTGTATAAATGCCTCAAAGAAGACTTAAACCTGAAATTTTAAAGTTAAAACGCATAATTACGATGTTTTGGCAAATTGTGCGATATATGAATTAGAAAGAGTTCTAAACGTGATGTGATTGAACTCTATAGGAAAGGACACCGGAACATCGAGTGGACAAGCCGGTGGCCACTTGCGTTTGAAGGGCGTACTTTGAAGGTATGTAACTTGATTCGTTACATTGAGTAAACTTTGATAATTTGCATATGTGTAGTGAATTGTAGAATAAAGGTTGTCTTAATTTAAAGCGAAAATGTTCGCTATATTGATTAATAAGACCAGGATTGGTTAGAACTTGTTGGTAGTCATCATAATGGAGAATTCCGTAGATGAGCCAAACGGGTCGAATAATCGATTAATGTGTGGCAAATGCTTCACAATATAGTAAATTGGTCTTTTGTTATTGTTGATAAATGACATATTAGAATACGAGAATTTAACATGTCGGTTTATAAGAATGAGAAATCCGAGGATTCGGGTTTGGGTGAATTGAATAAATGGGACAAACACAAAGTTACAGAGTCCACCGTAAGTTACGGTCTCCACCGTAACTTACGGTAGAGAACAGATTGTTACGGTGGTTTACTACTGTGTTACGGTGGGCCATTGTCACTTAGCGTCTACCGTAACTTACGGTAGATATCGTAAGTTACGGTAGAGATCAGGCAATTTTGTTAAATTTCTGCATACTTAGTTAATCGAATCCGTTATTGAGCGTAGTTTCGATTATGTACATTTTCTAATAACTCTAATACTATTATTTGTCAAAATTTCAGTTTGTAGGTATTAAAAGTTTGTGGACGACGATCAAGTTGAAACCTCAAGAACCGAACACGAAATTTTTGGACGCTTCCGCACTAATCGGATTTAGTTAAATTATGTAGTTTTGTAAACACGACTGAATGAATTATGTTTGAAACCAGTTATTTTACTATGTTAAATATTATGATGAAGTATGACTTAGTTACTAACTAAGTTTTTGTTAGTTAAAAATCTTCTTATTACAAATACTGCTTTTTCTTATGATTAAATAATGAAAAGTAAAAGATGGGTGTTACAAGTTGGTAATCAGAGCTTAAGGTTGTCAACAAAGTGTTCGGTTCAAGCTTGATCGATCGTCCGGTAAGAACTAACTTATTATTTAATAGATTATATGTTATGTAAGAAATGAGAAGTGAATTAATGTGCATGGGAAAAGTGTTAATTCACTCAAACCCGGAAAGTGCACCAAATGTGAACGGTTAAAGCAAGTTAGGAACTTGGCTAAACCGAAACAAATGAAGCAATGTTATAAATGAAATGTTTAAACGTTTAATGTAAGCATTTCAGTTTCAAGATGTCGGAAAGAAACGATGATGATCCGGTGCAGACAAGCACCGAACAAATGAAAGAGATAATTGCCGAAGAAGTGGGGAAGGCAATTGAAAGTAGTATATCCGGGTTTATAGACAAAATTCAAAACACGGTATTGTCAGTTGTCGAAGAATGAGTCAAAAGGTTGGAGGATAGTGTCAACCTTATGAAGGATAAATCGGGAGAACGTAAAGTGTGTTCATACAAAGAATTTATGGCGTGTAAACCGCCAATCTACAACGGGGAGGTTGACCCGATAATTTGCCAAAGATGGTTGGGCGACGTTAAAGGGGTGTTTGAAAGGACCCATTGCGACGAAAGTGACTTTGTTGCTTACGGAATGGGTCAGTTGAGAGGACAAGCCAAAGATTGGCGGGACAATAAAAAGAATGAAATAGGGGCCGAAGCGGCAAGGGCCATGACATGGGAGGAGTTTAAGATGCCATTTCTTAAACATCATAGTCCCAAGGCGGTCATTAATAAAATCAAGGAAGAATTCATGCAACTTAGGCACAAGGGCGAGACCATAGACAAGATTACGGCGACGTTTATGGATAAGATGAAGTTTTGCAGTGAATTGATGACGAATGAGGAACAAAAGATATACTACTATTATAACATGTTGAGCGCCGAGTATAGGGAGTTCATGACTCCTTCAAAATACGAGACTCTTACCGAGATCATAAACGTTGCTCGGGAATGGGAAATCTAGCTGAAGAAACAAGTTGAAAGGGGTGAGCGAAGGGCACAGGATATGAATCCAAGCCCTACAAAGAAAGCTCGAACTGGAGAATCGGGAAAGAAGGTTGATGCTAAAAGTGGGTCGCCAAGTTGCAAGGTGTATGGAAAGGGGCACAAGGGTGAGTGCCGCTTCAAAGACAAGCCGTGTCCGGTATGTGGGAAGACGGGACACACCGCATCGTTATGACCCGGAAAGGTTTCTGTTTGCTATAAATGTTATCAGCCCGGCCACAAAAAGTCTGAATGTCCAGAATTGGTTGGAAAGAGAGACACTAAAGAATCTCCAACGGAAGCCCCAAAGGCGAAAGATAGGTCCTTCCAACTTACGGCAGTTGAAGCAAAAACAGAACCCGATGTGGTCTCAGGTACATTCACAATAAACTCAATTCCTGCACGTGTATTGTTTGATACGGGTGCGAATAAATCCTTCATTTCACATGGATTTATTCGACATCCTTCATCTGTATTGACGAAATTATCTGTGCCCTTAGAAGTTGAAATAGGGGACAACAAAAGTTTTAAAGTTTGTGATATCTGTCGGGGCTGCAAATTAAGCATCGATGATGAAGAATACTTGATAGACCTAATCCCGATGTCCATGGGAGAATTTCAAGTAGTTGTTGGGATGGATTGGCTGTCTCAGCACCACGCAAAGGCTGTGTGTTTCCGTAAGGAGATAAAGCTAACATCTCCGAGTGGAAAACACGTCACTATCTATGGCGAAAAAGGAGGTAACCCCATAATATGCTCGATGTTGAAAGCACACAAGCTTATGAAGCAAGGATGTAAGGCGTTTATGATATATGCGAATGAGCCCGAGAAAGAATCACTGAAGATTGGAGACGTACCGGTAGTACGGGACTTCGAAGATATATTTCCGGAAGATTTACCGGGGATACCGCCCGAATGAGAAGTAGAGTTCGGAATCGAATTGATTCCGGGCGCAAAACCCGTAGCTAGAGCACCGTACCGACTCGCGCCGTCGAAATTACAAGAGTTGATGTCCCAGATTCAAGACCTGCTTGACAAAGGATTTATAAGGCCGAGTGTATCTCCTTGGGGCGCACCGGTACTGTTCGTGAAAAAGAAAGACGGAAGCAGGCGCATGTATATCTATTACCGGGAGTTAAACAAACTCACGGTAAAGAACCAATACCCGCTTCCGAGGATAGATGATTTATTCGACCAATTACAAGGTGCGAACTGGTTTTCAAAGATTGACCTTAGATCAGGGTATCACCAACTAAAGGTCAAGGAGGAAAATGTGCCGAAGACGGCTTTCCGCACACGATACAGACATTACGAGTTTCTCGTGATGTCATTTGGGCTAACAAATGCACCCACGGCTTTCATGGACCTTATGAACCGGGTTTGCAAGCCAATGTTGGATAAATCAGTCATCGTGTTTATCGACGATATTTTGGTGTATTCGAAAGGTGAAGCTGAGCATGCACACCACTTACAAGAGGTGTTAGAGACACTTAGACGAGAAAGGTTATATGCGAAATTCTCAAAGTGCGCCTTTTGGTTACGAGAGGTGCAATTCCTTGGCCACATCATAAGTACCGATGGAATATTGGTGGATCCGTCAAAAGTGGAGGCCGTGTCGAAATGGAATTCCCCGAAGAACCCTTCGGAAATTAGAAGCTTCTTAGGGCTTGCGGGATACTATAGGAGATTCATTCAAGATTTCTCCAAGATTGCGTCGCCACTAACAAAGTTAACCCGGAAGGAGGAAAAGTTCATTTGGGGTGTTGAACAAGAAAGGGCGTTTCAGACGCTAAAAGAGAAATTAACTCAAGCTCCGGTATTAACGTTGCCAGACGGAGTCGAAGACTTAGTGGTTTACTCGGATGCCTCATTATCGGGGCTCGGATGATTTTTGATGCAACGGGGCAAAGTTATAGCTTATGCCTCGAGGCAATTGAAGATACATGAAAAGAAGTATCCCACGCACGATCTCGAATTGGCTGCGGTGGTATTTGCATTAAAAATATGGAGACACTATTTATATGGGGTAAAGCGCACCTTATTCACCGACCACAAGAGCCTAAAATACTTCTTCGATCAGAAGGAGTTAAATATGCGCCAGAGACGATGGTTAGAAACGGTTAAGGATTACGATTGTGAAATACACTACCACCCCGGGAAAGCCAATGTAGTGGCTGATGCGTTGAGCCGAAAGGCAGATTATGCCCCGATACGAGTACAATCATTGCAGCTCATTGTGACCTCGGGCTTACTTAAACGAATCCGACGAGCACAAGATGAAGCAGTAAAGACGGAAAACTGGAGAAAGGAAAGAATTGTTGGCCAAGTTAAAGATCTCGAAGTAGGCAACTGTAACACCCCGAAAACGGGTTCAGTAATCAAACCCTGTTAATACTAAGAGACGGGTAAACTACCGTTAGTGGTAAAATTAACCCGGCGAATATTGGGAGTTAAATAAGTAAACTTGATATTAATTAAAAAGGAGGAAAAATACTTTGAGAAAGCAAAGTATATAAAAGGCCCGAGATTTAACGGGACTTAAAATATAACGGGTTGTGAACAAGATAAAGTAACTAGGAAATAAAAAACCTAGTATAAGTCTTGTAATTAAGTGAAAGAACAAAATACTCAAATTAGAACCCATTTGATAGTTGAGGGGCTGAAAGTGTTTAAATTAAAACTAATATTAATGAAATAAGAAAAAAATTAAAACCCAAAAACCCATTTTGGGCATGGGTAAAGATCGAACCAGGCAGGAGAATGGCGACCAGGGTTCTTCACACCCAAGAACTCCACAAATCTCAGAAATTGAAGGTTAAAATCAAGTCCTAAGCGAGAATCGAACATAGATTAGTGATCCCCATCACAGGGAGATCATAAGGTATGTAAAATTTGACAAAAATTCTCCACTTGAAATTCTCATGAATTTAGAAAATTAGAAATCTGTTGATGCATGTTTGTTTTATGGATAGAAAAAGAATGATATAGTGTCTAGGAGTAAACCCTAGACAACGATATATGAAATCATGGCTAAATTCTGAAAAATCTCATGAACACATTGAAGGTGATTCATAGGTTTTGTGAGAAAATGATGAACACTAGGATGTAGAATGCTAATCTAGTGTAAATTGATGCATAGAAACTGATTTATGAAAATATGATGTGTAGTTCATGAACACTAGACATAGAGGTTTGAATTGTGGTGTAAATCTTGGTAAAAATAACTAGTTATGAACTAGTTAGTAAATATGTAAAATTATGCCCACTAGGTGTTTGTTAAAATGCCTAAACGAAGCTAAAATGTTGAAATTCCATGTGAAGTGTGCATTTGAGTATGTTGATAGATCAATTGACTTCTAGGAAGTCAAACTAACCAATGATTTAATCAAGTGATAAAGTCGACATAAGACCCGTTAGATGGAGTAGTCATAATTGATAATGACTAATCTAACCATATTATGAATTATGATGATAGTTTGACGTCTAACGAGCTAGGTGGAAGCTTGATGAGTGAGCGGGTCAAATGAATCAAGTGTGAAGTAAAAGCGTGTTTCGGATGCAAAGTAAGTAAAACTTACACCTACTTGTAGTATACGTGTTTATTTTATAGGCGATAAATACGACAAAGGATTTTGGTTCGAATTATGGGTTCCGACACGAAACGAATTGGGTCGGAACGAATAGAAACGTTTTAAACCATGATTAATGGTAAAAAAGGCAAAATGGTAAACTAGTCATGAATTGGTTAAGAGTTTAAGAGTTTTTTTTTAAGGTTACCTTATAGCGTAACTAGTAATGGGAAATTGGGTAAAATGGAAATTTAGTCAAGTATCGACTAAAGTAAATTAGAGTTCAAAAAGGGGCACCCGTGGCGTAAGCCGAATGGGTAAAAATATAAGAAAGGAGTTTAAGAGAAAAAGGGGTCTAGTAGCAAAAATCCGAAATGGGTCGGATGAACAAATTGGCAATTAATAACCATGTTTTGCTACTTATGAAAATGCTTGGTCTTATAGGCCAAACGGGTCAAATGGTGTGATAACACCATTTGATAATATCGATTAATATGATTGTCAAGTCTTGTGTTAACAGGAGCGATTAGCAATTTGGTTAATTGTGTCCATAGAATATGTGATAATAAAAGCGAGGTATAAATCGGGTCTATTTGTTGACCCGAGCCAGGTACGCATCAATGAGATTACATTTTAAGTGTGCGATTTGATCATAATTGTAGTGAAAGTCCTTCATCGTAAATGAAGGACTAATGTTGGTAAATATACCTTGATGGGTAAATCAGACAAACGGCTCCTATGGGTGGTTTGGGAATCACGTATTGTAATCATGTAATCCTTAGATAAGCATCAAGGTGATAGGCATAAACCTTTGTGGGTCAATTGCCTAGAAATAGGTCTTTTTCGTAATATGACAAACCGAGAAGTAAAGCGCGACATAAATAGTTTACTATATCAAATCCACCACAAATATAATTGTGGTGGAAGACTATTTGAGAACTAATGTGAAAAGATGGTGCTAAAAATGAATGAGCGAGAATTCATGCCAAAAAGGACATAAATACCCTTAACGGGTCAAAATAAACATTTGAGTAAAAACGGGTTCAAGAATGTATGTAAACCGGAATTTTGAACCTCTTATGATAAACAACAATGAATTTATGGAATTTATGAGAAATCGGAGTTAAATAAATATGACTGTTTGACAAATACAAGAATGGGTCAAAATTTGGGTAAAAGGGTAATAAGCCGAAGACTTAAAAGTCTGAAAATTTTGTTAATCCGAATGTGGGATTTTAACTCCATTAGATGGAGAATTAAATTACAGACGCGTAGGAAAAAGAATCGGGTAAAACGGATGTGTAGTTTGAAAGTTATGCACATTTTCGTAAAAACTTAGATTGCTGAAAAATGCAGGTTGCAGATCTGAACATGCTGGAAAAGTGTATCCCCCGCGCCACGCGACGGAGGGAGTGAAATATGTCGCGACACGCGACGGAGTCTCGCGGCCCGCGTAAAAACTCTCGCGCCCCGCGAGAGAGCCAGAAGCTGGCAAATTGTTTAATTTTATTCGTTTGACCCATATTTCTTGTTAAAACTTGCTAATTAACTATCAAAACTAACTTTTAGGTTGGTTTTGATGATAGGTGAATGTCAAGCGTACCCGGATGTAGATCAAGTACCGTACAAGAATCGAACACAAGAGATAAAAGCTTCCGCACGTTGTTTTCGTCGTCATCTTAAACGGCAATTCCGTAGTTATCAATTTGTATTATTTTCAAATTGTAAAAGTTTTAATTTACCCGTATTGTTCAACAGTATTTACATAAAATTCCATGTTTATTTTCGTATTTTAAACGAAAATCTTTAATTAAATAGACGGGTGTTACAGCAACCACGGTTTGAAAACACGTTTCAATAGAATTTGGGTTCCTAACACATGTGGAGTTAAAAAGCTCCTACTCGATGAAGCTCACAAGTCCCGTTATTCCATCCATCCGGGAGTTACCAAAATGTATAACGACTTAAACAAAACTATTGGTGGCCCGGAATGAAAAGAGATGTTGTGAAATACGTGGAAAAATGCTTGACATGTCTACAAGTCAAGGCGGAGCACCAAAAACCATATGGTAAACTCCAACCGTTAGAAATCCCGGTTTGGAAATGGGAACATATTACGATGGACCTATTAACCAAACTACCAAAGACGAACCGCGGTTTTGATGCTATATGGGTAGTGGTGGATAAATTGACGAAAAGTGCTCACTTCATTCGGATTCGTGAGACTTATACGTCAGAAAAGATGTCAGAAGTTTACACTAATGAGATAATAGCACGCCATGGAGTACCGGTATCCATCGTGTCCGATAGGGATACCCGGTTCACTTCAAATTTCTGGCGAGATTTCCAGGAGTAAATGGGGACCAAATTGTTCATCAGCACTGCGTACCATCCTCAGACGGATGGACAGAGTGAAAGAACAATACAGACGTTGGAAGACATGCTACGGGCATGTATAATCGACTTTGGAGGAAGTTGGGATGTTTATCTACCATTGGTCGAGTTTTTGTATAACAACAGCTACCATGCTAGTATTGGGATGGCACCGTACGAAATGCTCTATGGTAGGAAATGCCGAACCCCGGTATGTTGGGGGTGAAGTGGGCCCACGTGAACTCTCCCACCAAGACATAGTACGAGCCACTAATGAAAAGATTGATGTGGTTCGGGCACACTTGAAAGCGGCTCAAGATAGACAAAAGTCATATGCTGACAAAAGGAGGAGACCGATCGAGTTCCAAGTTGGCGACAAAGTCATGCTCAAAGTATCCCCATGGAAGGGGGTTATCCGGTTTAGAAAAAGAGAAAAATTGAGCCCGAGGTTTATCGGGCCGTTTGCGATCGTAGAACGGGTAGGAAAGGTAGCTTACCGCCTTGAATTACCGAAGGAACTAAGCGGAATTCATAACACATTTCATGTGTCACATCTTCGGAAATGTCTAGCGGATGAGACAATTTATATCCACTACGACGACATCGAAGTGGATGACAGGCTAAACTATGTGGTAAAGCCTATTTCAGTTTTGGATCGTAAGGTAAAAACCTTAAGGAATAAAGAGATCAATCAAGTAAAGGTTAAATGGGAACACAGTAGGGGTGCGGATACCATATGGGAATCCGAAGAGGAGATGCAATGACTCTACCCTACTTTATTTGGTACGTAATTCGGTTTCGGGGACGAAACCCTTTTAAGGGGGGTGGACTTGTAATACCCCGAAAATATAAAACTTTATATTAGAATTATAAAGTATAAATAAACCAGAACGAACTAACGGGGACTAGATAACTCCGTTAATTAGTAATCTTGTATTAACTCGTAAGTAAGTTAAAACACTCAAATGTGAACTAAAGAGAATTGAGGGACCAAAAGTGTCTAAACTGAAACTAATGTTTAATAAAAACATTTTTATTAAAACACAAACCCAGAATTTTGTACGGGGGATCGACCAGAAGCAAGGGGGGCGACCAAGCTTCTCAAAACCCTAACATGCACTAATCTCACAAATTGAAGGATCAAACCAAGTCCAAAACGAAAATCGAGCATAGATTAATGATCCCCATTGCAAGGAGATCATAAGGTATGTAAAATTTGACAAAAATTCTCTACTTGAAATTCTCATGAATTTAGAGAACTTGAAATCTGATGATGCATGTGTGATTTGTAGATGAATTAGGAACATTAAAATGTCTAGGAGTAAACCCTAGACAAGTACATGTTGAAATTATGCTAAATTCTAGTGAAATCCATGGTCAACATTGTAGGTGACTAGTGGGTTATGTAGAACTTGATAAACACTAGGAAATTTGGGGTTGTTCTAGTGTAAATTGACATATGTGAAGTTATTTCAGAATTATAAAGGCAAATATTTGTATTAGATAGTTTGATTGATGAAAATTCGGGTTATATGACAAGTTATGAGCTTGTTAATGAATTATTTAAAATTCTACCCTTAAGGTGTTTGTATAAATGCCTCAAAGAAGACTTAAACCTGAAATTTTAAAGTTAAAACGCATAATTACGATGTTTTGGCAAATTGTGCGATATATGAATTAGAAAGAGTTCTAAACGTGATGTGATTGAACTCTATAGGAAAGGACACCGGAACATCGAGTGGACAAGCCGGTGGCCACTTGCGTTTGAAGGGCGTACTTTGAAGGTATGTAACTTGATTCGTTACATTGAGTAAACTTTGATAATTTGCATATGTGTAGTGAATTGTAGAATAAAGGTTGTCTTAATTTAAAGCGAAAATGTTCGCTATATTGATTAATAAGACCAGGATTGGTTAGAACTTGTTGGTAGTCATCATAATGGAGAATTCCGTAGATGAGCCAAACGGGTCGAATAATCGATTAATGTGTGGCAAATGCTTCACAATATAGTAAATTGGTCTTTTGTTATTGTTGATAAATGACATATTAGAATACGAGAATTTAACATGTCGGTTTATAAGAATGAGAAATCCGAGGATTCGGGTTTGGGTGAATTGAATAAATGGGACAAACACAAAGTTACAGAGTCCACCGTAAGTTACGGTCTCCACCGTAACTTACGGTAGAGAACAGATTGTTACGGTGGTTTACTACTGTGTTACGGTGGGCCATTGTCACTTAGCGTCTACCGTAACTTACGGTAGATATCGTAAGTTACGGTAGAGATCAGGCAATTTTGTTAAATTTCTGCATACTTAGTTAATCGAATCCGTTATTGAGCGTAGTTTCGATTATGTACATTTTCTAATAACTCTAATACTATTATTTGTCAAAATTTCAGTTTGTAGGTATTAAAAGTTTGTGGACGACGATCAAGTTGAAACCTCAAGAACCGAACACGAAATTTTTGGACGCTTCCGCACTAATCGGATTTAGTTAAATTATGTAGTTTTGTAAACACGACTGAATGAATTATGTTTGAAACCAGTTATTTTACTATGTTAAATATTATGATGAAGTATGACTTAGTTACTAACTAAGTTTTTGTTAGTTAAAAATCTTCTTATTACAAATACTGCTTTTTCTTATGATTAAATAATGAAAAGTAAAAGATGGGTGTTACAGAAGTTTATTAATAAACGTATCAAAACCAAATAGCGATGTTTACTATCGTATTAGTATGAATCAGCGACATTTATTAGCATATTGAGAGAAAACAGTGACATTCTCTAAGTTTCTTTTTCAATCACCGATATTATGCAATGTACTAATTCGAAACAGCGACATTCTGCAATGTATTGAAAGAAAACAACGACATTCTTATACATTTATCTTCAAAACAACGACATTCTTATACATATATGTTCAAAATAGCGACATTCTCATACATATATGTTCAAAACAACGACATTCTTATACATATATGTTCAAAACAACGACATTCTTATACATTTATGTTCTAAACAACGACATTCTTATACATATCTGTTTGAATCAGCGACTTTCCGAAGGTATAAGTATCAAACAACGACTTAGATTGAAAGTATATAATTGAAATGGAGACTTTGGATGTCTTGGTTCATAACAACGATGTTCAGAGACAATCAGAATGTTGGCAGGTTTGCGGGAACATGGGCTTGAAAGTCGTTGTTTGGAACATGGACTTACCCATAAACACTTTGATATCTCATGCCCACCTAGAAGCACTCTTTCATATTTCAAGTTACCTACTCCCGCAAAAAATTCCTTTAAAACACTATTATGACCACATTGACCAGAATTAGTTGGTTTTTATTGTAACTTGTTGCATATGGCGCTCAGAAGCTGACTAAAATTTGTGAAAACAACAATTATTTTCGATCAGAAGTGCAGAAAATGCAGTGTATAATAATTAGGAATTGAGATCTGTTTGAGTTAAAGTTAAAGTTCGATAGAAAGTTTTCACATAATCCATTATCCATGTGTTCTGTCGTAAACATTGTATTCTTCAAAATAACCATTGTTTTCATATTAAAATTTAGTTATATATGTTTTGTTTTCATATTAAAATTTAGTTATATATGTGTTGGAATAAATAGAATACCAATCTAATAAAATCTAATCTAACATATAATAAAAGACTACAAATAATGCCATATGACATTTTTTCCTTCAACCTCACAACTTTTATTTATTATTATTTTTTTCCAAATTATATATAAAATTTTAGTATTTAATACATTATCTTTATCTCTATTATAATTAATAATTTCAAATAATATCATGTGCCACAACAAAATAATTCTCTCATATTTATTTTTTAAATTAGTTTTAGTTTAAATACTAAATCTTAATTCATATAATATACGAATATACTAAAAGCTACGATTAATACGCTTAATAAAAAAATATATGATTTAAATAAAGATAATAGAAAAAAATATATAATATACCCTAATCAACAAAACTCTCTTCGGTGTCAATATCTATTTTGTTGTTTTGGGGAATATCACTTCCAGTACCTATGAAAATGTTTTAAACTATGCATATATTAATGCTAGACAACAATTCATACTTTTGACTTTTTTGACCAGGAGTACTTATCTTAATAGAAAAGGGGTACTTCTCTTGAACATTAATACGAAAAATCGATACACGTTCAACTTTTGTTTAAGTTATATAATCTTTAACGCTATATTTGATATATAAAAATAGGGACACATATTCTTAATTTTTTGTTTATTCATCTAAAACGTATACTCATTTAACTTACATGCGAATCCTTATACCCGTTTCAAATTTACTCGATTTCATTTTTGATATTACATTTAATACGTTTTTTATTTCGTTTTCGTCAACCTTGCACGTTTTCATTATTTAAACTTATTTTTATAATAAATTTTAATTCATTGTTATTTTGTTTATATTTTTCTAAATTATGTATTAAAGAGTGGTGATTCTCATTTTCCTCTTTTGCATTTTATAATCCCATATATTTAAACTTACAAAAATAAAATCAGGTTTTACGATTATTTGATTATTTGATTACTTTATTTTTAACGATTAAAAATTATTAAAAAGTTTCTGAAAGAATTGAAGACTGTATCAAGAGTTGTTAAGCACTTTAGAAGTGTGTTGTGTATTGATTACTATGATCAAAATAGATTGCAAGTTTGCGAGATGATTATCAAGTACACCTACTTATCTTATCGTGTTATAAAAACAAACCGTTTTTACTATTCAACGCGTGTAATACACGGGATTGTTTAGTTTAGTTTTGAATAATATTTAATGTATTTTATTATTTGTAATCATCATATCTAATCTAATACTAATAAAAGAGTCTACTTAATGCCACATGACATTCCATACAAATAAAAGAGTCTACTTAATGCCACACGACATTCTCTTTTTCAATTCACTATTCTTATTATTATTATTATTATTATTATTATTATTATTATTATTATTATTATTATTGATCATTGACTTATCTAAAATATATAATTAGTTATTAGTATCAATTCTACTTATAATAAACAATTTCAAATAATGTTAACGTGACAAATATATATATACACACAATATGAATATAAACTATTATTGAATATAGCTATAGAAAGTTGGAGAATTAACGAATGTACACTTTTTTGGGTAAAGAATGAATGTACACTTTTGAATTTAAATTGAATATAAATTAAATTTATATAGTTACTAAATTATATTTAACTTATGGTTGTAATTTAATTTATGATCAATCATATATATAAATTATTTATCATTATTGTATAAGATATTTACATAGCTCCTTGAGGTTACATTTGATTGGTGGGATAAATTAATGGGGTGAGTTTAGTTTTTTTAGCTATTAACAATAACAAATATATAATTTAAAGTTATAAATAGTGGAATCCCTCGCACAATGCCGTAGGAACTCAGCTTCGATCGGTATCAATTTGATTCGGTATGATATCTTCGCTGGTATAGCAACATAGAGAAAAAAGAAATTGATTAAAATCCTAAAACCTTGTATAAAAATCTTGTGGTAACTTAAAAAAATAAAAGTTACTATTCTTTACACAAAAAAAAAAAAAAACAAAACATAATATCAAAGTGAAACTCATTAATGAAATATGTGTTACAATTATCATGTGTAGCTTTCCATTTAAAATTATTCATAATTTAAGTTGTCTAAATTGTAAGTTTTAACTTATGTATATATTGATAAATAGCAATAATTATCTACGATATATTAGCATCTTAAATTGTGTTAATTTATTTTATTTTTCTTCAAATTTTAAAGAAATTGACATTTTTTTATTATGGGTGGTTTTACGCAATTTTTTAATGGCATTTGTCATCTTTTACTTTATTGAGATATTTTCTTTATTCAAACCGTATAATACACGAGGTCCATAACATAGTAAATTATATTTAGAGTTAAATGCTTGGTTGGTCCCTGTGGTTTTAAAAAATTGCAGACTTGGTCCTAATGGTTTACTAATTACACGCGTGGACCCAAAACTTGTCAAAAATGAACTCGGTTGGTCCCCAGCCCTAACATCAGTTAAATTTCTCAGTTAAGTCCATGTTAAATGACCAAAATACCCATCTTCATCACCATCATCTTCTTCACCAACCTCTGCAATTTTTAAAAACCAAAATACCCATCTTCATCACCTTCGCCACTTCTCACCTCCGCCACCATCTCACCCGCCACCAGCATCTCACCTCCGCCACTTCTCCGGTGACGCAAGGATGAATCGTGAATCGTCGGAGAGTTGAATCGTGAATCGTCGGAGTCGATTTGAATCGTGAATCGTCGGAGTCGATTTAAATCGTGAATCGTCGGAGTTAAAATCGACCCAAACCGCCGGTGTTGATCACGCGTGCTTCAAAATCGACATTCAGTACAGACATTGTGGTCCATCTGTATCTCCATTTTTGTGATAGAACGCTTGTGTGTACAGCTTCTTGGATTGGGAGCCGTTCTAAAATTGGGTATATCAGATGCTCTGCCAGGTTACTGATTATGTCCTCATCAGCAGCAGAAGTTACAAACCTCTGATGATTTTCTGTCAATTGGATCGATGACGTCCGGTGACGTCATCCGTTTGTGAATTGGGTCGGCGAGTTGAATCGTGAATTGCGGAGGTGAGAAGTGGCGAAGTGGCAGAGGTGAGATGGTGGCGGAGGTGAGAAGTGGCGAAGGTGATGAAGATGGGTATTTTGGTTTTTAAAAATTGCAGAGGTTGGTGATGAAGATGATGGTGATGAAGATGGGTATTTTGGTCATTTAACATGGACTTAACTGAGAAATTTAACTGATGTTAGGGCTGGGGACCAACCGAGTTCATTTTTGACAAGTTTTGGGACCACGCGTGTAATTAGTAAACCACTAGGAGCAAATCTGCAATTTTTGAAAACCACCGGGACCAACCAAGCATTTAACTCTTATATTTACAATAAAGTTTTGTGAAAAATCATGTCCTACCAGTCTACCAACGTCAACGTATCAGAATTAAGCTACAAGGGGCCCAATCCAATACACATAATAAGTTATTGGGCTAAAAATAAACAACACTAAAAACGAAAATAAGCCCCCCATTTGGCCCATACAATTAGAGTTGACAAAAAAAAGGGTTCGAGAACCGAAATTGGTAACCCAAGCCGACCCGAACCGGTATCTAAACCACGTTTTCCCGAAACTAGTCCCAAATTGATTAAAAAACATTGAACCCGCACCGGTTTGGCTCCGTGAACCTCAAAACTGACTTAAACCGGTTTTAAATCCAAACCGATCCTAAAACCGCCGGTCAGTTTCAATCTAAAAAGCAACACCAGGTATATATATATATCACAACATTATGTAGTTCTTGTGTGAATTTAAATGCATCTAATTTTTTGTTTTTACATCTAAGTTTTAGCGTTGTATCTAAAACGAGAAAAACAACTCAAGGGCCAGGTATATAAATTTGCAAAGTTAGATGATAGTTTATGTTACTATTTTAACCTCAAGGAGGGTTTTTTTTAATTAACTTCTTTTCTAGCAATAAAACACACACGTAAGAAGATTATGTTAGGGTTTTAACGATATTGGTTTATAAAAACAGTTCTGTGTAAACCTAAGCAAAGATATGGAAAATTTAGGACATCAAAACCAAAGGCAAGAATTCATGTACCATATTCGAGCTCAAAAAAATGTATCATTCCGTAATGTTTCATTATTATAATTTTTTTTAATCGAATTGGTATTGGGCTCAATAAAGCTAATGTTAAGTGGTCTAAATTCTAAACCATAAAAAATGATTTGTAAATGAGTCATTATTTGAATCGTTACGTGTTTACAATTTAAAAAAATTAACATACATATCTGATTTTTTTATAAATCAAATGCCCTTCGAAATCACGGGCTTTGTGCAGAGGTACTCCCCGCACACCATCATAGCCACCACTCATCAAAAGGTCAGAAATTCAATCTCCATAGTGAACAAGTTTGCCGTAAAAAATAATAATAATAATAATAATAATAATAATAATAATAATAAATGAATAAATAACCCTTTCCGTACAATGAATATTGTTTTAGGGGAAAATCACGAAACTAGCCTTGACCACGCCGTTTTTTCAATTTTGGCCAACTGACCCGGCTCCACGAGCCGGCACCGTCAACAGAACCGGCTCGAACCTTGTGTTGTGCCGGCTCAAGGAGTTCCTTCAACGATGACCAATTTGATGGAGACACGTGTCTGACAAACGGCTCGGATCAGCTGAAACGGCTCCGAGCAGGTGAACCGGCTCGAACCTTGTGTTGTGCCGGCTCGTGGCACACCATCACACCACCGCCACCATCACCTACACCGCCACCATCACTCCACCGCCACCATCAAAACCAGTACTATCTCTCTCTCTCTTTCTCAAAACCAGTACTCTCTCTCTCTCTCTCTCTCTCAAAACCAGTACTCTCTCTCTTTCTCAAAAACACTGATCTTTAACGGGAGGTGGTGCTTGGTGATGGTGGTTTTGTCGGCAGAGGAGGGAAGGAGGAAAAGGGGGTGGCGTTTTGGTTCAGCGGTTGTAGTGTTACGGTGGTTTGGTGGAGGTGGGTATGGGTTAAGGAGGCGAAGCAGTGGTGGTGGAGGTGATGGTGGCGGTGGCGGTGGAGATGAATGTGTTTCTCTCTCACACACAAACACACACTGAAGTTTGAGCCGTTTACCTCGAGTCGTTTCAAAGAGATCAGAGAGAGAAGATTAAGTGTAGCAATGGAGATGACAGAGATATAGAGACTAGGAGACAAATGGACACGTGGCAAAAAACGGTTGGTTGCTTGAAAGGATTTTTTGAGCCGGATGGGGATTCGTGAAACGGCTCGTGGAGCCGGGTCAGTTGGCCAAAATTGAAAAAACGGCGTGGTCAAGGCTAGTTTCGTGATTTTCCCTTGTTTTAGTCTTGATACGAGGTATGTTCTATAATAATAATAAGAGTTAATAGCCAAAATGGTCCCTGAGGTTTGCTCACTTTTGCCACTTTAGTCCAAAATCCAAATTTTTTAAATCTGGGTCCCTGAGGTTTGCATTTTTTTTGCCATTTTAGTCCAAATTTAAAAAAAGTCAAATTTTGTCAAATTTTTTACTGAATTTTGTCTTTATCCTTATTTCTCACAAGGGCAAAATTGTCATTCTATATTATTATAAAGCAATTTATATTAAAGAAAATAAAAAAAAACCCTTAAAAGCCCCCTATCGATCCAAAACCCTCACTTTCCCCACCCCATCATCTTCTTCCTCACCTGCGACACCATCCAACCACCACCTCCGACAGAAAGAAAGAAGCTTACAACAGCAATGGCAGTGATATCAGATGCAAGCAAATACACAAAAAATGGAAGCCAATACTAGATGAAGCTTGTTGGGCTTAATTTCGGGCCCACAGTGGAGGTTCTTCGGATCCAGGTTTGGCCCAAGAAGGTGTTGATTGTGGTTCTTCGTCTTCTTTGACAACAAACACTGTTAACTTTCTGTGAGAATTGTGATGGATTTTGACGGTGAAAAGAGGGGAACTTTTTAGGGGTTTTGTGAAGGTGGATAAGGGGAGAAGAGGGGGGTGTGAGGTTCTTCGGATCCAGGTTTGGCCCAGGGGACTTTTAAGGGTTTTTTTTTTCTTTAATATAAATTACTTTATAATAATATAGAATGACAATTTTGCCCTTGTGAGAAATGAGGATAAAGACAAAATTCAGTAAAAAATTTGACAAAATTTGACTTTTTTGAAATTTGGACTAAAATGGCAACAAAATGCAAATCTCAGGGACCCAGATTTAACAAATTTGGATTTTGGACTAAATTAGCAAAAGTGAGCAAACCTCAGGGACCATTTTTTGCTATTAACTCTAATAATAATATCATGATTTTGGATATGATTTTGTATATTGACAAGTCACACCACCGCTACCACTAGTTTCTCACTTATTGCAATATCATCAGCAAATCCTGAGTAGAAATTCCACTTCTTCTTCTTCCTATCCAGTAATCACTTCATCTCTCTATCTAACTAGGGTTCCGATCTCCGATCACCACCGGTCAAAATGATCAAAATCCCCTATATAACCGCCTTAACAACCTACTTCAGTTACGGATTACTCTTCGCTTTCGGTCAATTGCGTGATTTCTTCCGTAATCTCTTCGATTGGTCGAAAGATAACAATCTCCAGGTACCTTCCTCTATCTATTCTCTTTTTATTTTTCACTCAAAACTCTTCTTGTTTCTTTGTATATTTGTTAGACACTAATATGTGTAAATGATTATTTATTATGCTGTGTCGTCTTGTTAGGGATATGCGCCTATCTGCCTAGGGCTTGAAGATTTTTATATTCGCCGACTGTATCGTCGAATTCAGGTATACTGGTTTTCGGTTGTTTGTTTGTTTATGCTTATCATAGAGTTAGAATGTTTGTTTGCTGAATAAATGACATGTTAATATGCTCGACTAGGCTCGAGCTCGAGCTCGTTTAACTTATGAAAGCTTGAGCTTGGCTCGTAGGTAGCTCAACTCGTTTATTGTTTATTAATTAATTCATATTAATTATAAGTATTATTCTATGAAGTTAATATCGGTGATATATCGGTTATATTGGTCATATCGGTCCCTTAGTAAAATATCGGTGTCAAATATCGGTACCTATATTATCGGCGATATTGACCGATATATCACTGATATTTGATCGATATAACCGATATATCACTGATATATCACTCACTGAATTATTGGTGTTAAATTGCTATATATATGAATTTTGCATTATATTAAAATTACCGATATCCCACCGATATCTCACCGAGATAACCTATATTTCAAATATCAGTCCTTGACCGATATCCGATATTTAACGCATTAACTGCATAGGTATTATTTTATATATAATGTAGTTATTTTTTCATTATTTTAATAAATAGTAATCATTGTTATTTAAATATATATTTAATATATTATTTATAAATTATATAAATAACAAGCTCGATTAGGCTTGCGAGCCGGCTTGAGCTCGATAAGTGAAGCTCGGGCTTGGACTCGTTTACTAAACAAGCTTTTTCAGGCTAGGGCTAAGCTCGGCTCGTTTCGAGCTTTTTTTTTTTTCGAGACGAGCTTGAGTAGCTCGCGATTAGCTCGGCTCGTCTGCACCCCTATTTATGAGTATATGTGTACATATACAGAAATAATTCTTGTTTGTATGCAAATTGAGTTGTAAATATACTGAGATGGAAATCACACAATAGAAGCTCAGAGTGTGGATATTTTAGTGTACACTTAAACTTGCCTCTGCGAATTTTAGTCAACCAGTTTATATGAAAGTGCTAATTGCTTAACTTATAAGTTCTAGTTGCTAGGTGTTAATTTTCAAATATGGTATCAGTTAAGGATTTGTTTTAGTGCGAGCAGTAGGTTTGGACAGGTCGGTTATTTGACGACGTGGACTGTCATTTTTGGCAAAGATCAAGCATGTGTTGATACTGGATCTCCAATCATCCAATTGTGGTACAGTTGCTAGGATGCAAGATGTGATTCTTAAAGTACATTGATGATACAAACAACTTGAAACATAACCTTGTGACTTAAGGTGAAAAATACGTGTGGAATCGAGAGACCCCTGTTTTCATTGGCATCCAGTCATCCATCAAAAACCCTATGAGGGCCACTGTCTTCAGGCCTTGACTTAAACTTGGAAACCTGACAAACAACCTTTTAATGCTACTACAACGATTTGTCCATAAAGTTGAATGTGAAAGCAAAAGGCACTAATATAATGAATGAGCATTGCTTTGTCCTATTCAGATAAATCAAAGCTAATTCACCATCTTCAACTTACTGTTAACCTTTCTGTTCAAGCTCAATTAAGTTATTTGAGTGCTTGTATTTTAATGTTAATTTCCATTTGAATGTCTTAGCTTAAATGTTAAATTCTGTTTTTAATATGTATATGTACATGTAGGATTGTTTTGGACGACCTATATCGAGCCCTCCTGATGCTTGGTTCGATATCCTGGAGCGTGTTTCCAATGATAATAACAAGACACTCAAGTGAGTGTTTGGATATGCATCCTGAGTTTGCGATTGAAATTTCAAATTTAGCATAATGCTTTGGTTCCTCCTTAATATCCAACTGTTAGAACATGTTACAAACTTTTAATACATTCCATTTCAGTCTACAAGGTGTCCCCCACACTCGTCCAGTCGTCCTAAACTGGCAAATTTACATGTGTTGGCAGGCGGACTACAAAAGTAACCAGGTGCCTTAACTTGGGATCATACAACTACCTTGGATTTGCTGCTGCAGATGAATACTGCACACCCCGTGTTATTCAGTGTTTGAAGAAATACTTTGCCAGCACATGCAGTTCTCGTGCTGATGGAGGTAGTTTTCTAGATCCATATCCAATTTATAATATTTTTTTAGAGTAAAATGCCATTTTTGTCCCTGAGGGTTGAGGTTTGACCAGTTTTGTGACTTTCGTCCAAAGGTTTGTTTTTCCACATCTGGATCCAAAAGGTTTGAAGTCTTGCCATTTTCATCCGGCTCGTGAACTCCATCCATTTTTCTCTGTTAAGTCATGGTATTTCCGTCTTTTTTGTTAACTTTAAGGGCGATCTGGTCCTTTTCACTTTATGCACAAGCATTTAGCATAATGTACAAGTATTCAAAATACCCTTGCTAAATAAAAAACAAAATAATATATGTAAAAAGACAAAAATACCCCTGACTTAACCGAGAAAAATGGATGGAGTCAACGAGCTGGATGAAAATAGCAAGATTTCAAACCTTTTGGATCCAGACCAGATGCGAAAAAACAAACCTGTGGACGAAAGTCGCAAAACTGACCAAACCTCAGCGACGAAAATGACATTTTATTCTATTTTTTAACTGAATGTGAATGGAATCTAAGCTCATGATCTGATACCTTTATTTATTTTTTTGTAAATTCAGGAACTACAACACTACATTCTGAATTGGAGGAGGCGGTGGCTAACTTTATCGGGAAACCAGCTGCTTTGGTTACTGGAATGGGTTACGTCACTAACTCCGCTATCCTTCCTGTCTTGATTGGAAAAGTATGTCGTGCTATTTAAAAATTAATATTTAATACCAGTAACATGTTTTATTTCTCACTTTTTATAAATATCCACAGGGAGGGTTAATAATTAGTGATTCTTTGAACCATAACTCTATAGTAAATGGTGCTCGAGGGTCAGGTGCCACAATTAGAGTATTCCAACATAACAGTAAGTTTAATCACGTTGTTTGAATTCATTTAGGATTTTTCTTTTTTGATTGTTTTCGATTGTCCACTGAGATCCTTGCATATTTATTTATTGTATTATTGACTACCGTACTTCTATATGTAGCACCTTCGCATTTAGAGGATGTATTGAGAGAACACATTGCCCATGGTCAACCGAGAACACATAGACCTTGGAAGAAAATCATGGTTGTTGTGGAGGGGATATACAGTATGGAAGGAGAAATTTGCAAGCTTCCCGAGATTGTATCAATATGTAAAAAATATAAGGTGATGATTTTTTTCTTATTTTTTTGTCGGGAATGAAGTCGGTTTTATGGTGTGGATTAAGTTCATTCTATATCATGGTTGTTAGAACCAATGTTTTGAAAACCGGCCCGGCTGGGAACCGGGCATCTGACCGGTCCGGTTCAGCCTATCAGACCGCTTTTGAGTCGAACTGGCTGGTTGGACCGGGAACTGGGGGCCGGTTGAACAGGATTTTTATTAAAAATTTTCAACTTTACCATATTTATAATTATAATATTTACGACAGTGCCCCGTTCTTACATCCGGTCCGACCAGTGGACCGGTAAGGAGACCGGTTTGAAGTCCGGTCCGGTTCTGAAAACATTGGTTAAAACTGGATTTTCTTTTTCACTTAAGATTCTGAAAATTATAAACTTTATTCTTTTCCCGTAATCTTATTTCTACGTGTGTTTGAATGATAAGTGTCTTCAATTGTACCATTATTGCCCACATGTAATTTTAGGGATTTTTAACTTGTTATGTATGTAACAGGCATACGTGTATTTGGATGAAGCTCACAGTATTGGAGCAATCGGGAAAACGGGAAGGGGCGTGTGTGAGCTTTTAGGTGTGGATACTGCTGATGTGGATATAATGATGGGAACTTTCACAAAATCATTCGGATCATGTGGTGGTTATATAGCAGGATCCAAGGTCTGTTTTAGGTGTGGATACTGCTGATGTGGATTTATATGTTTTGACATTTCTATATGCATTACAGGAACTTATACAATATCTAAAATATACGTGTCCAGCTCATCTATATGCCACATCCATATCACCTCCTACTGCTCAGCAAATAATATCTGCCATAAAGGTTATTACTGGAGAGGATGGCTCTAGTCGAGGTCCATATTTCTTATTCGTATAAATTTACTCTCTAAACAGCATTTTGATAACGTTGACCAGACTTAGTTTATATCTGTTGTTATTTTTTCCAAATAGGTGCTCAGAAGCTTGCTCAAATTCGCGATAACAGCAATTATTTTAGATCAGAACTGTTGAAAATGGGGTTTGAGGTTTTAGGGGATAATGACTCGCCTGTAATGCCTATAATGCTTTATAATCCTGGAAAAATCCCCGCCTTTTCAAGAGAGTGTCTCAAACGGAATGTATGTTTTTTTTTTGTTTTGATTAAAATGCCATTTTCGTACCTGAGGTTTGGCCAGTTTTGCGACTTTCCTCTAAAGGTTTGTTTTTCCGCATCTGGATCCAAAAGGTTTGAAATCTTGCCATTTTTATCCGGCTCGTTAACTCCATCCATTTTTCTCTTTAAGTCAGGGCTATTTTCGTCTTTTTGTTAACTTAAAGGGCAATTCGGTCCTTTTAAGAGGTATTCGGTCATTTTACATAAAGTGAAAAAGACCGAATTGCCCTTTAAGTTAGCAAAAAAGACGGAAATACCCCTAACTTAAGGGAGAAAAATGAATGGAGTTAATGAGCTGGATGAAAATGGCAAGATTTCAAACTTTTTGGACCCAGATGCGGAAAAACAAACCTTTGGACGGAAGTCATAAAACTGGCCAAACCTCATGGACGAAAATGGCATTTTACTCTTTTGTTTTTCTTATATTAAAAAAATATATATATTTTGTATTTTGTGAACGACTGCATTATGTTTATGCAAGGAGGTTATGATTTGTAATTGACATCTCATTTTATGACAACAGGTTGCGGTTGTGATGGTTGGTTTCCCAGCAAGTCCTCTACTGTTATCGAGAGCACGTATATGCATTTCTGCTGCTCATACACGGGAGGACATGGTCAAAGCTTTAGAGGTAACAACCTAACTGTTATATAATGCAATGCACTTACGTAAAGCTTATACTTCGCTACATAATTTCATCTATGTTTGTTGTTTTACATTCTTTGTTTTATTCCCCTTAAATAGATGTTGTGCCTGTTTAGATGCAGCTAAACGGGTATATGTTGATGGATGATGGGTCAAGTTAGGTTGACCTACTTGACCTCTTTCCTTTTAAGGTTCGGTTGACCCATATTTTTCTGTATAGTTAACAAAGTGTACTTGTCAGGTTATAAGTACGGTTGGAGACATGGTGGGCATTAAATACTTTCCAGCTGAACCCAGTAAGTCAGAACTTGAAGAAAACAGACTAAAGGTGGAGTAGAGGTTTTTTTTTTTTTTTTTTACTTATTTTGTTTTTTTTTTTTATATTTTGGGTTGGGCAAATTCACGAGTCCTTTAGAACCACGTATGGTTGTGGTTGGGGAACAAGATATCGGTATATACTTGTATGCTTTTTTTAATAGAATCTTGATCTGGTTTCTTGTATATAATGTTTATATGTATCAAGTTTATAACTGGAATTTGGGCTACAGATGGTATTCATGGTTTGGTTTGATCGTTTTTAACGCTTTATGAACATGTGGAACCCGTGTTCTGTGAAACCAGTAATGGTTTCGGGTTGGAGAATCAGATACCAGAAACCTTTGTGTTATGAACACCTTTTTTCGCTGGGTGTCATGAACACCTGCACCTAGTTGTGTTCTAACATTCTGGTAAGTGAGAAAATGTTGCAGAACACTACTTGCACGATTGATCTTATAAACCAACCGCTCATATCGATTAATTTAGTCTATAGACGTATGCTATGTTTAGGTAGTTTCAGTTGCTTCTGCTTAACTGAATCGCCACATTACGTCCATCCCCCACATTCAAGCGAGTGTGCGTGGAGGCTTGTTGTGCACCCTTTCGGCTTACGACTTCATCTCCAAAAAGACTACCTGTTATGAACATAGGCCCAAGTAACCAGCCCAGTCCAATAGCCCAACAAAGTGAATGGCATGATGCGGTCGTGAACATAGGCCCAAGTAACCAGCCCAGTCCAATAGTAATTTACCATTTACACAAGTAATAGAACGTTACTTTCGTTTCAAAGTTAATGTCAACACTGTTAAATAATATAAGGAAAAATTACAAGTTTTGTCCTTTATCTTTAGGGTACTTTACAGGCGGTGTCCTTTTTTTCAAAACTTTACAGGCGGTGTCCTTTATAGGGAACTAGGTTAGTTCCCCGTGTGTTACACGAGTTGAACAATTTAAACTATTTAATAAATATTTCTTGTAAATGAAAAAAAAGAGGAAGACATTTATATACCAAATTGACATAAATAAGTTAATATAAAGATGATGTATGTTAGTATTATAAAATTCATTAGAGAAACATGTAATCAAACTGTCGCTGAAAATAATACAAAAAATAAATATATTATATAATACGTATTATTGTATTTACGTATTACATTACATTTAAATTTAATGATAAATAAAAAGTTAGAATGGATGTAAATTACAAAGACACTCAATGTTTCAAAAAAAAAGTGTAACATGAATAATGACAATTTACGAATATTATCATTAAATGTATTATTTGAAGATTTGGAAAGTTGTTACCAAGATTTCGGGATTATTTTTATTTTTTTAGTTTAGGATTAACTATTATCGAGATTTAAGGATTAATTTTTTATTAATTTAGAATTAACTATGAAACTAAGAGATAAGTAAATCAATATGTAGCACGTGCCATTCATTGGAACCATCTAATTTTCTGTTTTTCTGCCTTTTTTTATACTTATGTTATATTAATTGAATAATAAATTAATATTAAATCTTATCATACTTTGAATTTGAAATAGAATTCTTTTATTTTTCTAAAAAAATATTATCTTCAAATTTAAAATTGTTAATTTAAGATAAGATGTTTTTAATTTTTCTTTAGGAAAATAGAAAATTAGATGACTCCAATGAATGACACGTGTCACACATTAATTTACTTATATAGTATACATTTGGTATATAAAATTAAATTTCTTCAACCCATATAATACACAGGGTTCCTTAAAGTTTTTCTTATATTTAATATGTAAAATTATATAAAGGATTCAAATAATGTCACGTGACACCCTCTCCTTCAATCTTACAATTTATATAGTATTTTATTTTAATATCTTTTTAATAATTTATACGTGTATCACTTATCAGTTAATCTATAATCGTATATTTGATTGCTTTTATATATTTTTTCTCATCATTTATTTCCTTGAATTTATTCTATCATTAGAAAATTAAGTAAAGTTCCTAATCTTTTAATTTGTTTTAGGTTCTCATCATTCTTCGCATATTATTTGTTTATATATCATTATCACCAATTAGTTCTTAAACAATACGTAACAACTTTAATAATATATAAATCAATTCAAGTTATAACTTAATCTATAATCATATATTTGATTTGCTTTTAATAATTAATATATTATTACCAGTTATCTTTGTCTTTATCATTAAAATCTCTTCTACAAATTAAAATTTTAAATTTAATATTATCAATAATTAACTTTTTATAATAAATATTTAGAAAAATAATTAAGAATGCCTCATAGAGCGTCATGTGTCCCTAACATGGTTTCTTTTATTATATAGTATAGATTTTGTTGCAAGTTTTGTCCTTTGAGCCTAACCTAGTTAGATTTTTTTGTTAAATCTGATTACCCAAGGGTATTTTAGTCTTTTTACCTCTTTATTATTATTATTATTATTATTATTATTATTGTTATTATTATTATTATTAGATTATATATCAAACTCCCTTCCTCTCTCTCTATAGAACTCTCTGCCTCTCTCTCTACAACTCTCTGCCCCTCTCTCTACCACACTCTCTCACCACCATCCATCCACCGGTTCACCACCATGGCAACCACCGCTTCCCACCGCCCCCCACCCAGACCCCTAGACCTTGAAATCACCATCGTCTCCGCCAAACACCTGAAAAACGTCAACTGGCGAAACGGAGATCTCACCCCTTACGTCATCTTCTGGCTGGACCCTAATAGCACCTGTCAGAGCAACTAGATCTCCGGTTACAACCACCGCCCAACTTCGGCTCGGCTCCTTCTCCACTTCGATCTCAGTTATGGCTCCATTCTTAGATTTGTGAGTTTTGTGATTTGTTGATTCACCATGAACAGATAGGGTTTTGTGTTGATTTCACCAGTGGGAGAGAAATGTGAGAAGAGACAGAAGGGTTTAGGTGCGGAAGTCGGTAGGGGGTTTCGGGTTTGGCGGGGGGTTTCAGGTGCGATGGGGGTTTCCGGTGGGAAGTCGGCAGGGGTTTCAGGTGGGAGGTTGTGGCGAGGGTTTGGTGGTGGGTTGGTTGGTAGTTACTCATGGTGGTGGTGGGGTTCAGTGATTGAAAGCTTGACTGTTGGTGATGGAAGGAGTAGAATGAGGAAGAATGCCATGGAGTTCAAGGAAAAGGTGGAAATCACGACAGCACCTAATGGCTCGTCTTCTTTAAATATTGAAGAACTTGTTAATTGATGTTTAGTGGTCAGGTTTGCGATTTCATTTAATTACTCATTATAATGTACAGATTGTTCAATGATTTGGTTTCGGATCAGAATTGTTCTTAATAGAGGTGGGTTACGGCTGTGATAGAGATAGAGAGTGGTGGTGATGGTAGTAATGGTAGTGGTGGTGGATGATCAGATATCTGGTTAGAGAATTTTGTGATGGTGAAGACGGTGGTGGCGGCGGCATATGGTGGTGTTGGTGAAGACGGTGGTGGTAGGTGAAGGGAGAAAGAGGGGGAGGGAGGAGAGATAAATATCTATTGTTATACATATATATATATATAATATATTTTTTTTGAAATATTTTTTAAAGAATAAATTACAAGTTTTGACCTTTAAATAAGTAAAAAGACTAAAATACACTTGGGTAATCAGATTTAACAAAAAAATCTAACTAGGTTAGGCTCAAAGGACAAAACTTGCAACAAAATTGTAACACCCTAAATTATACCCTTGATATTTATAATAGTTTGTACCATTTCTAGTAAAATATTGTTTACAAAACCTGACTTTCATATCAAAGTTCATAACTTACATCAAACTTAGTCAACTAATAACTAAGTTGAAACATTTAAAAAGATGTTCAAAACATGTTTACATCCCATACACAAAAGTTTTAAAGATTCAAAACGTAGCGGAAGCTTAGAAATATAGTGTTCGGTTCTTCATTAATCACTTGATCGCCACCCGCAAGATTTGCCAACTTACCTATGATCAAAACCATTAAAAACATTAGTTTTGACGTTATTGTATAATATAATCACAAGGTTGAACATCACATTTGAAATAATAAAAACAAAACAACTATTCTGGATCCACCGTAAATTACGATATCACCGTAATTTACGGTGAGCCCTGAAGATTCCTGGTCACCGTAAACCAGGAGATATTCACCGTAGCATATCTGACCTTTACCGTAAATTACGGTATTACCGTAATTTACGGTAGGTCCTGGAAATCCATGTCTTGTTTTGTTTAGTTCATCTCATTCAAACAAATCTTGTAATTTGCTTTTCTAACAACCCATTACATCCACTTCTAGTATTTCTAACAATGTGAAAAATATTAACCAATAACATAGAACAATCCATCATATTCCGGAGTATAAATCATGTTTTACTCGATTATTTGACCCGTTTGGCTCGTCTAAGGAATCCTCCTATATGACGACTACCAACGGGTACCAATCGGATCTAATAAATCAATCAATATAACGACTTCAATGCTTAATTCAAAACAACTCTTATTCAAAATTCAATTACGTATTTGAATAATCCGATATAATAAATGTAACGGAACAAGTTACATACCTTAGCGCACGCCCTTCAACCGTGAGTCACCACCGGCTTGTCCACTCGACGTTCCGGTATCTTGTCCTATAGAGTTCAATTCAAGACATGTTTAGAACTCTCTTCAAATCATAATTCGCATAATACACCGAACATCATGATTATGCGTTTAACTCGAAATTTCAGTTTTTAAGCCTTCATAGAGGCATTTCAACAAACACTTCATAAGCAGATTTTTACATGATTAAACATCACATCTTTAGTTTATCATTTAACCCTATTTTCATATAAATCAACCAATTTACATGAGTGTTAGCTTCTAATTGCTGAAATCACTTCCAGATTGCTAATTTACACTAGATTAACAATCTACTTTCTAGTGTTCATCCAAATACACATGACCCACTAATCACCTACCATGGTGATTATGGATTCACCCAAAATTTCTTATGATTTCAACTTCTATTGATCTAGGGTTTGTCCTTAGACACAATAGTTGTTCCTCAATCATCATAACATACACATGCAACCCTAATTCCAGATTTTTCCCAATTCATTAAAATTTCAAGTTGAGAGAAATCCTTAAATTTTACATACCTTGTAATCCTCTTGTGATGAGGATCACGATTCTATGCTCGGATTTTCGTTTGGACCAGATTTGCTCCTTCAATTTGTGGATTTTAGTAGAATTCTAGGTTTGGTTGAAGGTGGGTGTCGCCCCTGATGTTCTGGTCGACCAGGGATTCAAAGTGGGGTGTTAAGTTTATGTTTTATTTGTTTATTAGAATTAAAGTTTCAATTTTGACAACTTACACCCCTCCACTTTGATCAACATTGATTTTAGTTAATTTTAACTCTATTTTATGGTTATTTCTAGACTTATAACTAATTAGGTTAAAATTCCTAGTTAGTAAATTCTCGTTTATTTAAACCTTACTAATTCCAGTTTAAGGTTTTAAATTTTCGGGGTGTTACAAGTCCACCCCCCTTAAAAAGGGTTTCGTCCCCGAAATCGTAATACGTACCAAATAAAGTAGGGTGAAGACGTCTCATCTCCTCTTCGGACTCCCATGTAGTGTCCGAACCCTTCCTATGCTCCCATTTGACTTTAACTTGATCGATTTGTCTATTTCGTAAGTGTTTGACTTTTCGATCTAAAATCTCCAACGGTCTCACAGCGTAATTCAGACTATTATCCACTTCGATATCATCGTAATGGATATAGGTCGTTTCGTCTGCTAGGCACTTTCTTAATTGCGACACGTGGAACGTGCCATGGATTCCACTTAGCTCCTCCGGTAATTCAAGGCGGTAAGCTACCTTGCCAACTTTCCCGATAATTTTAAATGGTCCAATAAACCTTGGGCTTAGCTTCCCCCTTTTTCTGAATCTAATAACACCTTTCCATGGGGAGACTTTTAGCATGACCATGTCACCAACTTGGAATTCAATCGGCCTTTTCCTTTTATCAACATACGCCTTTTGCCTGTCTTGAGCCGCTTTCAAGTGTGCCCGAACTTTATCGATCTTTTCATTCGTGGCTCGTACTATATCTTGGTGGGCGAGTTCACGTGGACCCACTTCACCCCAACATACCGGGGTTCGACACTTCCTACCGTAAAGCATTTCGTATGGTGCCATCTTAATACTAGATTGGTAACTGTTGTTATACGAAAACTCGACTAACGGTAAGTGAACATCCCAACTGCCTCCAAAGTCGATTATACATGCCCGTAGCATGTCCCCCAATGTTTGTATCGTTCTTTCACTTTGTCCATCCGTTTGAGGATGGTACGCAGTGCTAATGAACAATTTGGTCCCCATTTGCTCTTGGAAATCTCGCCAAAAATTCGAGGTAAACCGGGTATCCCTATCGGACACGATGGACACCGGCACTCCATGACGTGCTATGATTTCATTGGTATAAACTTCTGACATCTTTTCTGACGTATAAGTCTCACGAATCGGAATGAAGTGAGCACTTTTCGTCAATCTATCCACCACTACCCATATGGCATCAAAACCACGATTCGTCTTAGGCAACTTGGTTAACAGGTCCATTGTAATATGTTCCCATTTCCAAACCGGAATTTCTAACGGTTGAAGTTTTCCGTATGGTTTCTGGTGCTCCGCCTTGACTTGTAAACATGTCAAGCATTTTTCCACATATTTCGCCACGTCCCTCTTCATTCCGGGCCACCAATAATTTTGTTTCAAATCATTGTACATCTTGGTTGCACCCGGATGAATCGAATAACGGGATTTATGAGCTTCGTTAAGTAGAAGCGCCTTTACTCCACAAGTATGTGGGACCCATATCCTTCTGGATCGAGTCTTCAACCCGTGATTCCCATCCGACAAATCTTTCAACTGACCGATTATTCTTTCTTTCTTCCAATTCTCTTATTTTACTGCTTCTAATTGCGCCTCTCGAATACGTTCAAGTATACCCGAGGTTACCACGAGTTGCATCGATCGTACTCGTATCGGGACATAATCCGCTTTTCTGCTAAGAGCGTCCGCTACCACATTTGCTTTTCCGGGGTGATAATGTATCTCATAATCATAGTCTTTCACCGTTTCCAACCATCGCCTTTGTCGCATATTTAACTCCTTCTGATCGAAGAAGTATTTCAAGCTCTTGTGGTCGGTGAATATGGTGCATTTTACCCCATACAAGTAATGCCTCCATATTTTTAATGCAAATACCACCGCTGCCAACTCGAGATCATGCGTGGGATATTTCTTCTCGTGTATCTTCAATTGTCTCGAGGCATAGGCTATTACCTTGCCCCGTTGCATCAACACGCAACCGAGCCCCGATAATGAAGCATCCGAATAAACCACCATGTCTTCGACTCCGTCTGGCAATGTCAGTACTGGAGCTTGGGTTAGCTTTTCTTTTAGCGTTTGAAACGCTTTTTCTTGATCAATTCCCCAAATAAACTTTGCTTTCTTTTGAGTTAGCTTGGTTAGCGGTGACGCAATTTTAGAGAAATCTTGAATGAATCTCCTATAGTACCCCGCAAGCCCCAAAAAGCTTCTAATTTCTGAAGGGTTCTTCGGGGGATTCCATTTTGACACTGCCTCTATCTTTGACAGATCCACCAATACTCCGTCGGCATTTATGACATGGCCTAAAAATTGAACCTCTCGTAACCAAAAGGCACATTTAAAGAATTTTGCATATAACTTCTCTCGCCTAAGTGTCTCTAACACTTCTTGTAAGTGGTGTGCGTGTTCAGCTTCACTTTTCGAGTACACCAAGATATCATCGATAAACACGATGACCGACTTATCCAACATTGGCTTGCAAACCCGGTTCATGAGGTCCATGAAAGCAGCGGGTGCGTTTGTTAGCCCAAATGACATCACGAGGAATTCGTAATGTCCGTATCTCGTGCGGAAAGCCGTCTTCGGCACATCTTCTTCTTTGACCTTTAGTTGGTGATACCCCGATCTAAGGTCAATTTTGGAAAACCAATTCGCACCTTGTAGTTGGTCGAACAAATCATCTATCCTCGGGAGCGGGTATCGGTTCTTTACCGTGAGTTTGTTTAACTCCCGGTAATCAATACACATGCGCATGCTCCCGTCTTTCTTCCTCACGAACAATACCGGTGCGCCCCAAGGAGACACACTCGGCCTTATGAATCCCTTGTCAAGCAGGTCTTGGATTTGGGACATCAACTCTTGTAGTTCCGACGGTGCAAGTCGGTACGGGGCTTTTGCTACGGGTTTCGCGCCCGGAATCAATTCGATCCCGAACTCCACTTCCCGTTCAGGCGGTATCCCCGGTAAATCTTCCGGAAAAACATCTTCATAATCTCGTACTACCGGTACATCTCCAATCTTTCGTGATTCTTTCTCGGGCTCATTAGCGTATATTATGAATGCCTTGCATCCTCGCTTCATTAGCTTGTGAGCTTTCAACATTGAGCATACTATGGGGTTGCCTCCTTTTTCGCCATAAATGGTGACATGTTTCCCGCTCGGAGATGTTAGTTTTATCTCTTTACGGAAGCACACGACCTTTGCATGGTGTCGAGATAGCCAATCCATCCCAACGACTACTTGAAATTCTCCCATCGACATAGGGATTAGATTTATCAAATATTCTTCATCGTCGATGCTCAGTTTACAATTTTCACATACATCACAAACAATAAAGCTTTTGTTATTACCTATCTCTACTTCTAAAGGCACAGGTAATTTTGTTAGAATAAATGAAGGATGTCGAATAAGTCCATATGAAACAAAGGATTTATTCGCACCCGTATCAAATAACACGTGTGCAGGAATTGAATTTACAGCAAATATACCTGAGACCACGTCAGGTTCAACCTTTGCTTCTGCGGCAGTTAGTTGAAAAGATCTTGCCTTTGCTTTCGGGGCTTCACTTTTCGATTCTTGCCCATTCTTCTTTTCAACCAGTTCCGGGCATTCCGACTTCTTGTGACCCGTTCGATAACAGTTGTAACAAACCGTCACTTTCTCCGGGCATGATATAGCCATATGTCCCGTTTTCTTGCATATGGGACAAGGCTTATCCTTGTAACGACATTCGCCTTTATGACCTTTCCCGCAGATTCTACAACTTGGCGAGCCGCCTTTCGTCTCAGATTTCTTTGCATTTTCGTTTGTTCGTGCCTTCTTAGTAGGGCTTGGACTCGCATCTTGTGCCCTTCGTTCACCCCGTTCTATGCTCTTTTTCAATTCGATCTCCCTTTCCCGAGCAGCATTGACAATCTCGGTAAGGGTCTCGTATTTTGAAGGGGTTATGAACTCTCTATACTCCGCACTCAGCATGTTATGGTAGTAATAGACTTTTTGTTCTTCGTTTGTCACCAAATCATCACAGAACTTTATCTTGTCCATAAACATCCCCGTGATCTTGTCTATGGATTCACCCTTGTGTCTGAGTTGCATAAACTCTTCCTTGATTCTATTTATGACCGCTTTGGGACTATGGTGTTTAAGAAACGGCGTCTTAAACTCCTCCCATGTCATGGCCTTAGCTGCTTCACTTCCAATCTCCTTCTTTTTGTTATCCCACCAATCTTTCGCTTGACCTCTTAATTGACCCGTACCATAAGCTACGTAGTCGTTTTCATCACAATGAGATCTCTCGAATACTCCTTCGATGTCACTTAGCCATCGTTGGCACACAATTGGATCAACCTCTCCATTATATAATGGTGGTTTACAGGCCATGAATTCCTTGTATGAACAAGGCTTTCGTCCACCATGCTTTTCCTTTGCTGAATTGGAATCATCTTCCAGTTTCTTGATCCTCTCTTCTACTATTGATAAAACTGTGTTTTGAATTTTATCAATAAAGCCCGACAAACTGTTTTCGATTGCCTTTCCCACCTGTTCGGCAATCACTTCCTTCATTTGTTCGGTGACTCTTGGCACCGCATTATCATTACCGCCCTCAGCCATCTCTATCTCTGAAATGTTTACATAGATTGTTAAACATTCCATTTATAACACATGCTTTACTTGTTTTGATTTAATCAAGTTCATAACTTGATTCAATCACTTCTTGTTTCAATTCAATCAAGTCCGTAACTTGATTTAATCATTCTTGTTTCAATTCAATCAAGTTCGTAACTTGATTTAATCATTCTTGTTTCAATTCAATCAAGTTCGTAACTTGATTTAATCATTCTTGTTTCATGCATTTCTTGTTTTTGAGTGAGCTTACACATTCTTTTCATGCATATTGTTCATTTCTCATTCTTTACGTAGTACATAATTTATTAACAAAATATGTTAATTCTTACCGGACGATCGATCAAGCTTGAACCGAACACTTATTGACAACCTTGAGCTCTGATTACCAACTTGTAACACCCTAAATTATACCCTTGATATTTATAATAGTTTGTACCATTTCTAGTAAAATATTGTTTACAAAACCTGACTTTCATATCAAAGTTCATAACTTACATCAAACTTAGTCAACTAATAACTAAGTTGAAACATTTAAAAAGATGTTCAAAACATGTTTACATCCCATACACAAAAGTTTTAAAGATTCAAAACGTAGCGGAAGCTTAGAAATATAGTGTTCGGTTCTTCATTAATCACTTGATCGCCACCCGCAAGATTTGCCAACTTACCTATGATCAAAACCATTAAAAACATTAGTTTTGACGTTATTGTATAATATAATCACAAGGTTGAACATCACATTTGAAATAATAAAAACAAAACAACTATTCTGGATCCACCGTAAATTACGGTATCACCGTAATTTACGGTGAGCCCTGAAGATTCCTGGTCACCGTAAACCAGGAGATATTCACCGTAGCATATCTGACCTTTACCGTAAATTACGGTATTACCGTAATTTACGGTAGGTCCTGGAAATCCATGTCTTGTTTTGTTTAGTTCATCTCATTCAAACAAATCTTGTAATTTGCTTTTCTAACAACCCATTACATCCACTTCTAGTATTTCTAACAATGTGAAAAATATTAACCAATAACATAGAACAATCCATCATATTCCGGAGTATAAATCATGTTTTACTCGATTATTTGACCCGTTTGGCTCGTCTAAGGAATCCTCCTATATGACGACTACCAACGGGTACCAATCGGATCTAATAAATCAATCAATATAACGACTTCAATGCTTAATTCAAAACAACTCTTATTCAAAATTCAATTACGTATTTGAATAATCCGATATAATAAATGTAACGGAACAAGTTACATACCTTAGCGCACGCCCTTCAACCGTGAGTCACCACCGGCTTGTCCACTCGACGTTCCGGTATCTTGTCCTATAGAGTTCAATTCAAGACATGTTTAGAACTCTCTTCAAATCATAATTCGCATAATACACCGAACATCATGATTATGCGTTTAACTCGAAATTTCAGTTTTTAAGCCTTCATAGAGGCATTTCAACAAACACTTCATAAGCAGATTTTTACATGATTAAACATCACATCTTTAGTTTATCATTTAACCATATTTTCATATAAATCAACCAATTTACATGAGTGTTAGCTTCTAATTGCTGAAATCACTTCCAGATTGCTAATTTACACTAGATTAACAATCTACTTTCTAGTGTTCATCCAAATACACATGACCCACTAATCACCTACCATGGTGATTATGGATTCACCCAAAATTTCTTATGATTTCAACTTCTATTGATCTAGGGTTTGTCCTTAGACACTATAGTTGTTCCTCAATCATCATAACATACACATGCAACCCTAATTCCAGATTTTTCCCAATTCATTAAAATTTCAAGTTGAGAGAAATCCTTAAATTTTACATACCTTGTAATCCTCTTGTGATGAGGATCACGATTCTATGCTCGGATTTTCGTTTGGACCAGATTTGCTCCTTCAATTTGTGGATTTTAGTAGAATTCTAGGTTTGGTTGAAGGTGGGTGTCGCCCCTGATGTTCTGGTCGACCAGGGATTCAAAGTGGGGTGTTAAGTTTATGTTTTATTTGTTTATTAGAATTAAAGTTTCAATTTTGACAACTTACACCCCTCCACTTTGATCAACATTGATTTTAGTTAATTTTAACTCTATTTTATGGTTATTTCTAGACTTATAACTAATTAGGTTAAAATTCCTAGTTAGTAAATTCTCGTTTATTTAAACCTTACTAATTCCAGTTTAAGGTTTTAAATTTTCGGGGTGTTACAAAAATTCCCTATAAAGGACACCGCCTGTAAAGTTTTGAAAAAAAGGACACCGCCTGTAAAGTACCCTAAAGATAAATGACAAAACTTGTAATTTTTCCATAATATAATTTACTTTGAATAACCCGTGTAACACACAGATAATCAAGGTTAACGAAACACTCAGAACATAAAATAGTGACCATTAACCAAAGAAATACATACATACAAAAAGCCGATAGTAATTTATTCAACAACCACAATATACAAAATTTAAACTTGTACATCCCACTTGAAAGAGGTAGAAAGTGGCCACTCACACGTGCCCTAAACTACTACACCCAAATCCATGGATTTCCCTTGACAAACACGTATTTATCATGTTAAATATCATACAAGAACTTCTTGAAAAGCTTCATCTGGTCCACTTGTAGGGTAATGACTATCGACAAGCTCCCATCGTTGATCGGGCTGGGTAACACGGTTGCGATTCCTTCCACATTGACCCCACCGGGCCCCATGAAAATCGGTCGCCCCCATCCAAAGTCAACGTCATGAAACGGGAGCCTAGCCCAAGTGGTTATGGCAAGATTCGAGCTCTTATAAGTCTCTACGGTGTCACCAACCAAAGACAACATATCAGGCTGAAATTCCAAGTAGTCGATTATTGACTTTAGGTAATCATTGGTCCTCTTGACTACTGCCTCGTGGATTAAACTAGCGGCGTACCAACTTGGGTTTGATACAATTTCGCCTGCCACTGATGTGGCATTAATTGAGAAAATTACATTCCCAAAATACCCTGGTGGTAGAGCAGGCTCAAGACGAGCCCGCCCATCAATAACAAAGTAGAGCTTTGTTTCCTGGTCATCAGGAAGACATCGAGCTCTACACACACATTTCCAAACGTGACTCGAGACAATCTCAAAGGTACTGTAGTTGATTGGGTTGCCATCCTCCATTGATTTTGCTTTGAGCACATTGAGTTGGTCTTGTGTTAACTTGAAAATCGAGACCACTGTTTCATGTGGCTGGGCTTCGAGTGATAATTTCATTGACCGACCGAGGTGGTATTCGATGTGGTCATTGATTGGTTGTGGCGGGTCCCGAGCCCGAAGGAGGGTCCGGTCTATGAAGGGAGGCATGATGAGGTCAAGGCCACGGGCCATATCGGCCCATGTGTTCATGAAGTGCGACGCAGATATCCCGTCGCAGAGGAAATGGTGCATCCCAACTCCTAGGGAAACTCCTCCACATTTGAAGAAAGTAACCTGCTCAAATTTACGTACAAAAATGTTGAGTTAGCAACAATATTCTCAAAATGGAACCATATATTGATTGAACCATCAAACCGAGTATTGCACTCAACACCAAAAGATAAACTACCTTCAAATTTGATCTAAATTATTTGAAGAGTTAATTGCCAAAATCGTCCCTGAGGTTTGGGCAGGTTTGCCATTTTCGTCCAAAATGACACTTTTGTACCAAATTGTCCTCAACGTTTGTAACTTTTTGCCATTTTCATCCAAACCACTAACTTAGTTTATTTTTTCTGTTAAGTTGAGGATATTTGGATGAAACTGACAAATATAAAACCACAGGGACGATTTTGGTAATTTACTCAATCCCTTTTACATTTCTTTTATTTAATTAATTTTGTTACATATATAATAAAAAAGAATATACGTGCAATTTTTATATGAAAAAAATAATAGCTTTATCATATAATTTTTATATATTTTCATCCAACTACTAACTAAGTTAATTTTTCTATTAAGGCGAAGGATGTTTATAAACTAAGACAAAAATTAATATCTAATTTTTATATAGATTAGTTTTATAAAAATAAAATCTACTTAAACCTCTAAATTTCATAAAACTAAAATGCTGATGACCTTATTGAAAAAGGTCAAATAAACAAAATCTTATGATATTTACCAAGTTTGTAATTCATCTTCTACTCTATTAAATTCGCTCCTAAGGAAAAACAGAAACTAGTGCCCCCCCCCCCCCCCCCCCTCTCAAACAACGTATCGTTACCAAACCTCAAAATTACCCACCAAATTGTAATTATAATGCTATGAACCAAAAGTTTCTTTACTCAAGCCACTCAGAATAAGTATTAGTTAGTTACCCTCATAATCTTAATTAAATAAATATTTTATTTCTACCAACATATTTCCTAGGTGCTCAACACATTTAAAAAGTATGTAACGTTTTATAATTTTTTTCTATCTCTACAACTGATAAATACTAAAAGTTGTAATCGATTGTTATGTGTTGCACACCAATGACGTTTTCTCTTTATAAAACTGATTTATATAAAGAAGCTGTAAATTAATTTCTGTCTTAATTTATAAAATTTAAAACATCATTCACCTTAACAAAAAATAAAAATAAAAAAATAAATTGAGTTAGTGATTTGGATGAAAATTTATTAAAATTATGTGACAAAACTATTAAATTTTTTTTCTAAAAACTCCATGTATATTCTTTTTTATTATATATGTAACAAAAATAATTAAATAAAAGAAATTAAAAAGGGTTTGAGTAAATTGCCAAAATCGTTCCTGTGGTTTTATATTTGCCAGTTTCATCCAATATCCTTAACTTAACAGAAAAAATAAACTAAGTTAGTGGTTTAGATGAAAATGGCAAAAAGTTACAAACGTTGGGGGCAATTTGGTACAAAAGTGTCATTTTGGACGAAAATGGAAAACGTGCCCAAACCTCAGGGACGATTTTGGCAATTAACTCTTATTTGAACCTTGAATATACGCATATATTTTAATTATATATTATTTAACGTTATCCGCTTTTCGAAGCTGACCTGACAGGTCTGACTAGTTGACCAGTAAAGCGATATATTCCATGATAGGTTCAATTAGACTAAAGGGTATGGGGGCCGGCTAGGCCCGGCTAGGACCGGCGCCGGTCCCCCACACCGCCCCCCTTAGCCCCGGCTCGGCTCAATCGTCCCACATGCGCCGAAGGCGCCGGACCCACTTTCAAACAACTAGCCGTTTGAACGGCTATTTTCTTAAAAAAAAAAAAAAAAATTCATTTTTCAATTTAAATAACCCTCTATCTCACCATTTTTTCCCACTTTCAACCCACAACCCTCTCATTTTTATACCATTTTCTCTCCACTTTTATAAAAAAAAAATTACGTTTTAATCCACAATGCCATCTAATTCTTGGTGGTCCTCGTCTTCGGATGAGGAAGAGGAGATGTTTATCGCGAACGTTGTGCTACGGGCGGCGGAGATTCTTATCGAGGAGGAAGAGGAAGACGAAGAGGAAGACGTCTCGTCTGAAAGCGTTATTACCACACGAATACGGGTTAACAGAGACCGCCAAGGTTTATCATTAATAAATTTTATTATCCTTATTTCCTCGTATTTATATATTTTTTACGACAGGAGCGCACGAGAAATTGGTGAACGATTATTTTTCGGATGCACCCCTTTACAATGCCGAGATATTCAGACGCAGATTCCGAATGAGTCGTCGGTTATTCACACGGATTGCTGATGATTTGGCGGTGTCGAGGACGAAGACGAGTAGTTATTTTTAGGTTATGTAATTTTTTATTTTTCGGTAATTTTTTTTTTTTAGGAAATGTAAATTTTTTTTATGTTATGAAATGAAATTATTTATGTTGTTTTATGTTGTATTTTTTAATTTTTATAAAGTTTTTATTAAGTTAATAAATTAAAACTTAGAAAATTATAAAATAATGAGGTGGGGCCCCATCCCCCACGAGCCTCCATCCCCCTCAAATATGATGGAGGCTCATCCCCCACGAGCCGCCTACGTGGCGCCTACGTGGAGGCTCATCCCACTCAAGCCCATCCTAACCATACCCTTTAGTCTTAGACTATCTACTATCATAAACCCTTCTAACAATCGGTTGTCACATTCAAACAAGACAAACAACTATTTCACTTTTAAAATATTAAAATATTACACAGGGCCACAACGAGTTTATCCTTGGAACAAGGTTGCAACCTTGAATTGATTATTATAATATTTTTTGTTTGTCTTTTTGTTATTACAATATTTTTCTTTTACTTTATAACTCATATTTATTTATAAAATATTGATTTAAGTTGGGTTGGGTTTTTTTTTTTGAAAGGTTAGATTTATTCAACAGACGGAATGTCTAACACCCCCCCACCAGGGGGCCCCGTCGCCCCACTCCGGCTGCAAGACTAGGTTGTCTTAACCGGGTCCCCGTCAAGGCATCAGAGTTTGGCTTGGGCTCTCCCCGAGAAAATTTCCGGCCTCCTGCCCAGAAACAAGAGTTGCACCCTCCACAAGAGCCGAAGCCCTCTGGAGAAAATGCATCGTAATAGAAAACTCGGGGCCCCTCGGATTCGAACCTGAGTATACACCCGGTTCTCATCTTCATTGGGATAGGTACAACCAGTGCGCTGCAGTGGAAGACCCAAGTTGGGTTGGGTTGTAAGTGAAAAGTTAGATTGGGTTGGATTGTGGAGATGGAAGTGAGAAATTAATTTTTTAATAAAATGTTGGGTTTGATTAAGTTGTAACAGTGGATAGTCTTATGAAAACATTAATCTACTTTAACTTGTTTTTATTAATGGCCAACGATAGGGGTGAGCAAGAAAACCGAAATAACCGAACCGTAACCGAATAACCGAACCGAAAAAACCGAACCGAAACAAAAACCGACGGTTCGGTTTTCGGATTTTTAATAACTGAAAATTTCGGTTCGGTTTTCGGATAAATTTTTTCAATAACCGAAAAAAACCGAACCGAACCGATAAGTTACAATCCATATATTTTTATGTTTAAGTTTAAATTGTTTAAGTGTTTAACCCAATGCTAGTAGAAAATGTTAATTTTATTCTTGAATGTTAAGTGTTTATAATAAAAACATTATAACTGAAATGATTTATTATTACCTATAAGATATAACACAATTTAATATAAAAATTAAATTTAATAAAAACTTTGAAGAAACATAAAAATAGATTAGAAGGTTTAGTTTATGTAAACAATATTAATTAAAGAGGTTAACTATAATAACTTAAATGTAAACATATAAAAATATTGTTATAATATAAATTATACTTTTTTATTTTTTGAATCTTATATAATTTTGTTCCAAAAACCAAAATAACCGAAAAACCGAACCGACATAAAAACCGAAAAACCGAAACCGAACGGTTTTTAAAACCTGAAAACCGACATTTCGGTTTCGGTTTTGATTTTACCCAAAAACCGAACCAAACCGAACCGTGCACACCCTTAGCCAACGAATCATCCAAATGGGCTGTTGGCGAAATTCACCACATCGGGATACACTCGCCTTCGAACCGGGGAAAACCCTCATCTAGGGCCGAAGCTCGTGAACACTCGCCCGAAGGCATGTCAGTGCGGTGACTCAGTGGCGGACCCAGGAAATATTTTATGGGGGTGCGAACGAGGGTTTAACCAAATTTTCAATGGGTGCGATCGGGATTTTGCTCTACAGAATACACTAATTTTTTTCTGGGGTGCGCCCGCCCACCTAACCCTCTACCTAGGTCTACCCCTGGTGGTGAGATAAAACCTGCTCAGTTCAAAGATCGAACTAGCGATCACCGCCTACTCCAAATGTTTTTTTTTTTTTACCTGAAAGACCAGTAACGGATACGATTCGATTCCTCGAGAGTAATCTACCTCCGGGATAAGTTTCTCTAGCTTCGGCGTAGGCGCAAAATCACCTAAATCTAGGGCCGTTCAAATCGCTCGTCGCTCGCCGCTCGCTCGACGCTCGTTCGGAAACTGCTCGGAAAATGCTCGTTCGATTTGACGCTCGGTTATAAACGAGCCGCTCTGCTCGGTTCGGTTTGTACACGAGCCAAGCATGAGCAAAGGTCCGCTCGGCTCGGTTCGGCTCGAATTATTATTTTAATTAGTATACATATACATATACCTATACACATACATATATAAACATGTATACACACACACACACACATATATATATATATACACAAATATAAATTATACATAATACACACACACCTATATATATATACACACTTACACATACATATATAAACATGTATATACCCACAAATATAAATTATACATAATACACACACACCTATATATATATACACACTTACACATACATATATATACTTAAATATAAATTAAATTTATAGTTTTATGTGTACCACTCTATTAGATTTTGGTCAACGATATACAAATTTACAACAATACCTATACGTACTAGCCCAACCACACCAATAAAGAAATTAATATTAAAACTAAAAGTTAAACCCTAAACCGATAAAAGATAGTTTGTTCATCGTCTCAATGTTTCATGTCGTTACCCTAAGTCGATCGTCTCCTACTCTCAACGTAATTGTTTGTGCAATATGATCATCGCCTCGTCGGCCACAACATTGTTATTAATAAGAAAAATATTGTGCCATTAAATGTGCATATTTTTAAAGACATGAAAACTTGAGACCCAACATTGTCACTATCTCTCTCAACAAATTTAAATCGGGCGACACAGTTGTCTAAATCGCTCGAATTTCGCTCGGCGCTCGCTCGGAATTTTTATTGCTCGAAAAATGCTCGATTGATTTGAGGCTCGGTTTTAAATGAGCCGCTCCGCTCGGTTCGGTTTGTAAACGAGCCAAGCACGAGCAAAGGTCTGCTCGGTTCGGCTCGGCTCGTGAACAGCCCTACCTAAATCATCAATCACACCATCAGAATCCGCTTCAACAAACAACACGCCTTGTCCTCGACAATCAATCTCGATCCGACCATTTTCGTCTGCCTTAAACCGGCCTGCCATTGGGTAGAAAGGAACCAAAGCTCTGCTCAAAGTGTCCTTCATCAGTTTTGTATCAAAGAAGTTAGCAACATCGTTGGGACGCCTATAAATATACACAGTTGGTGTGTGAACATTCGGGACCGTTAGATCGAGGTTAGAGTTCCATAGGTTTATGTTCGGAGTCTCCTCAGCAGGAATCACCATAGCCGATTCTCGTACCATGATCTTCATCTGTTAGTTATAATATTAAATATTGACCAAATGTAAATAACAGAGAAAAAGTTGGTGAAATGAGGCGAGCTAGCGAAGGTGGTTTCAACTTTCTATTTATATATGGTGTTTTGTTATTAAACTAGTTGATACCCCGCCCGCGTTGCGGGACAATAACCGAATAATTCTCAATCAATTAAAAAAACACTATTATAGTTTTGTTAGGAAAAAAAACCTAAAACGATGACAAGATCGTAGTTCTGAGCTCAGGGCAAAACTGTAGTTTGTCATGATTAATGAGCGAGTGTTAGGCAGTTTCTTGACATGGAAAAAATTAAATCCAGTCAACCAATTAAAAAAACACTTTTATAGTTTTGCTAAAAAAACTAAAACGATAGCAATACTGTAACTTGAAGTGAGGGTAAAGTTGTTTTTGTTGACTTGGGTAAAATTGTAATTTGCCAAAAGTTAAAATGATGGCAATACTATAAATTTGAACCAGAGACAAAATCGTAGTATAGCTTTGCACTAAGGACAAAATCGTAATTTGAACTGGGGCAAAAGCAAAATTTTGAACTAAGGGTAAAATCGTAATTTTGAATTGGGGGAGCAAAAGCATATTTTTATTTTGAACCGGGCAAAAACATAATTTTAAACTGAAGGCGAAATCATAATTTTTGAAACGGGGCGCAAATGCAAAATCGTCATTTTTAGTTTGGGGCAAAAGGAAAAATATATTTTGAACTGGGGTAAAAATTGTAATTGTAATCTGGGAATAAAATCATAATTTTGAACCGAGTGCAAAATCGTAATTTTGAGCGAGTGATAAAAACATAATTTTATTTTGATGCGGGGGGCAAAACGTAATTTTATTTTAAATTAAGAACGAAACCGTAATTTTAAAATGAATATAAAATAGTAAAAGAGTTGGTCTAATAGTGAAGTGCCACGCAGCTGCGTGGCAATATTCCCCTATCTTGGTTTTGTATATGTAGGAAATATAGTAGTACCTCTCTAATTTAATACTCGGTAAATTAATAAATTCGATAAAATTTATAATTTATCGGGTTCAGTACAAAATTGGACCCCAATTGATTAAATAATAAGATAATATTTTTTTAAATCCCAATGTAAATATATTGGTCTCATTAGACAAATACTGACGGGTCTGTTGACCGGACCAAAACGCTGAGCTTTGGCCGCGTTTTGGTCCTGTCAACCAGACACCCGGTCAGTCTTTTGTCTGGTTGACAGGACCAAAACGCGGCCAAAGCTCGGCGTTTTGATCCGGTCAACAGACCCGTCAGACACCCATCAGTCTTTTGTCTGGTTGACCGAACCAAAACGCCACGCTTTGGCCACAACTCGACAATGCAGGGTGTGCATATAGGACAAAAAAAACCCTTTTTAGTACGCATATAGGCATTTGAGTGTGCCAATAGATACACCCTTATACATATATATGACCCATATTTATTATCTCATATGTGTCGTATAACCATCTTATCCATATATGACCCATATTTAGTTATACACCCCTCAAAAGGCTAGTATGCCAACCTAGATATACTTTTCTAGAAACAAACTAAAAATGGAATGGATGACACTGGGGATGATGCCAATGTTACATGGATGGGATAATGTCATTACAAATATTTTGCTTTGACAAACTTAATATAATAAAATATTCATTTCAAAAGTTTGTCGATTAGAAAATCTCATTACAATTACAAATAAATTAAAAAGCACATATAATTTCTTAAGAATTGAAATGTGTATTTAAAAACCACATATTAGTATTAGCCAGTGCAAAAACCCAACAAATCGTGAAAGTATTAAGCATAACTTTTGACCTAATATAACATACTTGTAGATTGTTACAAACACTCTTGATCATTGCTTTGGAATGTTGAAGAAACACTGAACTAATCAAGGGACTAATTAGTTTGGTTTATGTTTCTACCATAATGGTTAATCTTCTTTATGGTTTCCTGAGCTCCTTAATGACTGGGTTATCTGCAAAACAGAACACCGTTACTCGTTAAGAGGGGAATGTGGGGGTTTCCCTCTTAACCGGGCTCCGGCGTGAGAATAAGCGATTGCTTTGGGGAGATAATTAAGTATTTAAGTGTGAGAGTAGAGGGAATGGAATGTTTAACCTGTGAAGTGAAGTCTCTATTTATAGCCGGAGAGGTGTAAGAGGATATGGGCTGATGGGTCTTGGGCCTGAAGGCTACGACATGGAGGATATGCTCCTTGTCTCACTTGTGTCGACCGTTAGTGGCTTCTAGGAGCTTTCTGGAGCTGGCGCAATGTGATTGGAGCCACGTGTCACTGTTGTCGGCCTGGCCGCCCTTCTGCCATCAGCAGGTAAGTGGAGATCGTGGGGCAGTTGTCTCTGCCTTATGATTGGTGCCATGTAGGCGTCCTTAAGTACTTTTTGTCTCCTGCATGTCAGACGATCATGGAGCACGATTGCGCAGGGCCAGAAGGACGCTGATTGGCCCTTTTCCTCTGCCACTCGTACCCTGTGTACTATCTGAAACGGACTTGCGCCGTTGTCACGCACGATTCTTGCTGAACACGTAATAATCCCGCGCGGGGTATGGGCTACTGCATGTTTTTTTCAGAATGCTAAGTGTTGTTATTGGAGCTTCTAGGCCTCGCGCCGAGTTACACAGATGTGCTGTAGCCCGCGCAAGGTTGGCAAATAAGGAAATTGTTGAATAAGGAGTATGGTCCCGCGCGACCTTGCAGGAGGATTGCGCAGCTTTTTGGGACCATACCCCTTCAAGTCCCCCCAGTCCAGTGCTGCACCATGCGCGAGGCAAGTGGTTGGAGCTCTAGACTTAGAAAAATAAAGTTGTAGCAAATGCTTCTTTGACTTGGGCAAACGGCGCGCGTGTAAGCTTTGTTGGTTACTACGGCGCGGCTACAATGTTTGGCTCTAGCTTTGTTGTTTAACATGTAGATGAAGTTTGTAATGACTTTGGGCGGGAAAATCTTCGAGATTTAAATTCTGACAGGTTGGTGAGAAACGTCGTTGATGGTGACGTTTGAGTTGACCACTTACACGGCTGTCATCAAGTTGTCTCTGACGGTTGGTCATGCCGTCAGGAGAGTGAGTTCCACGCGCGCGTGGTAGCCGTCACTCCGGGATTCCCGCCTTACGTGTCGTCTTCTGATTGGTCATGTGCGCGGCGATCCCGGCACGTTTACCCATCGCATTAAATGCGATGGGTATATATATCTGAAGAGACATGAAGGGTTATCACTTTCTCTTCTACTCTTTTCCTTATTTCCTCTCGAATTCCTCTGAATCTTCAAAGTTTGAAGAACATGGTTGCAGATCTTCACATCCTTGAAGAACATCGTAGCAAATCTTTAAGTCTGTTTTCAGAATATTCGAGGTTTCCTTGTCGATTATCCATGGCTGAAGAACATCAGGAAGATATTCCCGGAGAAGAAGGCCCTGTTCCCGTTCTCCGGTGGGATTTAGGGTTGTTTGAACAGATCGTTCGTAGTTTCCGGTTCCCACCGGAATGGGATGCCCGGTACCCCGGCCAAAATCAAACGGCTGCCGACGCACCGCCGGGGTACATCACCTTGTTTGAAGACTTCTTTCATCAAGGTAACTTCCGATTGCCGGCGACGAACTTCATGGCCCATATACTTCAGTTTTATGGGTTTCATATATCGTAGTTGAGCCCTCCCGGGATGGTCCGGGTTCGGCACTTCGAGTTCCTGTGCTGGTCTCATGGCATAGAGCCAACTGTGGAAAGATTTAGAGTCTTCTATCAGTTGATCCGGAATATGGGGTTTTACTCCTTTGCCAGTAGAGGCGCTGCCAAGAAGATATTGCTTAATCCTCTGAAGAGCTTTCATGAATGGAAACCGAAGTTCTTTTATATCCGCGAGGAGGTGATTCCGATCGCCATGACATTTCGCGCCTGGTCAGAGCCAATTGCAAAAGAGGATCTGGCGATCCCCAAGACTGAGGCTTGGTATCGGGATCTTACTTCCACCCCCAATCGCGTGTTTGGTGAGAACGTTTTAGTAGCGGCGCGGATGAGCGACCAATGGCTGCCTGACAGCCAGGAAGTTCCCATCTTGATGATTGAAGACAGAGGTTAGTGATCTCCTTAGTTTTACTGATTTTCTTGTTTCGTAACTTTGTGTTTATTTATGTAACTTGTCCTGTAGAGGCGCGTCTGTATCAGGCTGCCTTCGCCACCTTTGCTGGTTCTATGGGCGTGCGCCCGCTCCAGGTTGGGGAAGAGTATTGGTACGAGCAGATCAGGGGTAATTTCATGTACCCGGTTGCTGATGCATTCGCCTCGCCGCCTACTGCAACCGAAGGTGCGCACATACCTAAACCTCGTCCTTTGCGCTCTGTGACTTCTGCTGGGAAAGAGGTTGTCTATCTTTCCAGCGAGGAGTCTGTAGGGTCTTCGAACGGGGAGCTAAGTTCGTGGTCTAACGTCTTTGCAGGTGTGTTGCGCGGCCTGGGTATCGACCCCGAAGAGAAGAAGAAGAAGGTTATTACCTTGGAGCCTGAAGTGACCAGCAAGGGAGCTGGGAGTAGTCGCGCAACCGCTAGTGCTGCTGATAAAGGTATTCCTCGCCTTCGTCAGAGTAACTTGAAAGATTATGTGATAATTAGTGACTCGCTTGAAGGCTTGTCGCATATAGGAAAGAAAAAGACTAGAGCTGGTGGCTCAAAAAGTTCAGGTAGCGCGGGTTCTCGTAACCCGAATGCTGACGCTACTCCATCCTCTGTTGCGCATGAAGAGGAGGAGGAGGAGGAGCCTGCTGCGCATTTGATCAGAAAGAGAGGTAGGAGCGAGACCACAGCTGGTGTGTCTGTTGCGCCCGAAGCTGGTGAGGCTCCTTTGATTGGGAAACGGAGCAACTTGCGCTCGCTTTTTAAAGTTTCTCTGGGTCAGTTCTTTAGTTACGTTATTCTGTTACCTCCACTCTTTTTAACACTTGGTTTTTGCAGAGGTTAAAAAGAAGACCCCTGAAAAGGGTGTGGTGTTTGTGGATCCCATAGAGCCGGCGCATAAGAGGCCGAAGGTTACTGTTAAGCCTTTTAAAACCGTGGAGTCTGATAAGGCAAAGCATGTTGAGGTCGAGAATGAGAAAACTGCTGTTACAGAGAAGAAGAAAGCTGAAGAAGCGCGTAGGAAAGCCGAAGCCGAAGAAGACCGACGGAAGAAGGCTGAGGAGGAGAGGAAAAGATTAGCTGAGCAGGAGAAGAAGAGGCTAGCTGAGCAGGAGAAGAAGAGGCTAGCTGAGCAGGAGAAGGGGAAAAAGGCTGATGAGAGAGAGAAGGAGAAGGAAAAATCCGTTGCCGACCAGTCTGTTGGGATTTCTTCTGCAAGAGGCGCGGGTTCTGGTCAGGGTGGAGTGGGAAAACATGGCGCGCCGCCGCGTTCTCCAATAGGCCCCCGGGATACCTTGGGGGATATTTATTACAAGTCTTATACTGAAGAGAGTCGTGGTGACGCTCCGCACCAACCACCATGGGGCTTAAAACAAAAGGATACCTTCCTCGAGTTCGCGCCTTGCCGCGACTGGCTGCTGAATTCCATTCCTCCTGGTGAGGTTGATCGTCAAAGGGCACGAACCCACAGCGGGCTGTATCATGCCTACGTTGTTGGTGAAGCCAACACCCGTGCGGCTAACCAGGAAATTGTTCGCGAGTGGCGAACATTGGTTAGGGAGAGGGATGATTGGGAGAAATACCGCGATCGGATACTAAGGCGTGCCACTGAGTTGGAAAAGTCTAGAACTGCTTTTGACGAAGAGAGAGCGAAATTCGAGGCTGACCGGAAATCAGAAGAGTGGGGGCGCGAGGGCCTGAGAAGCAAGCTTCAAGCTGCTGAACAGCAATTGGCTAAGGAGAAAGCTGAGTTCAAACGTATATGTGAGAAAGACAACGAGCACGCGTTCGCGGCTCGTAACAAGATTGTCGATCTTGAAGCTAAGGTTGCTGAGTTGACAACAATGGTGGAGGATGCGCAAACTGAGCAAGCTGCTAAAGAGCAGGCTGAGGTTCGAGAAACTCCTTATTCCGTTTAATACTTATGTTTAGCAGGTTAACTGAGTCCTTTATCCTTTGCAGGTTGAGTTGGCTGAGGTGAAGGCACAACTGACTGGCAAAGACAGGGATTTGACAGCTAAGGACGTCGAGATCGCCGAGCTGAAGCGTCGCTTGCAAGAGCAAGTTGAAAAAAGCGAGTCCTTGGAGATCGATCTCGAAGCTGAGAAGGTTAAGGCTGCCACTGCTGAAGAGGCCAAACAAAAAGCTGAGGAGGCGCGAGACATTAGCACCACTGCTCTTAATGTAGCGCAAAACAACTACTCCGAAGCTCAAGGTATCGTGGATACTTTGGTCTCTGAAGCCGAGTGGTTACGCGGGCGCGGAATAGTTCTGGTATGATTCCTCTTAACTTTGTTTTGATTTATTAAAATCTGTTGGCTTATGTATTGCGTTTGTTGTAGATGGCCAACTCCATCTTAAATGCTGGAGAATTGGATAAGGCTGTTGCGGCTGTTATAGATGCTTCCCTCGCAGTTGGTCACCGTAAAGGCTATCTTGAATGTGCGCAACATGCTACGGCTATGCTCGGACAGGAGTTCGATACTAGTCACTGCTCAGTGACTGATGAAGCTGAGGCTGAGCTATCTCGCGCTGAACATGGTTATGACCATCTATCCATACCTGTGATGGATTTGGTCACTGACGAGCTGAAGCATGATGACTGGTGTCAACGGTTGAAGACTATCCTTGATCCTCCTGAAACGGTTGAATTGTCAGATGAAGAGGAGGTTGCGGGTGATGATGGCGATGGTAAAGGTGATGGTGATGGCGACAAGCATGACGATGATAATGATGATAGCTTTGAATAGGCTAGTACTTTTAGGCTCTGTGCCTTGTAATTTTTTCTTGAAGTTTTGTAATGTAAACCTTTGCGTGGTTACGCTTGTTTCCGATCAAATGAATGACACTCTGTTTTAGTGTAACTGTTGCGCGGTCGCGCTTGTTTTAAATATGATGCTCGTTTATTCTTTCCCATTACAATTATTGCACTGTTGTTAGAAACTTTGGTTAAGTTAGCGCGAATAAATGTAAGTGTGGCTCTTGTGTGAGTGTAATTGCCCGGTCTCGCGCTGTGTTCGCGGAGGACCTTGGAGGCATAACTCGAGAGCTCGTAAGTCACTGGAGTGTTTTCGTGCTAATCAGAAGTTTAACATGCATTTGTAACGAAAGAAGTAGTATAGAAAACATGTCGTATGCTTTCATTGACTTGGAAACAGGCGCTTAGGCCAACATACATTGCTTGTAACGTAAAGGGCGTGTAGCCAAAATATGAAAGTAAAAGGCGCATGGCCAACATCAGTGGGTAAAGGCGCGAGGCCGAGATTAATTACATATAGCATTTGCGTAGTTGTTGCGCATTCCACATTCGCGGGATGATGTGACCATCCATGGTGCGCAATTTGTAAGCCCCTTTTCCTAGCACTTCATGAACCAAGTATGGGCCTTCCCATTTGGCTGCTAGTTTTCCTGGGCGTTCAGCATTTGAAGCTTCGTTGTCTCGGAAGACGTATTCTTCTGGAGTGAAGGTACGGATGCGGACTCTCGCATTGTAGTACCTTTCCAGTTGTGTCTTGTACTTGGCCTCCTTAATCCGCGCAATTTCGCGCCTTTCTTCTAGCAAATCCAAGTCAAGACGACGCTCTGCCTCGTTGTCGATTGCGTTGACTGCTGTCAAGCGCGGAGAGGGCAGGCCTACTTCTGCCGGGATAACCGCTTCTGTGCCATAGACTAGGCTAAAAGGGGTTTCGCCGGTACTTGTCTTCGGCATGGTTCGGTGAGCCCACAAGATACTCGGGAGCTCATCCACCCAGCCTCTTCGCTTTGTGGCCAGTCGGGCCTTTATTCCATCGACGATACACTTGTTCACACTTTCAACCTGCCCATTGCCTTGAGGATGCGCAACGGAGGAGAAAGTGTGTTCGATTTTCATCTCTTTCATCCACTTCTGGAGGTCCTCAGACGCAAAGTTGGTGCCGTTGTCAGTTACAATCTTGAGTGGTAGGCAAAATCTGCAGATGATGTGTTCCCAAATGAACTTGCGCACCATCATAGCTATAGTTGAGGCGAGGGCTTTGGCCTCCACCCATTTCGTGAAGTAATCGACGACCACTATTATAAACTTGACGGCGCTGGGGGCCTCTGGGAAAGGTCCCACCATATCAATTCCCCACTGCTGAAAGGGCCACACAGTGGATACGGGAATAAGATCGTTTTTTGGGCGCAGGGTTTTTGGAGAATGTCGCTGACAGGAGTCACATTTGCGCAGCTCCTTTAGGGCGTCGACGTGCATCCCTGACCAATAATATCCGGCGTTCATAATCTTCGCAACAACCATGCGTGGTCCTGCATGGATGCCGCAGATCCCTTCGTGGATCTCCCTGATCAGGTAATTTGCATCTTGGGGGTCCACGCATCGCAGTAGTGGCCCCAGGAAGGACTTGCGGTATAAGATACCACCATTCATTTCGTAATGCAGGGCCTTGTTTTGAATCTTCCTTGCCTCTGCTTTGCTCTCAGGGAGTACTTCTTCTTGCAAATACTGAATTATAGGGGTCATCCAGGATGGCTGCCCTATCTCGATCACGTTGACTTGCCGTAGCAGAACTGATGGATTCTTGAGTACTTCAATCCTTACATCTTTGGCGAGATGTTGAAAGGAGGTTGAAGCCAGTTTGCTCAAAGCGTCTGTTGGTTTGTTTTCAGAGCGGTTGATGTGCACTACCTTGTAGGACTTGAACTTTTGGAGCAACTCTTTCTCCTGATCCAAATATATGGCCATAACGTCGCCCTTTGCATCGTATATACCGTTGATTTGGCTGGCTATCAAGAGTGAATCAACGTGTGCTTGTAGGTTTTCAGCTCCCATTTTTATGGCGAGGCGTAAGCCTGCCAGAAATGCCTCGTATTCCGCCTCGTTGTTGGTGTTTTTAAAATCCAACTTGATGGCGTAAGTAAATTCGTGATTTTCGGGGCTCACAAGGCGCAATCCTGCTCCCGCGCCATCCTCGTTTGAAGCTCCATCGGTGTATAACATCCATAACTCATTCGTTAATTCTTTCACGGGTGTTTCAACAAGCTCACAATCCTTGATTTTATCAATTGGGACTTCTGTGATGAAGTCCGCCAAAACTTGACCCTTGATGGCTGGGCGCGGCCTATATAGGATGTTGTGGCCCCCTAGTTCGATTGCCCATTTTGCTAACCGCCCTGACGTCTCTGGTTTTTGCAATATCGTGCCGATATGAAAATTGGTAAGTACGGTGATCACATGCCCTGTAAAGTATCTGCGCAGCCTGCGAGAGGCGTGTAGCAGCGCAAGCACCAATTTCTCCATTGTGGAGTATCTCGTTTCTGGATCAGTAAGCACCCTACTGACGTAGTAAATTGGAGTCTGTACTCCGTTTCGCTCCACAAGTAATACCGACCCTACTGCCCTATCCGAAGAAGATAAGTACAGTACGAGTGGCTCTTTTTCAAACGGTGCAGTCAGGGTAGGGAGTTCGATCAAACACTCCTTCATTTGCTGAAAAGCCTTTTCTGCTTCAGGGGTCCACCTGAACTCTTGTTTCTTCACACAGTTGCGCAGAGTGCTGATAAAAGGGTATGACTTCGCGGCGTGATTTGATAGAAAGCGGTTAAGCGCGGCTAGGCAGCCGGCCAACCGTTCCATCTCTTTGATTGTTCGCGGCGATGGCATTCGCTCTATTGCCTGTACCTTTTCTGGATTTACTTTAAAGCCGCCGTTTGTGACTATGAAGCCTAAGAACTTCCCTTCTTCCATGCCAAAAGAACACTTGGCTGGATTCAACTTCATATTCACGCTGCACGATGAATTGAATGTTTTTTCGATGTCCTTCAACATTTGGTCTTCTTTGGGACTTTTAACTACCAGATCATTGATGTAAACTTCAATATGCATCCCGATATCTCCAGCGAAGGTCTTATCCATCAGGCGTTGATACGTTGCGCCAGCATTTTTTAAGCCGAAAGGCATCTTTGTGTAGCAGAAGATCCCTAGGTCGGTTCGAAAAGCTGTCTTGTCTTCGTCTTCTAGCTTCATTTGAACCTGATGGTATCCTTTGTAGCAATCTAAGAAGCATTTCCATCTGTATGGTGCGAGAGAGTCTATCTTTTTGTCGATCTCAGGCAAAGAGTAGCAATCTTTAGGGCATGCCTTGTTGAGATCGGTATAGTCAACACACATTCGCCATCCTCTACTAGACTTCTCTACCATCACGGGGTTCGCAACCCAACTTTGATAACGGACCTCCCGCAAGATCCCTGCCTTTAGCAACTCACATGCCTGCTCATTCATCGCTTTGGTTTTATCCGCCCCTAGGCTGCGTCTCCTTTGCATTTTTGGCTCAACAGAGGGATAAGTGTTTAGACTGTGTTCGGTGATGTCGCGCGGGACACCGGTCATGTCAGCCGGAGTCCAGGCGAAGATATCCATATTTCTGAACAGGATTTGCTTGAGCTGTGTTCGGATGTTTGGTGAGATTGCGTGGCCTATCGTCACCCTTTGCTCCGGGTATTTGCGGTTCAATACCCACTTTTCTGGCTCGGTTGTTGAAACCTTGGGTACTTTTGTTGGGCGCATTTCTTCTGTCGCCATTACTTCTTTCTTAGCATAAATGATCGCCACCCCCGTTTTGGTTGGGAACCCTATCGCTGAGTGGGGTGTGGAAGTGACCATGTTCAATTCGCCTTGGGTTTCTCTCCCAATCAACACATCATACCTTGATTTAACAGGCATCACCATGAAGTTAACATTCGTTGTTCTTGAATGCTTCCCGTCAGAGAGTGTGACGGGGAAGCTGATATGGCCTAGCAGGAAGACCATTTCGTTGCAGAATCCAGATAGTGGATAATCAACTGGTTCAAGTCTCGCTTTATCATCTTCATCAAATTGGTTAAAACATTGCTCGTAGATGATGTCAGCTGTACTCCCTGGATCGATGAACACATACTCTGTTTCGTAATGGCCGATAATGCCGGTAATGACGACGGGTCGAGTGGCGCGAGGGCCGCCGCGCACTACCGGGAAGATGACCTGTTGCTCTTGCCATGAGGGTTCGTAAGGGCGCTTGCCTTTTTCTTTTGCGTTGTATCTTGGTCCGTTGACCATATGGGTTTCTAGACGTCTGACTTTCTTGTGGTTCCCCTCATCGTGGCGTTGTAGCTGTCGAGTTTCTTTGCGCATGTTTTTCACCAGGTGGCTCTGCTTCCCGCTTTTTAGCGCTCTTTCGATCTCTTGACGTAAACTGTAACAGTCGTCCGTCAGGTGTCCCGTATCTTTATGGAAGTCGCAGTACAGGTTGGGGTCTTGCCCCTTTTTGTTCGTCATAGGCCTTGGAGCCTTGAAATCTTGATTCTCCGTCATCAGCACCTCTTTAGGTGTTTTTATGAGCGGAGTCCAGTGCTTTTCTCGATTGTCATCCCTGACTGCTTTCCGATAGCCGATGCGATCAATAGTATCTCGCGCATCTTCTTTGTAGCGGGACCGTTCTTCATAACGGGGTCGATCACTATAACCGCTGGAGTGATTTTGCTTTCCACCCAGGGTTTTTGCCTTTGTTTTGTCTGTTGTCGTCGCGCGAGTGACCTCCTTTAGAAAATCGATCCTCAGTACGATAACTGTTGTTTCTGGCTAGTGACTATTCAGTTTGCGCGTCTATCTTCGCGGCTTCCATGAGTTTATCCCATTCCTTGGGCATTCCATCCTTCCCAGTGATGGTTCTAATTAGGCTGTCATATCGGATGGCTTTCTTGAAGTGGCAGCGCATGAGTTGCTCACTGACGCCGCCGATTTCCAAGCACTCTTTGTTGAAGTGAGTGATGAAATCTTCCAAACCCTCGTTATCTCTGCGCCAGATGTCTTCAACCTCGGCTGTGTCGCGCTGGTATCGTCTTTGTTGATTGAAGTGACTCAAAAACTGAGTCCTGAAATCCACCCATGATTTTATCTTTCCCGGGGGAAGGCTGTCGAACCAGGCGCGAGCAGCCCCTATAAGCGTTTGAATAAACAGATGGCACCACATGGGCATATTCCATCCTCCCATGCAGCCCACGCTTGTGAAAACTCTGACGTGATCATCAGGATCAGTCAATCCGTTAAACTTTCCTACTGTCGGAGGTAACTTCTCTCTTTTAAGTGGCGCCAGTGCGATTTTTGGAACGAACTTGGAATTTTCTACAGCTTCAGCTGGTCGATAGGCGAGGCGAAAGTCTTGTTCAGCCTCTTCGGTGTACCCAACATGTTGTCTTGGTTTGTAGTATTTATGGTTTCTCTGTAAACGATTGAAGACTGAAGATCCTTCATCGTCCTCCCAAGTTGGATCATTCGGGTCAGTATCTTCCCATTCATCGTTCATGTTGCGCGGCGTGAGCCGGCTATGAACTGGGCCTCTTTGGATATTTGACGGATAGTCGTAATAGCTTTCTGTTTCCCCTCGTGTATCGCGCGTGTCATGCACGCTCAATCTTCTGGTAGGGGGAGGTCTGTTAGCTCTTCCTTGGATGTTTTGCGGTGGTGGCATCTGACGCGCCCCGTTACTTGGGCCGGTTGGTGTAACCAAGGACGGTTTTGCCGTTAAGACTGCTTGTTGTGCGCTCAAGGACTGATATGCCTCGTTAATGGTGGCAAGTTGTTTGGCGTACCATGAGGCTGGTGTTTCGCCCTCTGGTAGCCCTAGTAGCGCCGAGATGTTCTGAGGTGGAGCTGGGTTTGAAGGTCCAGCGCCGTTGTTTCCTGGGGTTGCCGTTTGAGTGATGTGGGTGATGCTCCCGCGCGGTCCCCCAGTGTTGGCTACTTCGATTTCTCCGATTTCTTCAACGTGTTGGGGTTGGATGTTTTGATTATCCACCCCCAACGCTGCACTAGGGTTTGCTCCGAGACCAACAAACTCAGGAATGATTCCTTGACCAACCATGATCGAAGGAAGGAAAAACATGAAAACTCAGGAAAGAAGAAGATAAAAGTGTTTTGTAGAAAAAACCGGTGGGCGCCAATGAAGAAACACTGAACTAATTAAGGGACTAATTAGTTTGGTTTATGTTTCTACCATAATGGTTAATCTTCTTTATGGTTTCCTGAGCTCCTTAATGACTGGGTTATCTGCAAAACAGAACACCGTTACTCGTTAAGAGGGTAATGTGGGGGTTTCCCTCTTAACCGGGCTCCGGCGTGAGAATAAGTGATTGCTTTGGGGAGATAATTAAGTATTTAAGTGTGAGAGTAGAGGGAATGGAATGTTTAACCTGTGAAGTGAAGTCTCTATTTATAGCCGGAGAGGTGTAAGAGGATATGGGCTGATGGGCCTTGGGCCTGAAGGCTACGACATGGAGGATATGCTCCTTGTCTCACTGGTGTCGACCGTTAGTGGCTTCTAGGAGCTTTCTGGAGCTGGCGTAATGTGATTGGAGCCACGTGTCACTGTTGTCGGCCTGGCCGCCCTTCTGCCATCAGCAGGTAAGTGGAGATCGTGGGGCAGTTGTCTCTGCCTTATGATTGATGCCATGTAGGCGTCCTTAAGTACTTTTTGTCTCCTGCATGTCAGACGATCATGGAGCACGATTGCGCAGGGCCAGAAGGACGCTGATTGGCCCTTTTCCTCTGCCACTTGTACCCTGTGTACTATCTGAAACGGCCTTGCGCCGTTGTCACGCACGATTCTTGCTGAACACATAATAACCCCGCGCGGGGTATGGGCTACTGCATGTTCTTTCAGAATGCTAAGTGTTGTTATTGGAGCTTCTAGGCCTCGCGCCGAGTTACACAGATGTGTTGTAGCCCACGCAAGGTTGGCAAATAAGGAAATTGTTGAATAAGGAGTATGGTCCCGCGCGACCTTGCAGGAGGATTGCGCAGCTTTTTGGGACCATACCCCTTCAAATGTTTAAGGTACGGATCCTTAACTCCATTCCTTATTTGTGTTCATATTCAATTGTTATAAACCGTTGATTTCATATATCTTTGGAAATTATGAAACATCGATTCATTTGTTAGTGTCTTTGTTTCCTATTCTGAATATGATATTGGATTTACCTTCGATGTCATGCGATTGGATTATGTTTAGTTGCATTCATTATCACATGTTCTTAATGTTGTTATGATAATATTTGTTACTATTATTACATGGAATTATATAAGATCTTTTGTGCGCTGATACCTTGAGTTTCGCTTCTCGTGGAGTGTCCAACGAGTATGTTGTTGTGGCATCGACAACATGTGCACCACCCGTGATGGTGAAATTAGTTCACGTCTCTTAAGTACAAATGTGGTACATATGACTATTAAGAGGTGTATGGATTGATCCTAGGGTTTATTTAAGGAGGTGGATAAAGGGTATGAAAACTCACCATCTCGTGTGATAAATATGTTGGAGTAGCTACTTGTGTGTTGTCACGATTTATGGTTGACTTAGGGATGAGCATTTGGTACCGGATACCGGTATTGAACCAGTACCGTACCGGTACCGAACCGTACCGGGTATATTCGGTACCGGTTCCCATTTTCCCCGTTTTTTTGTACCGGTATTTACGGGTAAAACACCGGTAAGTACCGGTACCGAACCGGTGTATTCGTTACCGGTACCGGTTCCCAATTTCCCCGTTTTTGGTACCGGTACCACTTTTTCCCATTTTTTGATACCGGTACCGGTTCGGTACCGAATGGGTACCGTGCTCATGACGATCACCTTAAGAACAAACTGCCATGCCTTTTCATAATAGTTTAATACAGACCATGATTCCACTTGTAATCTATCAAAAATAAGAGCACACGGTGTGGTGGGGCTTGAAGACGGGGCATTATACGCCACGTGGACCGAACCTCATAACATGGCGTGGTGGTTAAACCGGCGGTGTGGCACGCGGCGGTGTGCCACGCGGCGTTGATGCAAGGCATTTTTAGACATGTGGCACAACCTTTTTGATTATTTTTTTATAATTAAAAAAAAATCTATTTAAATTTTATAAAAACATTACTAGAAATTAGACTAATAACATTAATATATAAACATTACATACCATTAAAATTAAAAAACATTTACATAAAATTAAAATTAAAAAACACATAAAATAAACATAACATAACATAATATAAAATTTAAAAAACACATAATTTATATAAAAAAAACCCTAATAATTTGCCACTCCGAAACGTGTCTGAATTCACGTTCAACCTCGTGCCGATAGTTGATGAGGGCGACTTGAATGGTGTCGTCTTCTTGTGTCGGTTTTGGGTGTGGAAGTGTAGGGTTTTATAAAAAGTTTGGGTGTGGAAGTGTAGGGTTTTATAAAAAGTTTGGGTGTGGGGTGAAGATGTGGTGTGTGGTATATATGGATGTAAAAATTGAATTTTAGAAAGTAAATAGTTTTAATTTTTAGAAAGTAACCATTGGGGTTAAAACTGCTCGTCTCCACGTCGAATCAACACGTGTCACGTCAACGCGGAGAAACGTACAACGCCGGTGAAAATCCTGTCACCCTGTGGACAACGCCGTTAACAACACAGGGCACGAGGTGGAAAAGTGGGCATGGATTGGCAACAACGCAAGGCTTCGATGCCCACACCGTGTGGTCTAAATATAGCTCATCTAAGAGACACGACTAAACTAATTTCATATCACCAAATCTTTATAAGTATTTTTGTCATAAGTTATGTAACCGGATAGGGTGGTTCCATAAGGAAAAATCACCAAACGCATGTTTTTTTTCAAATTAGTCATTGACTTTTAGTTTTTTTTTTAAATGTAGACATGCAAAAATAACCAGTAAAAAAGGCCACATAAGTAGACCTAGTCGAGAAGGCATGAATTCAACCAACAAAAAGTAAATGAAATGTACAATGGGGTCCATAACACTAGAAGGTATGGGGGCCGGCCCTGCCCCGGCGAGCCCCGGCGCCGTACCCCCACACCGTCCCCCAGCCCTCCGTCCTGTCCTCTCCGTCACCCACAAGACGCTCGCAACGGGCCCCTCCTTCACACACATACATATATATACATTTTTAGCCCCATCCTCCACCCTCTTGGTCCATCCCCTTTAGGCCAATCCTCACTCTCGGTGACGTCGCGTCCTACGTTGCGGCCCATCCCCTTAGGGATGACCCTCACCATACCCACTAGCCTAAGAAAGCCAATCAATACAAAACACGTGTCATGGCCTGCTTTAGTTGACGGCTCAAAGCGAGGGCTAAATTTAAGCAACCAACAAAAAGCAAGGGCTAAATTTAGGCCTACGTCAAAAAATACGGGTTAAATTTTAGCCAGTAACAAAAGGTGGGATCTAAATATCATCTCGCTGCAAAAGGTGAGGGCTAAATTTCCTCCGCATCACAAATTTAGCCGACATTTACACATGTTTTGTTTTGATTGGTTTGTATAAGGGATTGTTTTGATCGGTTTGTATAAGAGAACTCATTGTACTTTTCAGGGTTTTATGTGTTAGCTAAATCAATTTCACTTTTTATATATAACTCAATTTTCTTTTTAAGTTTTTAAATCTATATAATTTAATTATTATTTTAATTGGCTAAACGCTAATGAAACGTTACACTCTGTGTAGTGAAAACAAATGGTCTGATGATGTGACAGTCACTTTATGATATGGTAGTGAAAACGAGAAAACTCATTACATTACATTACACATAGCTTTATAAACGAACATTTTCAGTTTCCTTTTATAATCAAACAAGACTATCATGTTGGCTTTTCGATAGGGCTGGCAATTTGGTACCTGTTAAGACACGATTAGACCTGTTTGACTGAAAAATACACCCTTTGACTTTTTTAATTTTTAAAATAATTAAAATTACAATGTTAGGATCTGTCATTTATTCATCTTTGTACATAAAACTGTTTTATAAACATGAGGTAGAAAGTAGTTAAACGAGTCGTAATCATGTTTGAAACTTATGTTGTGCGCGCCGTCAGAAACCTGTTAAACCTGTTAAGACGATTTGCCAGCCTTACTTTTCGACAAATGTTACTCAGAGAGTATCCACTTACCTATCTAGATAAGCGAATTACGTATTTTTACATAACTACCATCATCACTTTCTCAATTGATTGTGTAATAATTATTCATAAACAAAAAAACGATATTTCCAACCTGACATGAATGTCATGATTGTGTATTAGTTATTGATAAACAAAATAAACGATATTTCCAACACTACTGGGATATATATATCAGGTTTTCAAAACCTTATCATTCAAGGGAGCGAAAAAAAGGATTAGGATCAAATACAAAGGATCCTAATTGTAAGAAGTGTAAGAAGGATTTATAGAGTGACAAGTGTCCAATAACCTAAAAAAACCCACTACACAAAAAAAACCCCACTACAAAAAAAAAAAAAAAAAAAAACCCTTAAACATCCACCACCACCAAAAACCTAACCCCCCCCCCCCCCCCCCCCCACATCACCCACCCTCAAAAAAAAAAATTTTTTTTTTTTTTTTGGTTGCCGAGGGGGTGGGGTGGGGGTTTAGGTTTTTGGGTGGGGGTGGGTGTTTAGTTTTTTTAGGTTTTTTTTTTGGGGGGGGGGGGGGGTTAGGTTTTTTGGGGTTTTTTTTTTGTGAAGTATAGTTTTTTTTTTTTCCGGGGGTGGGGGGGTTAGGTTTTTGGGGGTGATGTAGTGGGTTTAGTTTTAGGTTATTGGACACTTGTCACTCTATAAATCTTTCTTACACTTCTTACAATTAGAAACATTTGTAGAATAACTTGACCCGCGAAAAAAAAAAATACAACTCTAAACACGAATTCCTCAAAACAATGTTATGTATACGACACCAGAACAAGTTCTTGATGCCAATTTTATGTTATGTCACTTCAACGCTTCGTCCCGTTTGAAAAAAAAAAATAGAATCTTAAAAAAAAAATCCTATAAATTCATCTTCTCAAAGTTCTCTCCATGATAAATTGATAATATAAGTAGACCCTAATAAAAAATTCAAAAATATATAAGATCCCGCTAGACTCTGAGTAGTAGTGGCATGAAACATTCCGACACTAAATCAAACTTAAACCTATGGCCGAACAAGAAAGTACATGATGTTAATCGAATGACGCTAGAACCTTTTGATTGTTTGGATTCCATACGAAAATATCAATAATAATAAACATATTTTACAAGTGCTAAATGAAGCCGAAACTGCCTCCTGGCATGATCAGAAACGCCAACCTGAAAAATGAAATACAAAACCGAAACTAAATTGCATGATTCGGTTGTTGTGTGAATTTTTGACACCACATGAACCCAACACAAATTCATAGGTTTGAATTTATTCTACGGCAGGTTAGCTTTGGCTTTAATCCAGAGAGAAAAAAAACATTTTAGCCTAGCAGAGTAGCAGGTCTTGTTCCAGTTGATTTGGCATGTTCATATGGTTCAGCACGTTTAATTTTGTAAAGTTTATAAAAACATATGTTTAAGTCACAACTTAAATTGATGGATATTACTATAATAGTATAGTCACAAATGCCAAACTTACATTGTTAGTGAATTTTACTATTAATCAAATAGTACTTTTTTAATAATTTCGACCATAAGACTATAAAGGGTTATTAGATTTTATCACCCACAACTATTGGCTATTGGCCACTGCCACCCTCAACTATTACTTTGATGCTCGTCACCCCGAACTTAACACTTAGTGTGTTTTGTCACCATGTCGTTAAATGATCACTAACTTTTGATCATGTTGATACACTTTTTGGGGTGTCATAAGGATCTTGGGAATGTTTTAGGGATCTTAGGACACCCCCAAAAGTATATTAATAGGATCAAAAGTTAGTGATTTGGTGACAGAACACACTAAGTGTTAAGTTGGGGGTGACGGGCGTCAAAGTGATAGTTGGGGGTGGCAGCGGCCAACGACCAATAGTTAAGGGTGATAAAATCCAATAACCCGACTATAAACCATATACGTCTTTAACCCAATTAAATTATTAGTAATTATATTTTTCTCTAATAACTTTAGTTCGCTAACCTAAAAAAAACCTACATACGCGGTTATACTATTTATTAAGTAGTTATAAGCACCGGTACTGTATTCACTTGTATGGTTTGTGTTAGTTGTATTATTTAGTTAGTTTAGGCCCTAGTATGTTATTTATATTTATTTGTTAGTCCCTCTCTCTTCCTATATATAGAGGGACCCATTACTTGTACAAACACAATTCAATCAATACAATTCAGATTTCCTTTCTTTCCATACCAGTCTCATTTACATGGTATCAGAGCTAAAGGTGTTTTAGCTCAAGAATATCCTCATTCGGGTGACCATTTCCGGCTCTCAGTTTAGAAAATTCGTAGTATGCTCTGTGGTTGCAGCTTAGTCTGACCTTCCACATCAGAAACGGATTTTCTCTTCCATACCATTTCCGGTCACCACCAGTTCTGTCCTAAAAACCCGTTCCAGATCTGTTCCAACACACCCATCACTTCAGCTCACATCAAATCTGCTCAAACACCCGAAACCACCACAACCCGTCACACCCTTTCTTAGATCCGGCACTTTTTCCGGCGAGTTAAGCTACACCGCCACTATCACTGTGTTCGGAATCTCCCGATCTACAAAACCCCTCAAACCGCGCCGCCATCCGCCGCTCCACGCGCCACCGCCTCTTCCGCCACCCTAACACACGCGCCGCGCGTGACGGCGCGTCGCTGCCTCTCCGGCCGCCGTTTTTTGCCAGTCTGGTCGGAATTCCCTCCCCGTCCATCCCGTCAGGTTAATTTTCCGATCTGAGCAACTTTGTTTTTCTGCCTCGGTTCGCGTGTTCGTATTCCAGTTCAGCCTTTTATTTTTCGAGTTCTGTTTGAATATCGTTTAAAATGGGAGATAATGAAAATAAGAAGAATACGGTGGAAAACCAAATTGCTCCAGGCATTATCAACTATGCCTCCGTTTTACGTATTCCTGTTAACCTAGACTCGAGCAACTGGAGTTCCTGGAGCCTCTTTGTCCAAAAAGGTCTTGCTAGTGTCGACAAAGAGGACCATCTAACAAAACCACCCCCTGATCCAACTCCTCGGGAATGGCGTATTGACGATAGTGGAATACAAATGGCTCTATGGAATTCCATGGAGCCACAAATCCTCACTATCGCTCAAAACTTCCCTACAGTAAAGGCAATGTGGGACCACCTGTCTTCATCCTTCTCAGCTAAGGAATCTTTGTCCCATGCCTATTCTGTTGTTCAAGCCTTCACCCGGGCGGAACAAGGTGACTCCACCTTCACCGATTACTTTACTCGTTTCTCAAAGCTTTAAGATGAGTTACGAGCCCTTTTCCCACCTACTGCTGATTTAAAGGTTCAGGAGGAGCGTAACACCAAAATGGACGTCATGATGTTTATTGCGGGTTTATCACCTAAGTATGCAAGTGCACGTCCATTATTGCTAAGTAACTCTACCGCTATTTCATCTGTGGCATCCACATATCACCTATTGCGTGAAATGTATGGTGCGGACGCATCTCCAACTGATATGTCTGCCTTGGTCAGTAAGGGTACAGGGCAAAGTTCTTATATGAAGAAAGGCACTGGACGAGGCACTGGGGGACATGGTGGTAATCTTGTATGTCACTTGTGTCATGAACCTGGACATGCAAGGTACAACTGCCCGAACAACTGCCATTATTGCAAGCTACCAGGGCATACAAAGCATAATTGCCCAAACCGTGCTCCTGGATCTCAACCAAAAGCTCGACTAGCTTCTACTAGTGAGTCTTCTCCTACTGGTGCGTGTTCTGACCCAACTACTGGTACTGCCTACACGTTGAGCGTGGAGGATCTCAGTAGACTTCAACAACTGTTGGCCTCACAGTCGCCTGCTCCTAGCCCACAAGCCAGCTTGGTCAATTCAGGTATACTTTCTTATCTTGACTTATCCTGGATTATTGATTCTGGAGCTACTCATCACATGACTGGGATTCAGGATCTTCTTTCTAGCCTACGTACTGGTTCTCACCCACCAGTTCGTCTAGCTGATGGATCCTCATGCCCAGTCCGTGGCATTAGATCGGTTAGTAATTCGGAAGACCTAAACCTTTCTTCTGTCTTGTTGGTTCCTAAATTCCCTGATAACCTTTGTTCGGTAAGTCAAATTACCAAACAAAATAACTGCTCCGTAACCTTTTATCCTACTCACTGCATTTTTAGGAACTAGGGACGAACCGGCTGATTGGCATAGGTTTTGAATCAGGAGGCCTCTACCGTATGTCTTTAGCGTCACACCCTAAAGCCAACATATGTGATTCCAGTATCAGGGAGGCTCACTGCCGGCTAGGCCACCCTTCTGCAGCGGTTCTGAGGCAAATGAGACCGGATTTTCCATCTTCCTTTGATTTTCATTGCGAGTCATGTCAGCTTGGTAAACATACCAGGCGTCCCTATCCCCCTAGAGTGTCTAATCGAGTCAGTACGTTATGTCCAGGTTCATGACACAAGTGACATACAAGATTACCACCATATCCCTCAGTGCCTCGTCCAGTGCCTTTCTTCATATAAGAATTTTGCCCTGTACCCTTACTGACCAAGGCAGACATATCAGTTGGAGATGCGTCCGCACCATACATTTCACGCAATAGGTGATATGTGGATGCCACAGATGAAATAGCGGTAGAGTTACTTAGCAATAATGGACGTGCACTTGCATACTTAGGTGATAAACCCGCAATAAACATCATGACGTCCATTTTGGTGTTACGCTCCTCCTGAACCTTTAAATCAGCAGTAGGTGGGAAAAGGGCTCGTAACTCATCTTGAAGCTTTGAGAAACGAGTAAAGTAATCGGTGAAGGTGGAGTCACCTTGTTCCGCCCGGGTGAAGGCTTGAACAACAGAATAGGCATGGGACAAAGATTCCTTAGCTGAGAAGGATGAAGACAGGTGGTCCCACATTGCCTTTACTGTAGGGAAGTTTTGAGCGATAGTGAGGATTTGTGGCTCCATGGAATTCCATAGAGCCATTTGTATTCCACTATCGTCAATACGCCATTCCCGAGGAGTTGGATAGGGGGTGGTTTTGTTAGATGGTCCTCTTTGTCGACACTAGCAAGACCTTTTTGGACAAAGAGGCTCCAGGAACTCCAGTTGCTCGAGTCTAGCTTAACAGGAATACGTAAAACGGAGGCATAGTTGATAATGCCTGGAGCAATTTGGTTTTCCACCGTATTCTTCTTATTTTCATTATCTCCCATTTTAAACGATATTCAAACAGAACTCGAAAAATAAAAGGCTGAACTGGAATACGAACACGCGAACCGAGGCAGAAAAACAAAGTTGCTCAGATCGGAAAATTAACCTGACGGGATGGACGGGGAGGGAATTCCGACCAGACTGGCAAAAAACGGCGGCCGGAGAGGCAGCGACGCGCCGTCACGCGCGGCGCGTGTGTTAGGGTGGCGGAAGAGGCGGTGGCGCGTGGAGCGGCGGATGGCGGCGCGGTTTGAGGGGTTTTGTAGATCGGGAGATTCCGAGCACAGTGATAGTGGCGGTGTAGCTTAACTCGCCGGAAAAAGTGCCGGATCTTAGAAAGGGTGTGACGGGTTGTGGTGGTTTCGGGTGTTTGAGCAGATTTGATGTGAGCTGAAGTGATGGGTGTGTTGGAACAGATCTGGAACGGGTTTTTAGGACAGAACTGGTGGTGACCGGAAACTCAATTTCAAACCTCAATTAAAGCCTCAATTAAAACCTTGCGTACAGACAATGCAAAAGAATATTTGTCGACCGACTTTTCTTCTTACTTAAAATCTAATGGCATTATTCACGAATCGTCTTGCGTTTACACACCACAACAAAATGGTGTCGCTGAACGAAAGAACCGACACTTATTAGACATCACTCGCACTCTCATGATTCATTCTCATGTTCCTCATCGTTTCTGGGGAGACGCTGTCCTTACTGCCGCTTATCTTATTAACCGTATGCCCTCACCCGTCATTCATGGTCAAACCCCATTTTCTATCCTTTTTCCTAAAGGAACTATGTTTCCACTTCCACCCAAAATATTTGGATGTGTTGCATATGTTCATGATCATCGTCCAGGGACCCCTAAACTTGATGCCAGAGCCATTCGTTGTATCTTTGTGGGTTACTCACGTGTCCAGAAAGGTTATCGGTGTTATAGTCCTTCTCTTCGTCGTTACTTTACTAGTTCCGACGTTACTTTCCATGAGGAATGTCCATTCTTTCCTACATCCTCTACTCCTGTGTCAGATCCATTTCCAGAACCTGATCTTCCCGAATCTCCTTTCATCCCTGTTGTTCCTTTGTCCTCTGTTCCGTCTACCCCTCCGGTCTCAGACACCACAGTTCCAACTTCTGCAGATTCGGGGCTACCGACAGATCCTCCACCATTACTCTTCACATATGCTAGGCGAGGTAAGGAATCAACAACAGAGACTCTTGATTCACAACCAGCCTCTACATCTGGTACGTCCACAGTTCCACCACCTGACACTGAACCTGTTTCACCATTACCAGAAACCGTTGCCTATGATCCTCTAGGTGCACCATTTCCTGATATACCTATTGCCTTTCGAAAAGAACCTAGACATACCACCCGTTATCCCATCCAGGATTATGTTGCTTATGCTCACCTATCCACGGAGTCTCATGCATTCACCACTTCACTTGATTCCTATCCGATTCCCAAAAATGTGATGACAGCTCTCGCTCACCCAGGATGGCGTCAAGCTATGGAAGAAGAGCTTGGGGCTTTAAGGACTAATCATACATGGGATCTTGTAACGCTTCCGCCAGGAAAGCGTGTTGTTGGTTGTCGTTGGGTCTTCACGGTTAAACTTAACCCTGACGGTTCTCTACATCGTCTGAAAGCTCGTTTGGTAGCTAAAGGCTACTCTCAAGCTTATGGTATTGATTATGACGAGACTTTCTCTGCGGTTGCCAAAATGCCCTCCGTGCGTATTTGTATTGCTCTTGCTGCCATTCATCATTGGCCGCTCCACCAGCTTGATGTCAAGAACGCCTTCCTTAATGGTGTTCTTGAGGAGGAGGTTTATATGGAGCAGCCACCAGGGTTCATTGTTAAGGAGGAGGCATCCAAAGTATGCAAACTGCGTCGCTCTTTATATGGTCTTAAACAATCTCCCAGAGCATGGTTTGGTCGGTTTTCTAGTGTCATGGAAGAATTTGGAATGGTTCGTAGTACATATGATCACTCTGTATTCTTCAGACATCATCAGGGTCGAAGGATCATCTTAGTTGTTTATGTGGATGATATCATAGTTACAGGGGATGATGAAGATGGAATTACCAAGCTCAAACAGTTCCTTCAGTCTCAGTTTCAGATTAGTGATTTAGGTCAGCTACGGTACTTCCTTGGCATAGAAGTATCTCGTTCCCCACAAGGAATACTTCTCTGTCAACGAAAGTATGTCCTTGATATGCTAACTGAGTGTGGCTTACTGGGATGCAAACCGGTTGACAGTCCTATGCTTCCTACAAGGAAGCTTCTTCCAGAGGATGGAAATCTAATGAAGGATCCCGAACGATACAGACGATTAGTTGGAAAGCTTAATTATTTGACAGTTACACGACCAGATATCTCCTTTGTCGTCAGTGTCCTAAGTCAGTTTATGGCCACTCCATACACCGGACACTGGGATGCTGCTCTTCGTGTCTTACGATATCTCAAGAACACACCAGGTCTAGGGATCTTATACTCTGATCAGGGTAATTGCCGCGTAGGTGCTTTTACAGAAGATGGAGATGGACGTATATCTGGATTCTCAGATGCAGGCTGGGCAGGATGTCCTATTTCACGACGGTCCACTACCGGGTATTGTGTCTTTGTTGGAGGAAATCTTGTGTCTTGGAAGAGTAAGAAACAACATACCGTATCCAGATCGAGTGCCGAATCAGAATACAGAGCTATGGCAGATGTTACATCAGAAATGATATGGGTTCGTCGCCTTCTCAGGGAACTCGGGGTTACCTCTGATGACTTAATGCGATTATACTGTGATAATCAATCAGCTATACATATAGCCAAAAATCAAGTATTTCATGAGAGAACTAAACACATTGAGGTTGATTGTCACCTAATCAGAGATCGGATAGTGGGCACTCAAAAGGATCCTCCGTCTATTCAACCAGTTCATGTTAAAACAGAATTCCAACTAGCGGATATCTTCACAAAACCACTCCGGAAGGTTCAAATAGATTTCATATGTAGCAAGTTGGGCATGCTTAACATCTATGCTCCAACTTGAGGAGGAGTGTTAGTTGTATTATTTAGTTAGTTTAGGCCCTAGTATGTTATTTATATTTATTTGTTAGTCCCTCTCTCTTCCTATATATAGAGGGACCCATTACTTGTACAAACACAATTCAATCAATACAATTCAGATTTCCTTTCTTTCCATACCAGTCTCATTTACAGTTTGTAATCAACATAAAACTCCGCCATAACGGATGGGGATATTTACTAATTTATACCAAAATTTAAATGATAAAAGGATAAATGAGCATCATGTTCTTTACTTTCAACAAGATTACGTTATGTACTTTTATATCTTTTGTTGTAAATCGACAAGAGTATTTGTATGGAAAAAAATAATAAATAAATACTCAAGGTTAACCGGGTAGTGCTCAAGTCAACCCCAACATGCCAGCCCCGACACGTCTAACACCCCGAAGTATGATGAAATAGAGAAACTTACACTACTGAAAATGGGTATTTGGTAGCAGATGCTCGATCAACTTGAGCCACAGTGTCGATGACGTGTTGCGGTTTCTGTATATGGAGGTGATGATAAACGTTGGTTCAGCTGTTTGACACGGTGCAGAGTTGACTGTGTCCAACGCTATGCTCCAAAGGGTACATTGTGGTCTCTTTCACGTATTTTTGATGATCAATAGCAGCTTTTCTGAGGGATGGAAATCGGCTTTTGTGGAGTTTCTTCTTGATGATGGAACAAGATGCCAGTGGATCATCGGACCCTGCTCCAACCCACCTGTTACAATAATGAAGCATCACTTAATCATGTTTCGATTACGGAAAACTATGAATTGTGCATTTAAATTCTCATTACACTAGGCAATTATGATGCGTTCTTAAAGTTTAGAAATCTTGCCATTTTCATCCGGCTCGTTAACTCCATCCAATTTTCTCCGTTAGGTCAGGGGTATTTCCGTCTTTTTGCTAACTAAAAGGGCAATTCGGTCTTTTTCACTTTATGTAAAAAGACCAAATACCCCTGAAAAAAACCGAATTGCCCTTTAAGTTAACCAAAAATACGGGATACCCCTGGCTTAACGGAGAAAAATAGATGGGGTTAAGAAGCCGAATGAAAATGGCAAGATTTCAAACTTTTTGGATCCAGATGCGAAAAAACAAAACTTTGGACGAATGTCGCAAAACTAGCCAAACCTCAAGGACGAAAATGCCATTTTACTCTTTTTTTTTTTTTTCAGAAACGACATGTTTCAACCCGAGTCCATTTTGGTGAGAACCTATTTTGATTCAAACCAAATTGATACATGTTTAGAACGACCCGTTTGACCCAAACCCGTTTAACCGATATATGACTGACCCACCCGCCCATTTTGCCAAGCTTAATTTTCACATAAGTATACCACTTACAAGCAAGGGATAAACATGAGTTGCTTCTAGACAAACAAATATGTTAGGGTCGGTGAGGGTTTGGGGGCGTCGGGATTTACATTTTGTAAGTATTTATTTAGTGTTTGGTGAATAAATTCTAATATTCAATGTCTAATCACTGAATTAACAAATTCTATTAGTCCCATGAGTCTATTTTTTTAATGCATACATAATACAACCTCTGAAAACGTTTTATTCAAAGACTAACATCATTATTCTAAAGACTACACGATTACACGATGCAAATGATACATACCTCAGCATTTTCTCTGACGCAAGTCTAGCAGCAGTGATCGTACTTTGGCTTGGCACCCATTGGACAACACGGTTCGGGTCAGCTCTCATCGGAGAATGGATTTTGATAAGCTTGTATGACAAATTGGAATAACAAATTAGTGTGGCGAGAGTGAAAAAAAAACGATTTTTAACAAGCAGCAATAATATTACTAGAAAAGCAAAAATATATTCTGGATCCACAACAATCAAGAAGGAAAACCGCATCTCCACATTCATCATGTTTATAAAAATTTGGTTGTGAGAATCACAGGCTGTTATTTCAAAGTTATTTTAGAAAAAGGTAAGGCTTTATCTAAGGCTGCAAACGAACTGAACGTTCAGCGAACAATTCGTGAACCGTTCAGTGGGAAGTTCGTTTGTGTTCGTTCGTTCGTTTAATAAATGAACGAACATGAACAGAGGTCGCGTTTGTTTATCCATGTTCGTGAACGTGTTCATTTATGTTTGTTTGTGTTCGGTAGTTCATTAGTGTATCTATTATTTATTTTTTATTTAAATACTTCAAATTTCTGGCAAATAAAATCTTTAATATCAGTGTATTATATATTTTGTTCATGAATACTTGTTTGTGTTCGAATGTTTCCATTTGTGTTCACGAACTTTCGTTTGCGTTCGTTGCCTAAAACTAACAAACGAACACGAACATAAAATCTCTTCCAGCAAGTGTTCATGCACAGTTCGTGAACACATATATTTCCTTCACAGACGAACACAAACAAGTTCGTGAACACATATATATCTTGTTTGTGTTCGTTTGGTTCGTTTGCAGCCCTAGCTTTATCCCCTAAAAGCAGTATATAATAATCTTGAACTAGAAGTAGGTGAATTATAAGAACTTACTCCTAAACACTCCATCATCTGGTAGTAAGCCCTACCCTGCAACGGGGTATGACCTTGTCGAGACTCAGAGAAATATCTTGTCCTGTAAGCAAAAGCAGCATTGCTAAGATCATTCATAAGAGATACTTGCTATAACTTCTATATTCATTGGTATCACGAAAATGAAAATACTTTTAGAATTAGAGGTGGCACTTTTGACACATTAACTTACGCATGAGTTGATTTTGGTTATGCTCTATTCTAAAACGGGAGAAACTAAAAAAAATAAGTTCAAAAGAAAATGAGTCAAACGGGTCAAAACCCATACAACTTTCTAAATCATTTTATGCAAAATTTAGATTAGAATAAAATGCCATTTTCGTCTCTAAGGTTTGGCCAAATTTGCGTTTTTTTAAGTTAACAAAAAAGACGGAAATACCCGACTTAACGGAAAAAAATGGATGCAGTTAACGAGCTGGATGAAAATGTCAAGATTTTAAACCTTTTGAATCCAGATGCGAAAAAATAAACCTTTGGACGAAAGTCGCAAAACTGGCCATACCTCATGGATGAAAATGACATTCTACTCTTTAGATTATAATCTAATTGGGTTTATGAGCCAATCAACTTTCCTGATTTATTTCTTAGGTCATTAATTTTTCTCAATGGATTTAGTCCCTGAAGTTTTTTATTCGTCTTATTCAAATTGGACATTAACGTGTTGTTGATCAATCCAATCCAGCCCATACCAAATATAACCAACCCATTTAGGCCCATTTCCAGAGCCACCGATTTCACCGCTCTATTTAGGATAGTTCCAGAAATGGCAGGAAGTAAATCACCAAGTCTGTTGATACAACCCAAGGCAAGTAATATAGCACGCCGCATCATCTATATCGTACATGCGCATTGGCTTCTTGTACGATCAAGATGCCGCACCACAATTGTTGGTAACCAATAAGTTCTTATTATAAACAAGCCTAAAGAGTGGAGAGAAGTTTATAAGAAGATTGTATACCATTCTTTATAGCCTGGATCCACAGTAAACCCATACATGTCAACAGTATCACATATTGACAGAGCAAACTCAAGAGCCTTGAGCCCAGTTCCCTTTGCAGCTGATCCGAAAGATGCACCTAACATGAGATATACGGGATTGAGAATTGGAATTTCCTACAATACAACATTCGGAACTTGAAAATCAGGGATATGGAAAGGTAGATTTAACAAACAAAAAAAAAGCTTCTTAGTAATCAAATTCAAAAATTCAAGGAGAGATAACATTAATATTTGAAAAAGATATGTTTACTCCACGTTCTTATTAAAACTTTAAGGTGTACATGGCATTCATTAATGGTTGTAACAAGTGCAGCATTCAATTAACAGGTGTAATAACCATCAATGATAAAAGGAGAATTCAAATATATAATGTAAATTGGTAAGGTTGTTTTAATCATTTAACTTAGATAATTATCATGTGTCACCCCAAAGGATACATAAAAACTGTAATTTACTGTTAACTTAAAGTTATAGATCCTACTGGTGTGCCATGTAAAGATTGTACTCACCCGAATCATTTTGTTCATGATGTCATGGATTGTAGTTTTAACAATCAGTACCTCTTTCCCAGTTTCTGTAAAAATATGAAACTCTTAGCATGCTTCCAGTAATAATATACTGGAATATCACTAATACACATGTAAAGCTACGAGAATAAAATACCATATAACTCGGCAACTTTATCCAAAGCTTTGGCAGAACCCCTATTGAGCAGGCGAAATGTACTTTTTTTACCCACATATTCTGTGTAATTCTGCATTGCAATATGAGAGGGTAGGTTAATAAGTATATATTGAAACTTGGATTAATGCACCATCTTGAAGAATATTTCTTTTCATCCAAAAAATCTATATGCTAAAATTCAATGTAATAGATACATACATCGATTGGTGCACCATTTTCCCTGAGAACAGCATCATAACCATCAATCTCCTTCCCAAACTTTGTTTTTAACAGATCTCCAGAGTTACCAATTACTGCACAGCGGCCAAATTGGCGGGGGACATATGGTGGTGTTTCCGGTAGTACCAAAGATAGTTTCTCCATGCAAAGAGTTTTATTTGCACAGTTGTTACTGCAATAGGAGTGCACCAATGCATGCCTGGTAATTAGCTATGAAAGACTCATCATCATCATCATCATCATACTCAGTAAATCCCACCAATAGCAAAGCAAAGGTAGGGTCTGAGGAGGGTAAGATGTAGACAGCCTTACCTCTACCCCGTAGGAATAGAGAGGCTGCTTCCAGAGAGACCCCCGGCTCGATAGTAGTTTTGCATCAAGCCTTGGACATAAGGCACATAACACTCGGCAATCGGGACAAAGACCGATTAGTGCATGTACCCTTTTGTCTTTCAGCTATCAACGCCACCACATGATGCATGATTAACCGTCCTCCACTTTTAACGTTATTTTCACGAAATTAGTAAAATAACGTTAAAATTAGTAGCTATGAAAGACTAATTTTACAAAAAGAAAAAAAACTGGACATTTGTAGAGATTAAACAAGAGATTTTGGCAATTATGATTCTTTATCCTGAACTAAAGGCAGACATGGCTTAAGATAGAACATCAAACACATAATTTCATGCGTCTTTTACAAATGGTTTGGAGACTTACAGAAGTATTCCTTTATTAATCCTTCGCCATGCATAATCTGTCCATCCATTAGGTAAAGCATCAATCAACTCCTTTGTGAGAATGGTGGTACTATTCCGAACCTGGACAGCTCGAGTAATGAATAATCAAAGAATCATAAAAAAATAACAGTACAAGATGAACATTTGGGAAGAAAAAATATAAAAAATACAAAACTAAACAACTTCAACGTCCGTTTCCTTTTAAAGTCCCGGTCAATGATGCAAATACTTATACAGGACCTTGATCTTTGCTTAATACCAAAGATCAACTTTCAACTTTCAAGTATGTTTGTGCCGTTTGGCTTAACAAACTTCCATATATGTTGGATAACTTAAGTATGGCGTAAAAGTGTCATTCTATAATGTAAACTGGCAATCAGTGACATATTCAATTTCAAAGCAGATGAATCAACATCATGTGTTGTGTTTTTCTTGTATTGCATGAGGTGGCATCATGTGTGGATTTTATTAGTGTGGTTCGATTTTGCTAAGAGAAAGCTTTAAAATTGACCAAAAAATAATAAAACTGAGTACACATCAGGGACTAACCTGCTCCCATGTGGCAACTGCTTCACATAGATTAAACTCGAAAGATAAGCCCTCCACATTTCCAGTCTTGGGGTCTTTCTATTAAAGATCAACCAATAAAGATACCAATTAGAAAGATATAATGATATATGTAGAAGATAAACATGAAGAGGAAAAAACTAATTATGAATCATATAGCCCTTTGTACATTATTAGCCAAGGCCCAAAAGTAAGGCAATAGTCATGCATTTGGGAGATTCATTAACCAGATTAGATTAACAAACATTCAAAATTTCTAAAAACCTACCCATTTAGGGATGGTGTCACTGGGAAATTGTAGGGTAACTTTGCAGTAGTCTCTGCCGCCGATAGCTTGCAGCCCTAACCCATTTGCCGCCTGAACCAATTTGAACAAAGTAAACACAAAAGCTAACAAAATACAGGGACATTGTTGTTCTTCTAATAGTTACCACATAAGCTTCTAATCATATATGACAACCCTGAGTGTGATATGGGAAGAGTTGGCAACGCATATAGTGAATGAACAGTTGAACACCATGTATCCTTTAGAACTAGGGCTTTAACCTCAATTCTATTTATTTGTAGAATGTAAAACCTATGTTGTCAAAAGCCCTTCGGGTGCGCGTCTAGGCCCTCAAGCAAAGCGAGGCGCAGGGAAAACGTTTTGCTGCCATCCAAAATGGCCTGTAACCAGCCTAAACTAGCCCTAAAAAAGCCTAGAACACGATTAAAACCCTAAAACCTTGTACGTTAATGCTATCAGCCTTGCTTATCTTGATCCCTCGTTTTTAAGCACCTTGCGCCTAGGCTCACCCTTTGCACACTAGGAGCGCCTTGCGCCTTTGATAACTATGTGTAAAAAATCAAGCCTCTGAAATAACTAAAGTACATGCTATTTAACTTTGAAATGGTTCTATTTCCTTGATTAATAAACAAACATCTACGTCTCAATCTATCATAACACATAGCCGATCACCTCTATTCTTCAGTCTTCATGCCTTGAAGACTTCACAAAATAACTTCTACAAACAATGTTAAATTCCCAATCAACTTTCTACAGACCTCCATACAAGTTCATATGTAACAACTTATAACCGTATAAACTACTTGCAACTACTCCATTAACCATTATACTAATAAGCATAAGCATTCCATTTAGGGCAGCAAACGAACCAAACGTTCGGTGAACAGTTCGTGAACCGTTCGGCGGGAAGTTCGTTTGTGTTCGTTCGTTTATTAAACAAACAAACACGAACAAGAAATTTCGTTCGTTTAGTTAAATGAACAAACATGAACAGAGGTCGTGTTCGTTCGTTTATGTTCGTGAATGTTCGGTAACGTGTTTGTTTGTGTTCGATAGTTCATTAGTATTTTTAGTTTTTATATCTATTTAAATACTTCAAAATTCTGACAAATTAAATATCTAATAAGTGTCGGTGTATTATATATTCTGTTCATGAACGATTGTTTGTGTTCATTTGTTTCCATTTGTGTTCATTGAACATTATTTTGTGCTCATTTGTGTTTGTCAATGTTCTTTTTGTTTGTTTCCTAAAATTAACAAACAAACACAAACGAACACGAACAAGTTCATTTCCTTAACAAACGAACACGAACATAAAATCTCGTTCGATAAGTGTTCGCGAACACATATATTTCTTAACAAACGAACACGAACAAGGTCTTGTTCGGTTCGTTTACAGCTGTAATTCCATTACAAGTTCTCAATAAGAAATTCAGTATAATCACACTAAAAGCTCACCACACACTTCTGAAATCCACTTTGCAACGACTGCAACGCTTCAATTTCTTCATCGGAAACGTTCAACGTCCTGTCTACTCACATTACCAATTACAACATCAAATCAAACTAAACAAACTCAACAAATCATAACAAAACTAACAGAGATGAACAGGAAACATACTTAGATCCGAAACGCCACTGATGTATATGAAAATAGCTGCAAATCCAGATGCTAATGCGACAATGAATGCGAATTGTAAGAGCCTCATAATCTATGAGTCTGTTAGATTGATAATCTATTGAGATCTGTGATCAATTAGTTCGATTGAGTGTGAATTTGAACGAATTTGAAACCCTAATTCGTCGGAGATTGAAGTAGAGTTGCGCTATTATACAGTCGGTGTATGAAATCGCGGAGTGTGGGTGATGTGTTTCTCGATCTGATTTGCAAAGAGCAGGGGTTTTATAGTTAAGAGAGAAAATAACAGTTATCACCCTTCAAGTATGTTTTAGATTATAACTCGCCCCCTAAGTTTTCTCAATTTATGAGGATCTAAAATAGGACCATAGGTCATAATCAAGAGTATAAAAATCTATCTATTTGCACCTATATGAGGATCTAAAATAGAGGTAGCACTTACACAAGGTGACAAGGGTGGAATTGTTGTGAGAAGGCGAGGAGAGAGAAGAGGAGCCCGTGGAAGAGGAGGGAAAAGATGGTTGAGCAAGGGGATGTGATAGCGAGCGGGGGATGAAGAAGGTGGTTACGTTGAAGATAGTCTAATTTACAAAACGAAACACATGTATTGAGTTTTGACGGCCTTTATTTTATTTTTATATATTATGTAACATGTCATTTTGTTTTTTATGACTTTGTAAAGATAATGTATATAAAAAACTTGAATGCAGGCTTTGTTTATTTTCATTTAAATTCCAATATAAAGCTTAGCATACACTAAGCCCTAGGGCTGTAAACGAACAAACATGAATAAAGGCCGTGTTCGTTCATTTATGTTCATGAACGTTCGGTAACGTGTTCGATAGTTCATTAGTGTTTGGTTTTTATATATTATTTAAAATTACAAGATCCCGACAAATAAAATGTTTAATAAGTGTTAGTGTCTTATATGATCTATTCATGAACACGTGTTTGTGTTTGTTTATTTCCATTTGTATTCATCAACGTTCGTTTTCGTTCGTTGTCTGACATTAACAAACAAACACAAACGAACACGAACAAGTTTATTTCCTTAACAAACGAACAAGAACATAAAATCTCGTTCGGTAAGTGTTCATGAACCGTTCGTAAACACATATATTCTTTAACATGAACAAGGTCTCGTTCGTGTTCGTTCGCAGCCCTACTAAGCCCTACCCAATATACTAAAATTATTTAAAACTAAAGTCATGGTCGCAAAAGTCGGTAGGCACTTCCTAGTCGGAGTTGAAAGCACTCGGGAAGTACTCTGCCTGGCGGGGAGTACTCGGGAAGTATTCAATTTAAGCGGAGAGTATTCAGACATCGACATTCTACCCTGTAGCGATTACTCAGGGAGTACTCGGCCTCCTAAACCTTGTTTTACAACAATGATTAAAGTTACAATTTAAGTAAAACTAGGGTTAAGACCCGCCCGCGTTGCGGCGCGGGTACATCGTAAATATTGAATGGATTAGTTCAAACGTTATATGATGCATTAACCATATGAAAACACACATTTCGACGTATCCAGTTGAACTCAGTGTAACCTCTGTAAACATTCTGATTAACGTAAAGTAAATGGAATTCATATCGAACAATTATAACGTATTATATGTGACCCAACTCATACATAGAAAACGTAACAGGTATAAACAAAAATATGCACATGTAATCGAAAGGGATTAATTAGAGCTTTCGAAAAAAAAAATGGAGAAAAAGAAACCATTATTTGACTCCACTCGGTTCGAAACAAACTTTACGAAACATACATAAAATAAACACGGAAACATATTATATTTGACCTAAATCATTTCCCAAAAAAGTTTACGTCAAAACGTAGAACAACTTGAATTTATACCAAAACGTAAGTAAAAATATGCACGTAAAAATGGTTTCTTTAAACGAAAACGTATTATATTTGACCTGACTCGTCTATAAAAAAAGTTTACGTTGGAAAATAGAACAAATCATATTTATACATACTCGTACACAAAATTTGCACATAAAAAATAGTTTTTAAGTAAAAGAAGAATAGGGGTAAACCGAAAGAAAATATTAATAAAAAAAATTTAATAGGTTAAAAACGTTCGTAAATCCGTGCCAAGTAGCACCAATGCCACAACGACATCAACTCTCAACATCGTAAAAATAAAATAGATAATATGGTAAAAAATACACAGAACGAAAAAGAGACTAAAATCGTTGAACCACGCACACCCGTTACAGTGTCTTAATGCGAAGAAATTAAGCAGAAACGTAAAACGTAGAAAATAATAATTTAGTTGATCTACGACCCGCCCGTTGCGGCGAACTTTTCAAAAGGGGAAAAATGGATGCGTTGCGACGGGTCTGTTAAATATGAAAAAATAGAGCAAAAACGTTGAACCTCGCATGCACGCTACGACATGTTAACTCACAAAATTTAGAACGAAACGTAAAACGAAAAACTTGCGAAAGATAAAAAGTATGGGGGACCAAAGTTGTAAATAACAAAGTGGTGTGTTAAATTATAAAAGATGGAAAACTTTGAATTAAAAGTAAAAAAAAAAATAAAAGGGGTTAAAACGTAAAAGATAAAACTTTTAGGTTGAAAGTGAAAAAATAAGTTTTTTTTTTTTTTTTTTGAAAACTCCCCAAGCACAAGTTACAAGTGTTAATGTACGAAAAACTTACTAATTTATATATGGAATATAATAATATAAAAACCCAAAAAATAACTAGTCATGTCAAGTGATATGTTAGATTCACACAATGATAAGTGATATATTTGATTCACACAATGATAAGGCTACGGTATTTTGTTTCTATGACATACATGATATGGCAACATTTGCAAAGTAAAAGACCATATATGTGGTACTTCTCTTGTCACTCTGGTTCGTTGAGTGGCTGCTGTCGCTAAAACCAACCAATTCTTCTTTGCCATTTCAAACTTTCGAGTATACATTAACCCCTAGTTTAACAACCCTTGAATGTATTGGAGTATGTATTTTATTACTTGCATATGGCTTCATTTAGGAGTCTACTGAAAAACTAAGATCGGGTCATGTATGTGTGAGGTACCGGAGAGTACCAATAATCCACCGATACTAAGTTCCAAATTTCTAAAACCTTCGTATTCATTGGGTTTTATTGTTTTAATATAGCACACACGCACACTTGGTATTCATTGGGTTTTAAACTTTTAAAGCATGTCACTTATAATGATGCCAAGAGTAAACAAAAACAAGGGCTAAGTTTGTAAGTTTTGAAAACAACAGGGTAGTTTCTGTCACTAATTTAACCTTGAGGAAGGTTTCCATAAACCTTGTTTCCAGCGTCGGCTCCGCCGTCTCGCCCACACCAGCCAGTAACGACGATTAGCATCATCTCCACAGGTTAGTAATTCTCCTGCCGTTATCACTCTTCTCACACACATACACACAACACCCTTACGGAGATTAATTGTGGTTTACTTTTCCGTTAGGGTTTTGACTGAGGTACAACATTTCTGTATCTCATCGTTCCATTTGATTGCAAAATTAAGTGATGTTTGTTTATAATTTGGACGGAATTAGTTCATGAAATATGTAATTTTAAATTTTGAATCTTATCTCCAATCTCACAAACTTAGTGTGGTCAACATGGCAGTTGTTTTACAATTCGTATTCTTGTTAAGACTTAAGCATCATGACGAAGTTCAGGAAGCTCAATCGCCCTACCGGACATCGAATATCCATGCTCAGGTTTTTTATTTTCGTTTTAATCTTGCATATAGCGACCATTTAGTTATTAAAGGCGCGAGGCGCACTTAGGGCGATTTGTTGGGCCCGGGGCGCTCGCTTTAATAACATTATTGGCATACATGAACTAACCTAAAGACTAAAGGCGCGAGGCGCACTCAGGGCGATTTGTTAGGCCTGGGGCCTTATTTGCGCCGCCTGGGCGCTCGCTTTAATAATTATGATTGCATGCCACCTAGGAAGAGAATGCTAAATGTGTGTGTTTTCGCAGGACCATGGTTTCTCAGCTGGTGAAGCATGAACGAATTGAAACTACTGTTGCCAAGGTGAACTAGCTTATTGGTTTTTCTTTTATAGACTGTAAAGCTTCGTGTTTGGTTCATGTACTGTTTTCTTTATCAACTAGTTTGCAGCGTAAATAAATGGATCTTCTAGTGGAAATTACTTTACTTGATTGTTATTTGTTAAGCGTAAACATCCAAATTCTGTATACACATCAACACATGTTAACTTTATACTTATATTTGAATAAAGTTATAGCTGTAAAGCATGCTAAATTGCTAATACAAAATAGATACTTGGCATTCTTTAATGTCTCACGTTGGCGCAATTTAAGATCCGGCGTATTTATAAATCAACATTTTGTAACTTACTCTTTTAAAAAATACTGTTTTACATATCTCATCTCTCTTTTTTTTAATTGGTATAGGCAAAAGAAGTTCGACGGCTTGCTGATAATATGGTGCAACTTGGGAAAGAGGTATGTGTAGCTTGGAACCTTTTATACGTTTCATATTTTTTTTCCATCATGAACCTCATGGATGATGCAGAAGTTTCAACACTTATGAAAGTTACAGTGCTTTCTTTAATGGGAAGAATAAGCTTGTTAATATGCTTATTCTTTCGTTATTTAAAGAAGAATTCAGAAAATTTGAATAGTTGTCGTTTCATTTACTTACTGTCTTGTAACTTTTACAGGGTACCCTTTGTGCTGCCAGGCGTGCTGCTGCCTTTGTGCGAGGAGATGATGTTATTCACAAACTATTTACCGAGTTGGCTTATCGATACAAGTGAACGTTAAAACTCTCCTTTGGTTAAGTTTTTTTTTAACTCAATATTAACCGTGGTTAAACAATATGTTGGTGGTGCAGAGATCGGGCAGGAGGATATACAAGAGTGCTTCGAACTCGAATAAGAGTTGGTGATGCTGCACCAATGGCATATATTGAGTAAGTTCCTTTTTGTAATTTTCTGAATTCATGAAGAATGATAGTTTTCATAAACAAAGTTCTTATTGTGAAATGTCGTTAATTGCCAACAGGTTCATAGACAGGGAAAACGAGCTTCGACAGTCAAAACCTCCAGCCCCACAACCCGCTCAAAGACCACCGTTGGATCCCTGGACAAGATCTAAGCTTAGCAGGAGTTTCGCATCTCCAAAAGAAGCCAAAAGCTCAGAAGCAGAGGATTAAACCTTCTCGTCACTGAAATCATCCCTTCTGAAAGGTATTAAAAAATGTCCACACTAGCTTTGAAACTTCTAGCTTAATATTCTGAGTTTGTAGCAACATTTTGTGGCTTAGAATGAATAATTTTGTTTGGCTGTCAAGTGAAAGAAGTTTTATGAGTCCTTTTATCTCATTGTTTAGGAGAAAGAATCTGGATTATCTGAGTATTATCATAAAGAATATATTTGAATTTTTGGATTTCATTCGAGTATGTTTGCTGGTTGGATGAGATTTTACGAAGTCACTAAAATGTTCCTTCTTTGTTAGGGCCGTAAATGGTAGGGGTGTTCACCGTCAAGTTAGGCAAAAATTCTGGGTCGAGTCGTTAACTACGGTTCCATGTAATGACAAATCAAACTACAAAACTATCCGGGTTGACGGTTAAAAGCAATTGTTTTTAAATAGTTAATTTGTACTAAAATATATAAGATGGTTCATTTTTATAATACATGTACACACCTACACGGTTCATTAATCATTTTATATAAAAAACATGATAAAAAGATTTTAAAAATACTCTATGCAATTATAACTTTTTCTTAGAGCCTCAAGGAAAGTTGGACTTTACATGCAAATTATAAATCAAAACACCCATTGTACTTTTGTAACCACCACTCTATCTAATGTAGTATCAAGATTTACTAATTACTTTGCAAGTTACAAAAGAATCGTGAGAGTATGCAAAATTATAGATATTATATCTTTTAAATCTTATAAGATTTTCTCAAAACAATTTTAAAAATGAAATACAGAAACAAATATTAATAAACAGTACAGAAAGGACTGGAATTTGAAAACACCCAGAAGGTGCTTATTTGCAACCAATCTCAGTGTCTAATAATGGCATGAGCTAAAATCACTAAGACAACAAAAAAGTTGGAGATTTGCTCTCCTAAGAATCAGATACATTTGGTAACATGTTTGCATAATCACTCATGATGGTTCACTTTGCAGCAACAGGAGCAGCACCACCAGTAGTCGGCCTAAAAGAATAACAAAGAATATATAAATATACAAATTTGAGATAATTTTAATGCTAAAAATTATGTCAAAGTAGAAACTTACAGCCCGACGTAAACTTTAAACGAATCATAGATACCCCATTGTACTCCAGTAAGACTTCCAATCATGATTATACGAAGAGGCAGCCCACGCGTGAAGAGACCCCATAAACCGAGTTTCTTGACAGCCTGCAAAACGGGTTGCATACCATGTTATGAAATATGCATACACAATGGAGGTGTAGAACTAGATGTGGCAAAGTGAGTGGGTAGAAGGGTTGGGTAACGGGTCAAAATGGAAACTTTTGAGTTTTGAGTTGGGTTGATCCGAAACGCCCTTTAGTTTTTTGTTTTTCTATAATAAATAATCGGTGCATCAAAACGATTACAAAGTTATATTTTTCAATAATGGTTATATTTATTCAAACAATATATTATTTAACCAACTTATTGTTATAGCTAGCGAACAACTTACATAAACAATCGTATATCCGTTAAATAAAGAATCCTTTTCATATAGTTTTTTATGGTTACTAACCATACCCCTCATTTCCTATTTACTTTAGAAGGTTTAATGAACTTAAAATGCCATTTGACCCGTTACCTTCAAAGTTCTATATATTTTACCCGTTTGAGATAACACATAAGAAACGACCCATAAATAACATAACGGGTCAAAACTATTTTTTTCAATATTGATCACCTTTAGAGGGTTTAAAGTTTAAGACTAAGGTTTATACTCACATCTCCAACTGTAGCACCTTCGGCATTGTTGAGGAAAGAGACCAAGTTATCCGCCGGGTGAGAAACAACAGCGCATAATATACCAGCCAAATAACCACCAGCAAAGCTCACTCCAAGCTGAAAACTTGGACTGCATTGCTCTTTCGGTGTAGGGATGGCATGTTTGTACATCATCTCCACTATTGTCTCAAAAGATGCAAACTTCATCATTGTATCTGAACAACAAAGAGTTCATTAATTACCAAATATGGCACTCAAACAATAAATATACATGACTTTATGCATAGAGGGTTGTTCAATATAGAAACACTTAGAAGTAGAATGTGACCCATAAGATAGTTATGTAACTATCAGAATATATGTCAATATTATATTATATTATTCATTGTATCAATATTGAAACAATGAATAATATAATATTGACGTATATTCTATTGTAACCGCTTACCTTACTCTCTTTTTCTCTCATATTATATCTGGACAACACTACCTACAAGCACGTTATGCAATTCTGACGATTCTCTACTTATAACTGGTTTATATCGACAAAATCATAAATGTAGACAGAATCTAAGAGACATGAACCGATATGTTTTGTGCCATATGATGCTAAGGATAATAAACTACAATTAATCATGAAATTCAATTTGTAAACTCACATGGAATTTGTCTTCCCCACAATGGAACCAGCCCCTTGTAGAGCCTGTAAAACATGCAAATATTAGAAAATCAATCTTGAAACTAAGAATCTTTTTATAAACAAATATGTTTTTTAAAGTTTTCAAATTAGTTAATGAAGTGATAATAATCATACCCTGCAGCACCTTCATTCCTGATAATCTTTGGAAGACCATCCGACAAACCTCTAGCAAATCCAGGTTGCGTTTGGACACGAATCTTAACCGCCTCAAATGGGCAAAGAGCAACATCCGCGATAATTTCTGCCGATGCAGAACCAGCAAGGTAGATCAAAGTCTTGTACTTGGTAGCATACTCGGGGCCAGCGATGTCAGAGTATGTTTTCTTGAAATACTCATAAAACCCGTATTTGGAAGCACCCTGTGCACTATAACCCAATAGTGTTGGTGCCCAGCCCTTGTAAAATCCTTTAAGTCCTTGCTCCTTGAGCAATACCCCAAATCCAGATGAAATGTTCTTGTACTTTGTAGGGTCAATCTGTAAATCAAACATAGATAAATAACACTGACATAGAGCGGAAGCAGAAATAAACAAAGAGATTACTTTCAAAACAAATTAATATTATAACGAATGCATGGACTATTAGGCCATGTGTAATGGGCATTATAGGGGCGTGAAATCGTTTGATAATGCCCTCAGACTTTAACCATTACATGGGACATTATAACGCTGATGTGACGAAAAATGCCCCTTAAGGGGCATTAACCATTACGGATGGTCTTACATCAAGACCATTTTTATGTATGTTAACTAAAACTGACTACATAATTATGAAAATGACTTCCTAAACATACATGTTAATTACTCAAATTAAAGATGCAAACGTTTTATATAAAAAAAATAAATTAAAACTTAAGGTTGAGGAAAATAGTTAATTTTGGGCTTTAGATGGAATTCGGGTCCGAAACTTGGGATATTCCGCTTATTGTTTTTTTCTTGCCACCTGATCCAACCCGTTGAGACGTCTCCGTTCATTACTTATACTCTCGAGACGATTAATATAATAACAAATGCCAATTTTAGAAAACTAAAATTGACTTTGTTATTGTGAAATTGACTTCCTTAGTAAATTCCGGGGATAAAATTTTCAAGCGTTTAGCGAATAGAGAAAATAGGCCCCAAAAATATATCATTTTTTAAAGGGTTATTGGATTTTAATAATCCCAAGTTTCACCAGTTGGCCGATAATAATCGCAACTTTAAAAATTCCCTCCAATAGTCCCAACTTGTAAAAGTTTGGCCGCCATTGATATTTATCTTTTTAAATTTTAGGCCCGGGAAAGCGGGACAGGGTTGTCTCCCACCCTGCCCTCCTTCGGGCCGGCCCTGAGAGAGAGAGAATGATATTTACCTGCATATTACATTTGACAACATCCAACGGAGTGATGGCCGTGTGGGTGATCCCACACGCCAAAGTACCACCCGCGGTACAAGCCGCATAATAAGCCGGCGAAAACATCTTAATACCACCGGGCTCACTCGGAGCCTGCACCACAAAACCTCTTTTCGCAACAGCCGAAGATGCTGCAACCGAAAACGATGAACCATCAGTCAACTTCCCTTGATCAGCCATCCCCTGATCAAAATTAAATCCGCTTTTCAGCGAAGATGACGAGTAGAGAAAGCTCGGTATCAGTGAGTTCCGAGAATTCTCCATTAATCCCTTTGCAACTGTTGTTAAATTTCTTCAAGATCGATCTGCTAGAACTTAAAGTTTTGGTGAATAATAATTGTAATAATGAGTGATTCAAATGCGACTTGTTGCGCAGACTTTGAAGAGAAATGTTGTAGTACACTTTTGCCCCTGGACTAAGGTTAAATTACAATGGGGTGATGATTTTTAATTGGTAGCTGAAAGGGTACTATTGTAATTGACCAAAAAAGTCTAGAATAATAGGTAGCGAATGGCAAAGAAACAACGTAACTGAAAGTATGCAACTTCCCCCGTTGGACCGGAACTTGTATTCGTAAGTAGACATGCACAAATCGGTTATTTTAATAACTGAAACCGGTTAACCGGTTGGGGGAGTTAATGGGCCAAAAAAAGAAAACCGGTTACGGTTAATAACCGACTGGTTAATAACCGGTTATTAACCCCGAATATCAATACCCGATAATAACCGACCAGTTATAAAAAACCGGTTAACTTGTCAACCGGTTAATAAAAACCGGTTTTTCCGGTTATTTAAACAAGGCTGCAGACTTGTTATAAAAACTGCAGAATTTTAAAAAAAAAGCTGCAGAATCATTTAAAAAACATGCAGAATCATTTAAAAAACATGCAGAAATATAAAAAAAGCTGCAGAATCATTTAAAAAACATGCAGAATTATATACAAAACATGCAGAATTTTATAAAAACATGCAGAATCATTTAAAAAATGCAGAATCATTTAAAACCTGCAGAAACTTATACAAATCCTGCAGAAACTTATACAGTGGGCAATAACTGCAGAAAGTTAAAAAAAATGCTGCAAAATTATATTAAACTGCATTAAACATGCAGATTTTTATAAAAACCTGCAGAAACTTATATAAATCCTGCAGAAACATATTTTAACATGAAAATATCCAATACAATTATCTTAACTAGTCTAGAATGAAGTTGTCGTCTTGTAGTTTTGTTTCGTCATTTCTTCGTTTCTTCGTTTAGTCGCTTCGGGGGCTAGTAGAGCGTACGGATTCATCGTACACGAGTTCGTCATCGGAAAGTGGTCAAGATCCTCTTCACAAAGTGTCTGCATGCTGCTGTGCATGTGCTGCTCACTAGTTCAAACGGTAATATTACCGTTTTTTTCTATTCAAACGGTAACAAACAAACAAGTTGTCTGCATGCTGATGCTGCTGTGCTGCTGATTTGCGAACTGGACCGGTTAACCGGTTAATAATAGTCATGGGCTTCGGTTTTTAATTAACCGGTTACAAACCGGTTATTGATGGGAATAACGAAAACCGGTTACGAACCGCCGGTTATTTATTAACCGTAACCGGTTATTGTGGCACCGGTTAAAAACCGGTTTCGGTTACGGTTATTAACCGATGAAGGTTAAAAAACCGGTTTTTATGTGCATGTCTATTCGTAAGTAGTGGCATACCCAAGAATTTTTTCCTTGGGGTGCGGAATATTTTCAAAGATTTTAAGCCTCTACTGTATAAAAATATCGGTTCATAGCGGGTCGGGTCGGGTCGGATCATGTAAGACAAAAGAACATCAAACTAAAATTTATAAATCATCAAAAACACGTTAAACGTCATTACAAATTACAAACGTATTTAAAATTGTGCTCTACAGGTTTTTTTTTTTTTTGAAATATATCCAAAATATCATCTAAAAATACTAAACACGTCATAAGTTCATTACATTCTTACTCATTATTCCTAACATATATAATCTGCTCCATAAGTTCATAAAACAACACTAAACACCTAAACAAAATAAACAATCATGTTCAACCATAGCCGATAACTTTCAATTATATTTTTAAACATTCAAGCCTTAATATTAAATGTTGATTACTTGTAACTAATCATTTAACCAAACAAAGCAATAAATAAAACTACAAAATCATTTAACTACAAGTCCAGAACAACAAAAAAATCAAAAAAATATAAAAAGATTAAACCCTTACACATCTATATTTTCTCCTAATCATCACATAAAACAAAATAAATAAATAAACCATACTAGTTCTATATTGGAATTCTGACGTAATATGGGTCGGTTCAACGGGAACTTTGATTTCTCTGGTAAAAAAAGCCACCAGGTCGTGAGCAGTGTCGTCAAATCGCTGGAAGTTTTTTTGGGGGCGGGATTTGAAAATGGAATGGGTGGATGAGTTTGGGTTATTTTATTTAGTTAAAATTTCTTTAGGTTGGGTTTGGGCTTGTGTTAATAAAAATTGATTGCAGATTGGGCTTTGATTGGATTAAATAATTAAGGTGCTGTTTGTTTTTTCTGCACGAAAACATCTTCTGCTGCAGGCCACATCTGCAGACATCTGCAGGAGAAGAGGTGGACCAAATGTCTGCAGCTGCAAGGAGAAGAGGGTTTGTTTTTTTTATATATAAAACCTCTTCTATACACACAAAACTCTTTCTACTCTCTCTCTAAAATCTGAACCACCGCCATAATCACCACCGCCACCACTTCACCACCGCCACCACTTCACCACCGCCATCATCACCACCACCGTCACCACCTCCGCCTTCAGAGTTCGATTTGGGGGTTTGTTCTCGGTCTCCTGCTGCTCCCGTCACCACCACCGCCATCTTCAACCTCTTCTGCTCCCGTCACCACCACCGCCATCTTCTACACACACAAAACCTTCAGATTTGTTCGATTTGGGGGTTTGTTCGATTTAGGGTTTTGGTTCGATTTGGGGTCGATTTGGGGTTCGATTTGGGGGGTTTTGATGATGATGATTTGGGGGTTTTGATGATGATGATGGTGGCGGAGCAGGGGGTTTCGGGGGGGTTTGTTTCCATCGATGATGATGGTGTCGGCGGAGGTGGGGTTTTGGGTGATGTCGATTTGGGGCAGTGGTGGTGGTGGCGGAGCAGTGGTGGTGGTGATGATGATGATGGTGTCGGCGGAGCAGTGGTGGTGGTGGCGGAGCAGGGGCGGAGCAAGGGTGGAGGTGGAGGTGGTGCCAAGAAGAGGTAAACCTCTGCTTGGAGAAGCTTACCTCTCATCACTTCCCCAAGAAGAGGTTGGGGAGAGGTAAAAAGCACTTCTCGAAAAAAAAAAAAACAAACACTCTTCTAAGGCTAAACCTCTTCCCGCGTCTGCACGGTGCAGACAGAAGAGGCCAGGAAGTTCTTTTTGGAAAAAACAAACACCACCTAAGTGAATAAGTGGTCAACAATTATTTTTTTCTAAGTGAGGCGGTTGAAAAATTTCAAGGGGTGCGGGTGAAAAATTTCAAGGGGTGCGGTCGGGATTTTCGGCGAAAAATAACACTAAAAAATATTTTTTCATGGGGTGCGCCCGCCCACCCTTGGCTTAGGGTGGGTATGCCCCTGATTGTAAGGCATGACTATGGATTTCTTTCGGGTCAAAAAGGTCCGTTGACCATCTGGTGAATAGAATTTGTTGGTTTTTCTTATAAAATATGAGTCTTTTTAAGACGTGATGGTTCTGACGTTTTGTAATATAATTTTTGAACTTGTAATCGTTAGGCATGACTATGGATTTATCGGGTCAAAGGATCCGTTGACCTGGTGAATAGAATTCGTTGGTTTTCATATAAAATATGAGTCATTTTAAGACGTGATGGTTCTGTCTTTTTATAATATAATTTTTGAATTAGTAAAGGTTTTAATAAATTTATATAAAAGATATGAATTTTAATATGTTTTTGAATATGTTTTAATAAATTTATATAAAGGTTTTAACAAGATAATTAAAAGAAAAACAAAGTCTTTTAGTAACTCAATGTAAAAACTAACACTAAGGGGTTGTTTGGCAACTTCTAAATGGTTAAGTGCTGAACGAGTAAAAGGTCTGAAATATTAAGTGTTGAATCAGTAAGCGGTCTGAACCATTAAGAGCCAGTATAATACTTAACCATTCAGAGGCAAATGTCTGACCAATTAAAATTAGAGGTCTTAACCATTCAGACTCAATAAAATGCTTAACCATTCAGAGGCAAATGTCTGAACCATTCATGCATTTGCTCGCGAAACAAACAGTATGAACCATTAAGAGGTCTGAACCATTAATAGTCTCATTAAGAGGTAAACAAACAGTCCCTAAGTATGTTTTTGGTTGATAGGTTTGAAAATTATAAAACATGTTTTAAAAGTGTATGACGTTTTAGATTCATAACACATCAAAGTAATGGATTTATGGTATAAGGTTTTATGCGTCAACTCGTATCTAGTTGTAACTGGTGGGATTACCCCGTGCTTTGCACCAGGCTTTCGATCTGTATCGGTTCAATTCGGTACGATACCAACACTTAATATAGCAAACAAAAAATATGCCTAAGAGAATATCGACACGTGTTTTACATCGATAAAAAAATAACAAAATGAATACCAATACCGATGTTGTTCAACCGCTATCGGTTCGGTTCGTCATGGTACCAAAACCGTACCAGAACTCGTAAAAAATCAACTATATTTGACCATTTCGAATTGGATAATAAAAGAACAGAACCATCAATAAGCTATTGGAACCTAAGACGTTAACTATGAAACAGTAGCAGCAGGAAATAAAGAATGGTGGGTTCAAGTTGGGGAAGCTTAGAGAGTTGTACGAAGGTGAGGCTGTATGTTCACAGGCGAGCATATATCGTGAAAGAGTTATAAATTAAGCTCATCACTTTGTCAACAACAAAAAGAAGATATAGATGTGAAAATTCTAGTTGGTTTGTTTCTTTTGTTTTGTTTGGTGTTAAGCTTTTGGTTAGCATTCAAGTGTTTGGGTGAAAATGTTTAGAACATAAATCGAAATGATGGTTGATGTTTTTTCGGTTGGTTGTCATATTATAAAAAATAATCTTTTGGTGGTTCAATTATGCATAATATCATTGCCAGTGCATTTATTGTTAATATTCATTATATCGCTATCATGTGTGTATACACACTTATAAGTTAGAACATTTTTTTTAACTCGGATTCATGTTAGTTTTGACTGTTGTGCGGTTATGCACTTGTGTAGTTGATGAAAACACATATTACCACTCGTATGTACATATGTGTAGTACTCATTTATACACCTAGTACTATAAAATACAAATATTCAAAGAGACGGCAGAGACTCTTAAACGAATAAACCAAAAAAATAACTCATCTTCGTCTCCTTAACCACCAAGTCCGACGTCGGTTGTAACACCAATGACTACCAAAGATGAAGAGCTTTGATTTTTATATAAATAAAACCTAAATAGTCATTGACCGACAAAATCAAGAAATTCACAAAGAAAAAGTTAAAGATAAAATGAAGATAGAATCCTTTCACGTCAGTTTCTCATTATTGGTGATATAAAATATTTTTTTTCCAATAGTGTTTTATAATAAACATTTTTATAGTAATGATTGTGCAGTTTGTTGATATGGAAGAAGATGATGAACATGAAGATGGACTTGGATTTTGGTTTTGTTTTGATTGATGCTTTCAAATTCATGATTCTGATGTTTTGATCCCAATAATGTAGGGGTGGTTAAGATACATATGGTAATTGACTATATTAAATTAAAAAAAATAGTGTTTAATTGTCTAATTATAATCCTACTCTTATAATTTTTAAACAAGATCAAGGGCCAGGATGAGTTCGTTTTATTCACAAATATAAAAATGTTCACAAATGAACCTAACCACACACACACACACACACATATATATATATATAGGACAAAGATCCGTTAGGAACCACCCTTTATTGCAGAACCGCGAGAACCAATGTGAACACAACCCAAAATGCCTAAAATAGCTAAAAAACACACAAATTTTTTTATATTTTTTTTATAAAAATCACTACTTTTAGTAGCCAAAAAAAACATTTTTTTGGCTACTAAAAGTAGCGATTTTAACATAAAAAATATTAAAAAAAAAATTAGATTTTTTTTTAATTTTTTTAGGGTTTTTGGGGGTTTAGTTTTTAGCATTTTAGCTTGGGGGGAGGGGGTGGGGGGTTAGGGTTTTTTTGGGAGAGGGGGTTTAGGTTTTTCTTTTTTTTGGGGGGGGGGGGGGGGGTAGGTTTTTTTTTTAGGCTTTTTTAGCTATTTTAGGTTGTGTTCACATTGGTTCTCGCGGTTCTCGCAATAAAGGTGGTTCTCTCATGAACCTTACCCTATATATATATATATATATATATATATATGTATATAGGTACGGGATTAGGAGAAAACGGTGAAAAGTGAGAACGGTGAAAACGGATCCTGGCCGACCACGTGGTATAGCGCTCTAAATTATGTGCAGGGGTACGATTGTCATTGTCCACGTCCCGCAAAATAATAGCGTTATGATTTCGTTCCAATTTTTTTTTTAATATAAATGGCGTTTTCATCGTTATGATAGTTTTACATGGCGTTTTTTTTAAAGTATTTTTTTACGTATGACGTTATGTTTTGAATGGCGTTCTATTGATATCCAATAGATATGGCGTTTTTGTGTTTTTTTACTTGTTTTAATTTAGTTTTTTTAACCCTTATTTTAATGTTGTTTATGTTTTAAATGGTTACTACTTATTAATTATTCAAATCATGGGGTTTTCATTGATTTGCACAAATATTATCGAAAATCACACAACGAAACATGTAGATGTAATAATCTAAAAAGCAAAACACATTAGTCAACATTAAAATTATACAATCTATGGCGTTTAAGCTAATCTACATAATCTGTCATCCTTTGTGCTATTCTCTTGTCCGCTGTTTCATACATTTCACGTATTGTTTCCCCCTAAAGCCAAGAATTTTCTTACAGATTTTGTCAATCGTGTTCTGATTTCATTTTCGCTATGAAGCAGGATTTTTACAATGTATTTCGTTCTCAGGTCATTTAGTTGTCTCTGCTGTAGTTGATTTGGGGCATCTTCTTTTGCCAAACCACTTCTCCAACCAGCTATATCCCCCATATATGTTTCCATATGCCTCATTGCGAAAACCCCACAGTCGACCACGTTAGACGTTGTCCTCCAATCCATCTTTTGTCTAACAATCTCCGCCTTGTTCATGATCTTATGTTTTGGGTGTTTTTTAAGACGCAAGTAGTTTGCAAAAGCACCGTGTTGCAGTTTCACATTTTTTTTGCATATATTAGTTTGGCTTTTTGTCAACATAGTTCCTATATACAAAGTTTTTAAGATACTTACCAACTTTCCCACCCATCCATCATACTTGTCTTTAATGCTGAGGTCATCCCGGTTACCGTTGTTATCCAATACATCAACTCTTTCGTGTTTTATGTTGAAGCAGACAACATAGAAATGTCTTGCCCATATAATTGGCACGAAGACTAGTTCATAATCTTTGATGTTTTTATCTTTCTGGTCTCCTTTGAAACGAGCATTTTTCATAACAGTTTCCATGTTTCTGTTGAATTCTTTGTATCGTAAATTTACTTTAGTTTTTTCGTCGTATGCCGGAGTATTCTGTAATATTGAGTACCACATTTTAAACAACAAAACAATGTCGTAATATAATTTCATCAATTAAATATAGCAAAAGAGTTACCAACATTAATTATGTGCAAAATAACCTTGAGCGTGATTCTGGAGCCTTGTATCTTTCTCCATAGTTCAGGATATGGGTCCAACATAGAATAATTGTGATGTGTGCATGAAATCCTGGTTTCATGCTCTCACAAAGCACCCTCATGAGAAACTTTTCTCCCATCTTGAACACCTCAGTCCTAAAAAAATATCATTTGGCGTTTTAGTTATACAAACTCATTCTATTATAATACATGGCGTTTTGAGCGTTTTTACATGCATATTCAAGTAAACGTGATAAATGGAAAATTTGGCGTTTTATTTTTGAGAGAAGTGTACATACTCGTATTCGCCAGATCCAGTGAAGATGTATGTGGCAACGTTATTTTCATGGTTCGTCCTTGGTTCATGTATAACCACTTGCTCCTTACATAAGGTGACAAACATGCCCTGCTCAATTTCTTATCTCTCTTCTCCTTTTCACCCAAAGTCTTTTTGTTTTTATTTCATCTTCTTCATCATCTTTATCAGCTTTTTCATCACCAGGAAGCTCTTCAGGGTTTAGAATTGTATTTTCTTGCATCAACTTTGTGATGTCTGGAGTTTTGTCCTCATCACCCTTCTCCTGCACATCTGACCTGTTTGGCGTTTTTGGTGGTGATGTGTTGATGGCGTTTTCATCTTGGGGTTTATTGGGTGTCTTTTCATCTTCAAAATTTTGCAAGAGGTTTTTCCCAGCTGTAGATGGTGGCTCCTCGTATGGCGTTTTATCAAACACTACACCTTGTTGGTCAACACTTTTGTTTACCATCTCCCCTTCAGTTTTTTCTAGTTCAGTGATGAACGCCTGACTGTATTGTGTTTCTATTGGGGGATGTTTGGTGTCTTATCAAATACAGACATTTTTGGGGTCTTTCAGCAGCTTGCAGATGTTTTTTTATTGCTTTAATTGCTTCATCCACCATTTTTGAATTATCTAGACCTTCTTTTATATCAATCATTTGTTTTAGATCTTGTTCAGTCAGCTCCAAAACCTCAGCAATATTCCTTTTAATTATTTTTTCCCTATTGTATCTGTAAATGTGATATTCACATGTCTTGAAATCACAATTCTATCACCCAGTATCGTTTTCGTTTATATCTTCATCTGATAATATAGTATCCTTATCATCATCATATATGGGGGTTGTTGTAGCAGTTGAGGGTTCGGCGTTTTGTACTCCAGCCACATACCCTTCCCCTTCCCCTTCCCCTTCCCCTTCTCCTTCTCCATCCCCTTCCCCTTCCTCTTATCCTTTTCCTTCTCCTTCCCCCTTTTCTTCTCCTTCTCCTTCATTTTCAACTTCATTTGCGTTTTCATCAACTGTTTCTACTTCAATGGTGTCTTCAGTTCCAGCCATATCCTTTGTCACACCCCAACCGATGGCGGAAACATTAGGGCGCGACACTGAGCGAAATAGATTGTCTAGGAGAATCCATAACAACTAAAATTTACCAAATACTTAATGTTACGTCCCATACCATAACATATAAAGTAACATAGTTATTACAGACATAGTTTCTCAAAGACAAATAATGTTCCGACAACTCATAAATTTATGCGTGGGTTTCTAGACCACCTAAACTTGATTCCATAGCAGCTAGCAAGCAAAAGCATCCTAAACACCTGTCACATCCGTTAAAATAAGGTCAATACTGTAACACCCTTGTCATTATTTTAAAGGTTTTCGTATAAATAACGAAAATAAACATGTAATTACGATTAAGTATCCTTAGAAAATACGAGTAATTTAAAACTTTTACAACTTAAAAGTTTTCAACATAATATAAATAAGTTCGCCATTTAAAAGTTATGACGTAACGCCGTGCGGAAGCTTTAATCTCGTGTGTTCGGTTCTTCGTAGCTGCTTGATCGTCATCCGTAGCATGCCCAACATCACCTAAGATCAAAACCAACTTAAAAGTTAGTTTTGATAGTCAACTAATAAGTTTAAACAAGTACCATGGTCAAACAAACAAAAAAAATACATTTTTCCGAGTTAGGGGGCGTCGCGTGACGCTAGGCCCCCTTTTTCACAGACTGATGCTTAATCAGTTGCTGTACATACCCAGCTCAACCCGATTTCACGGAAATGACCATAACTTATTCGTTATTGATCCGTTTTACCCGATTCTTTTTCCTACGCGTCCGTAATTTAATTCTCCATCACATGGAGTTAAAATCCAACATACAGCATAAATAAATTTTGAGACTTTCAAGCCTTCGACTCGTTACCTTTTTATCAAATTTTACCCGTTTATGCATTTTATCAAACAAACATATTTGTTTGATTCCTACATCATCTACACTTCTTCAAATAAATGTTATATACCATATTAGGTTTTAATCACAGGTTTATTACACAATTTAAACCTATTTTCGCTCGTATGCTTATTTTGACCCGTTAAGGGTATTTACGCATTTTAGTCTAGAACTTGTGCTTTTTCTTTTGACGCTACAAAATCCCATGTCTAATTAACTACAAATATTCCACCACAACTATTTTGTGGCGGATTTGACATAATGAACTCTTTTTCCCCAAATTTACCCATTGGTTGATCATTTTACGCAAATGACCAATTTTGAGCATTTAGCCCACGAATATGGATTTCTATGACTCTTAATCATATTTAATGATTTCATAATCTTAATGTAAGTTCCTAATCAACCCCCCCTATGGGTCGTTTGCTCGATATACCCTTCAAGGGTGTTTTGGTCAACTTAAGTCCCTCACTTTACGACGAAGGACTTTCGCTAAATATTTGACCAAAATTTGTATGTTTAACCAAAAACTTATTTATACGTACCTGGCTCGGGTCAAAGTATTGACCCGTTTACATAACTTTTGCTTTAAATCTTTCTAGTTAAAGCAACGCAAGCTTATGATATTTCCTGTGATTGCAAAACTCAACCAGCGATTGTCAAATGTTATTGTCAAATGGTGTTAACAACACCATTTGACCTATTTAGTCTAATTGACCATTTTTCCGTATGAGATGGTATTTAATTACCATTTCATCCCTTTAAACCTATCCCGGTTTTCCCTTGAACTCGTTTTACTAAAAAACGTTTTTATTTGTTCGTCATTACATGACTAATTTATCATTTTACCCCTTTTTCCATAACTCATGATTTCTTACCAATTTCCTTCGTTCCGACTCTTATTGAATCGTGTTGGAACATTCTATACCAACCATTTAATAGCATTCATATACAATACTTGCAATTATGTAATTTGTACATAATGTAAAGGGGCGTAAGCTTTACTTACCTCGCATCCAAATTACGCTTTTCCTTTCCTTCTTGATTCGTTTGACCCGCTCACTCATCAAGCTTCCACCTAGCTCGTTAGGCGTCAAACTATCATCATAATTCATAAGATGGTTAGATTAGTCATTATCAATTATGACTACTCCATCTAACGGGTCTTATGTCAACTTTATCACTCGATTAAATCATTGATTAGTTTGACTTCCTAAAAGTCAATTGATCTATCAACACATTCAAATGCACACTTCACATGGAATTTCAACATTTTAGCTTCGTTTAGGCATTCTAACAAACACCTAGTGGGCATAATTTTTACATAACCATTACTAGGTTCTTGACATGTTACTTTCATCTACTTTCACTTCAATTAACAAATCTATACTATTTTTTTTTAACATCAATAATCTCATATTCGCCACACAAATTCAGATTTCACTAGAATAAGAACCATAATTCTAGTGTTTATTTGGTTTCTACAAACTCACTAATCACCTACAATGGTGATTATAAACCCCACAAGTATAATGCTAGGTTTTAACAAGAAATCATCTAGGGTTTATCCCTAGATGCCATATTACTTCTAATTTCATCCATGCAAGAGATAATCAAGCTCAATTTCAGTTTTTCACAATTAACCTATAATTCAAGATGAATCAAAACATCAAATTTTTGCATACCTTATGATCCCCTCAACAAGGTGATCACTAATTCGTGCTTGAAAATCGATTTGGAGCTGATTTGAACCCTCAATTTGATCAATTTTGACATGCTTTAGGGTTTGGTGGGGAGCATGTGTCGCCCCCTGTGTTCTTGTTCGACCAGACATCTCAAATGAGGTGTTTGGTTTTGTTTTTAATTAAAATTAATAATATAAGTTTCAATTTTAACAACATTGGCCCCTCTAATTTGGTTAGTTAATTAAGTAGGGCACAACCTACTTATTTCTAACAATATTCCCCACTTATTAACTAGGTTAAACATTCCTAATTAAATTAGTGGGTTTTGGGAATCTATGACTAAGTTTAGTTTAAGTCCCGTTAACTCGGGCCTTCTACAAACTTTATTTCCCAAACGCATTCTTTTTCTCTTTTTATTAAATATTAGATTTAGTTATATAAATTCTAATATTTTCTGGCTTAACTTTTACCACTAACGGTTCTTTAGCCGTCTTTTAGTGTTAACGTGGTTTGATTACCAAACCCGTTTTTGGGGTGTTACAAGTCTACCCCCCTTAAAGAGGTTTCGTCCTCGAAACCTTTTCTTACATAATTCATTGAGTTTAACTCAATGTATTCAATTCGAGAAATCTTTTAAACATTACTTATACTTTTATCCAATAGTTTGTATTACCAGAAAAGTATGGTAACATCTTTTTGGTTACTAATTATCTACATAACTCATACGACATAGTGCGACTTGAAACATCGTAATCTCGTTATTTCCACTAGTTTAGTTAACTTAGCGATATCCATCGCTTTCATATACTATCGAATTCTTTATGAATCCGTTACTTTGACCCGTTTAAAGGTCTTTAGTGAAATCTTTCACTTTTAGCAACAATTTCTTTTGTTTTCAAATTTATTTATTCGGTTCAGTTATACCGAATCCACTGCTTACAAGCAAACCAAATTTTCTTGATTTGAATTACTGACCTTAACCGGTCTCACTAACTTGACTTATTAGTCCAGTTACTTTTTACCACTCGCTTGGTTATAATGTGATTTTACTTCACATTACATTTCCCAGCCGTGATCGTGTCACATCATGTTCAAATTATATCAACATTTCATTTTCAAAAATATCACTTTTCGAATATATCGTCTTGCGCCTATCAGTGTCAAAACTTGAATCTTTCATGCTTACTATTCAAATTCCTATCAGGATTTTTATTTGTAAAAACGTTATTTCTTACTAAAACTGAATTTTAGTCTAACGTTTTTCTCTTTAACTATGTCAATTACTCATATCAAGGAAATTGACAACCCATAATTTATTGTTTTCCGTGCTCGTTTTACGCGGGGAATCGTAACAAGTTTCCTCACCTTACACTATTGACCCATAGGTTCCTTCACTTAACCTCGTAGGCTATTTCCTTAAGCTTTCATCTCTTTAAAACGAGGCCCTTATGATCCCTTTGCTTCAATTCATGACCCGTGGGTCATTTTGGCCCCGTAAGCCTTTACACTATTTAATATCCCGTAGGTTATGATGGTCCCATAGATCATCTTTTACTCTAGTCTTTATTCAATTGTCTATTTATACATATATAGCTTTAAAGCATCATTTGTTATGTTTGGAATCATTTAATTTTGCTTTTGAGCTTTAGTTGATCTTAACCGTAGTCTAAGCTTTCATTCGTTGCTAAGGTGTTAGGCAACAATCACTGTGTAAACATAATTTACTAGCATTCATCGAATAACACGTATAACATGCGAGAGCAGTTAGCATATAAAATGTGTTTGGGTTGTGTGTTTGACGTGATTTGATATAAGTAACGTATGTAACACCCAAAAGTGCGTTAAGCAAAAAGGGATCGAGTATACTCACAGTTCGTGTTTAGTAAATAAACACAAGCTTGGATTGAAAGGAGCACTGGAGAGCTAGCCTGGTCAGAGAACGATAATGTAAGCGTTGAACAGTGCGTTAAACAGTGCGTCAGAGAGTTTGAGTGACGAATGGTGATCCGGTCGGACGATAATGTAAGGATTTGTTTGTGTAATGTTTGAACTTTGAAGTTTTCATTGTAGCATTTTAAAAAGTTTGAAGTGTTTCTACCTATCAGGTCATCCGGTCGGACGGTCATTCGGACGGATGGTCGTCCGCTCGGATGGTGATCCGAGTGGAACTGATATTCTTTGAAGTTTTGAAATTGTTTAAGTGTTTAAAATCACAAGTCACTTGGTCGAATAGCCGTTCGATCGGATGGCTATCCGATCGGATGGCTTTTTGATCGAGCACCTGTTTTTGGGTTGAAAACTTGTTGAAATCAGTTAAGTTGAAAGATTTTATCGAGACGGTATGACAACGTGCCAAACAACGGAAATCACATCAAGTCCAACTCATCCGATCGGACGGGAATCACCCCGTTCGATCAGACTCAGCTGTTCTTGACGGATCTTCATGTTCGACCGGTGAATCGGTCGTCTCTTTGATGGAAATCCATTCTCAGCTCGGTTCTCTTCCAGAGAATGAGTAGAACACCCGAACAAGCCTGGATTCCATCGGTTTTTAAGTCAAAAGTGAAAGATGTTGAAGAAAAGTTTGAAACACTTTGATTATGCTTAGATTTAGTCAAAACCAGTGTAAAAACTTGTGGAAATCCTTTAGATCCGAACCGTTCTTGGCGAGATGAGGTCACACTTCAATGTTCATAAGAACTCCATGATGATGTCACCTTAGAACAGCCCAAATCCGAAGATTTCAAGGTGAAAAGTTGTGATTTGTTGGAGAGGATGATGTGAAAGTGTGTAGTGATGAAGAAAGTACAAGATTTGGGGTGGAAACTTACAAGAATCGCGAGGAATCGAGAGAAAAGTGGCTGAGAGCGTGCTGGTCAGAGGGAGCTGTCACATCAGTGAACAGTGACGTGACAGGTGAGGTATTTATAGGGGAAAGAGGAGAAAGAAGGTGGAGTTTAGTGGGTCGGATGGCCTTTCTATCGGATGGCCATCCGATCGGATGTCCATTCGATCGAATGGTCTTCTGGTCGGAGGGCCTTTGCGAGTTGGTTTTCCAACTTTCGTTTCGTGCATTGAGCGTTGCGTTGCGTTTAAGCGAGTTGCGAGTAAGCGATGCGATAGTATTACACATTAGTTACACAAATAACATAACCAACCAAACAATTATAAAAGTACACTGCGTTTCAGGTTGCGATGCGATAGAGTGGCGATCGCGTTTGCGAATAACATCCAACAACATAAAAGCACACACAAGTAAAGCACATAATAACATACACATGTAAAATAATATCCATAACCTGCGATTCGAATTGCGATGCGGTAGCGATGTGCTAGCATTTAATAGTATAGCGTTTAATTACGTTTATCGCATTGTTACTTCATATATTAATAAATCGTAAAACAAAATAGTGTCAAGCAAAGTATCGATTATCGAGTCAAAGAGTACAAGTAATAATTAAATCAGAAATGACAGATCTGATTAGCAATCTTTTCTTCCTTTGACTTTGACTTATACTTTGACTTAAAAAGTCGGTTGTTACATCCTTCTCCCCTTCTCCTTCATTTTCACCTCCTCCTTCTCCTTCTCCTTCATTTCCAACTTCATTGGCGTTTTCATCAACTGTTTCCACTTCAATGGTGTTTTCTATTTCAGCCATCTCCTTCTCCCTTTCTTCTTCATTTTCATCTTGTCGCAACCCCCGATCCCAGGTTCCCCGGGAAACGGGCGGCCGCGAGCCAGTTTCGGTGGTATCGATGTGTTGTCTAATTTGGCAGCGGAATTTTTCATCAGGACCGTAGTTAGGAAATGTTTATCAGAGTAAAATACCACATTTTTATAACATTAAACAAATGGGATAAAACCCAAGTTCATAGTACACACGTTTTCATAGGAATAAATCCTATTTATTTAATAAAAACATCTATTTTATTTTTAGGTAACTTTATTGCCACTTTTCCAAGCCTTCAGTGCTGTCCAGCTGGCTTCTATTTGGCTTTCACATTTTGTTACCTGAAACGCGTTTTAAAAACATTTGTCAGTGGGAAATACTGGTGAGTGAATCCCAGTTTAATCAAGTTTAAATAAAAAGTCACAGTGTACAGTACTGAGGGCGATCCCGCAATTATATTTGTTTCCAAGATATTACAATTAACATCCATGGTACTGTCGAACCCGACTTGTGGACATGTTACTCCTTGACCAGGTGGTAACAAATTTTGTATACAAAACCCCAACATACTCATCATAATTGTATTCTTACAAATACTCAATAACTGTTATTCGCATGGAAAAGTATTTAAGGTTTTGTAAAAACATTTAACAAAAAGATTTACAAAAAGTGGATCAACTCACATTGCTGTCTTAGATTTTCAGTAAGGGTTTCCTGGTGATAATCTATAATTTACACAAATGTACACGCGTTAGTATTAATAACCCATTTTAACATTAGCAATACCCTCCCCGAGACGGCATTCCAATGACTACGTCGGGCAGAACCACGACAGCCATTACGGAACCCTAGATCAATCGGGCAGCGTATCTAATACGTATCCAGGGGTTATAATACTTACAACGGAGCAGAACTTCGCTAATTAGGGGGGTACAATACCCGCGTATTATGCCTAATATTCAAAAAGTGAGATTGAGAAATGAAAATTGAACGATCAGACTGAAGATCCGAGACCATCTACTTATAGTGCCTGATTCTGGTCTTCACGCGGCCCGCGTAAAGGTAAGCTAAGGCTTACGCGGCCCGCGTTGCCCTCAGGTCAAAGCGTAGCCCATCCGGATCATCAACTAGGCTCGACATGTGTTGGGCCACGTGGCGGCCCAGGGCCGTGCCACCTTTTAAGCTTACGCGGCCCGCGTAAGGGTTGGGGTGGGTTTTACGCGGCCCGCCTCAACTTAAATTTCAGATTTTTAATTATTTTTAATACTATTTAGTATATTTGAGGCCCGTTTTCGCGTATGGGGTGTATTTTAGGACATATTGGGATAATTTAAAATATATTAGGGTGTTGGAAAAATAATCGAGGGTGTCAGTTTATTGAGGATTGTTATACATCTCCTAGTACCACCTCATTTTCAACCTCACCTTCATTTTTACCTTTTTCTATTTCAGCTTGCACTTCCTTGGCGTTTTCATCAACAAATTTTGAGATGTTCTCCAACAATGTCAGACATTATGAGTATTTAATGTGTACCAGGAGGCTGTTTGGATATTCAGTCTTTGACTGTTTTAATAATGTGCTCATTTTATTGTAACAGTCTTGTAATTCTTTGTATCCCCATCCAATTTATCAGCCATTTCCTGTTAAATTAAAAAAAAGGATTTTTTTAATTATGGCGTTTTGTGGTTTTTATTAAATTTATTATTTGAACAACATACCTCTTCAGTTTCATTGTTTTGTTCTTCTTCACCAGCAAAAATGTTGTCATACTGTGTTACTCCTCTGACCAGAGCATGGTTCCCTGATGCAGAAACTTCAAACATCATTTCCCGGCTTTCTCTATCCTCGTTCGCCATCATTTGAAGGGAAGCCTCTTCATCCTCATTATCTTCATTCTCATTCTCATTATTGATGTGCATGGCGTTTTACACATCAGGTGGAGCCCAACATAATCATAATGATCATCATGATCAAAACCATCATCATCATCAAACTTATCAGCATGGTCATCAACATTGTCAACATCATCTTCATCTTCATTCTCAACATCATCACCATCAGCTTCTTCATGAACAACAACCTGCATTTTTTTTTGTGTGCCTTCCTTAGCCTTTTTAACTGTTTTCCTTTTTACTTCATTGCCAACAAGGAGTTTTGCCATTGCACCCTAAAACAAGTCAAGAGTATCTGTTGTAACCCACTCAATTGGGTATCCTTCTTTTCGGTCCCATCTATTTCTATTGCAAGCATCGTTCACCAAGGCAAGCTGTAACAAAATAAAATTTTCAAATGATAGAAGTTTTTTTGCGTTTTAATGACACACAAATGATATATGTTATATAGGGAAATTTTATTCTTACCGCAAGTATGATCAACGGCCCTGTGTAATGCTTTGTTGGAGACCATGCGGTTTTGGTGTGTTGCAAGCATTGGATGATATAACCACACCAGTTCATTTGGTTTATCTGAACGTTTGGTTTAACATTGTGCAAGAATTGTTTGTTGACCACTGCATTATCACTTGCATGCCCCATTATAGTGAAGAATGCTACAAGGAAATTTAGGCAGAAGTCTCTCCCGAAGCCATCCATCACAGGCAAAATGTCTTCAAAGTAGAGCTTCACACTTGGTCTGTTAACCCAGTCAAACCCTTGGAACTATGCTGTCCACTCAGCCACCACTTGGTCTTTAGTTGTTGGTCTTTTTTTCATGTGCACGGGCACCCTTCCATTCGGTATACCCGTTAAAGAGTTTATCAATTTTTCATTCATATGTACGGTATGGTTGTCAATGTTTAGGGTGTTTGTCTTTTCATTGTAATTTTCAACCAACCAGTACCCAAACATTGTCGGTACGGTGTCTATTTTCAACTTTAGTGTAGCACCAAACCCCATTTGTTGTATTGCATGTCTTTGATTTTGGTTTAGATTTATAAACCAACCAGTCAAGTTTGTAGGTTTTACTCTTGACAAAACCCTAGCCCCACTGAACTCATGATATGGTTCTTCCTCAGCCTCAACATTCTGACTTAATGCCTTCCTCTTATTGGTGTTCTGGGCCTTGCTAGTGTGCACATTTATTCTCAATCTCAACCTCTCTTCGCCTATAAAAAATTATTTCATCGCGTTTTATTTTATGGCGTTTAATAACATAAATGATACATGTATGGCATTTCACAAATCAATCACAGATGATAGATGTTGAATAAGACAATAACAAATGATATATGGTGTTTATAACACAAATCATACATGTTTTGGCGTTTTAGTAACACACGAATGATATATGTTTTTCAATAAGACAATCACATATGATTCATGGCGTTTAATAACACAAATTATATATGTAAAATTTCGTCCTCATACATTTTAACATTGTTAAACAAATGATACAAATTTTGGCGTTTTGGTAACAAAGTATCAAAGTGTATTACAACATCATGAAAAGTAACAATCTGTACCATGTTCTCTTGTTGTCTTCTTTCATTGCTCGTTGGGGTTTTGGCGTTTTGGAGCAGATGACCCTTCCCCTTCCACACTCATAGAAATTGCAAATTTATTGTTAAAATTAGAACGCCAAAAGCAGCAAAAACTAGCACAATGTAAATTGAAGTTAACTCACTATATTTTTTGCCTATGGATCTGGTTTGATCTTCGACGTCATAGTATTTGTTGTTTCGCGTTTTCTAGGGTTTTCGCGTTTTACTTTGGTTTTGAGGAGGTTTCTCTGGGAAGTATATTTTGTTTCGGTTCACGTTTGATGTGTTTTGTAGATGAACATTTACCTTTTTGCTCTTATTGAAGCGCGTCCACTTTAAAAAGTTTATGTTATTTACGAAAACGCCACCGCGCCATCTAGTCCATAGATTGTTTTGATCTGACGATCCATAATCGTTCTCACACTTTCTCATGTTTTCTCTAAATCCTGACCCTCCATATATATATATATATATATATATATATATATATATATATGGGAGGGTTCATTGGGGAACACTAAAAAAGTGGGGAACAGGGGAACACTTTTAAAAATTATACTTAACATGTTAAAAAAAATATTTTTCTAATTTTTTTTCGGCGTTTTTTCTTATAAATACAAGTAGAAACATTTTTGATAAAAAAATCAAAAACTAAAAATATAAAAAAATGTTTAAAAAACAGTTATATCTTATAGAATTAACTTAACATGTTAAAAATAATTTTTTTTTTATTTTTTTCAGCGCTTTTCTTTATAAAAAGGAGGAGAATCTAGTCGAGTAAAAAAATATTTTTTTCTAAAAAATTTTTTTTTTTGCCTTTTTTTAATTGTTTTTTTAATATTTTTAGTTTTTGATTTTTTTTATTAAAAATGCTTCTACAAGTATATATAAGGAGAAGCGCCGAAAAAGATATTTAAAAAAATAATTTTTAACATGTTAAGTTAAATTTTTAAGAGTGTTCCCCGGTTCCCCACTTTTTTAGTGTTCCCCAATGAACCTCACACTATATATATATATATACATAGAAAAAAATTAAAGCGCAATTCATAACACGGTTTCGAGTAAAATTTATATCAAGACGTACATAAAAATAAGCACGTCGGAACGACGTACACAAAATTTTATCACATCTTTAAAATTATAAGCGAAAAACAAAATAACTTTCAACAGCTGTATGACACCTTTATTAAAGTTCAGGGGTTGAAACATATATTTGTTATAGAAAAAGAACTATTAAACTTAGGAATAATGGATTTTAATAATCCAAACTATTAGCCATTTGACGGCAACAGTCTCCACTTCAAAAATAACCAATGATGGTCCCACATTTTCACATATTGTAAACTAATGGACTTTTACTAACAGAACCTTAATTTCTTTTTGTCCCCTTATCCTTTTCGGTTTAGTAAAGGTCCATCGGTTTACAATATGTGAAAATGTGGGACCACCACTGATATTTTTTAAGGTGGACCATTGCCGGCCAACGGCTAATATTTTGGATTGTCAAAATCCATTATTCCTTAAACTTATTGCTCAATTAAAGTTTAGGGTAGTAACGTAAGGGTACGGCGATGAACCGAGACGATGTTGTAATATTTACAGTTGTTTTATTACACAAAATGTAACTTAAACAATAATGTTGTCTCCACATCGATCAAAAACCATATAAAACAAATACTGATACCGGTTCCAATAACACTGATACCGGTACGGATGTTGGTCGGTATCGATTCAGTTCATCATTGTACCATTATTTCGAATATAACTCCGTTTTAAATAATATATATAGGGGAAAGTTCATTTGAGAAGAAATTTAATGTGAGAACAAAAAGAAGAAAGGGCATATTAGTAAAATACTATTTTATTTATAACTCATATCATTAATTTTTCTCTCTTTAATTAATTAGTCAACAAATCATTAATTATCCTACATATAATCTACAAAACCTACACATATCAAAATTTTCCTACATATACCCTACACATAATAGAATTTTATCCTACACAGTCAAAATTTATCCTACACACCTCGAAATATATATCCTACACAACTCGTAATTTATCCTACACAACTATTAATTTATTCTACACTCTAAATTATGTTTTTTTTAATTTGGAAAAAGTTTATATTTTGAAAAGAAGTTACAAATTTAATTTAGTTAGTTATTAAAGGGGAATAATACAAATTAATGATTTATGTAAGTTTACCAATATACCCTTATATTAAAATTAAATGCAAATATTAAATGAAGTAAAATGAAGCATTCTTATTGGTTGAAACTTCTTCTTTTTTCTTCTTACAAAAAAATTCTTCTCATTTAAACCCTCCACTATATATATATATATATATATAGGTAAAGAGTATGGTACAAATATGGTTATCCTACATTATGTACGCTATATTGTGAGCCGTACACGTGTCCTGATTCAGTTGGGTTTAAGAAGGTTAAATCAGACAATTAACGTAACCATCAGAGGGCAAATTCGTCTCTTCACTCATTCAGCGAGAAGTTCGTTACACTGATATCCCGGTAATTATTATTCAAATCAGTTTCAAATTTTACATAATTCACAATCTGCAGTTTTCGTTCGTATGTGATAGGGTTTCATTCAATTTGTCTATTTTCGATGGATCCACAGAGTAGCACTGGACGAACAGAAGATGATTTTGAAGAAAATCGACCGATCGGTGATCATGCTCAATTATCTGCTTATCAGAGAGTTTCGATTGAGGATGTTTTAAATCCGCGACCTGCAAATCCAATTCCAATTCCAGGTTCAAGTTCAAGTGCTGCAAACGAGATTTCTATTGGTAATTATGTTAATTCAGATATCTAAATTGTTCGTATAATTGTTTTTTGTTTAATCGTAGCATTGTTGTAGATGTTTTTGTAGTTTGAATGTTTGATTTCACTTTTGTATTTTTTTGAGAACAACATGTTAACTTCGCATGTTATTACTCTCTACAATTCGCATTTGGTTTGTTTTTTTTTATTTTGCATTTGATTATGTAATAAATCGCACATGTAATTCAATTAATCAATATCATCATTTCGCATGTATTGATCAGATAATTCGCATGTGGTTTATATGACTTTTTATGTTTTTTATTTTGATTCATGTAGATGAAAGGGTTTACACTCCGGAGGTTCAGGCATCAGCTACACCTGTTGTTGGAATGCAATTTACCTCCATTGAACAAGCATATGCGTTTTATCAATCATATGCTAAGTTAGCTGGTTTTTCTATTCGGAAAGGTGGCGAAGTATACAGCGGTGGTATAATCAAAACTAAGTATTTTGTTTGTTCTAAAGAGGGACATAAGCCTGTGTGTATTGATGATAATTCCAAGTCAAAAAAGCAATTCAAAACAAGGAAAAGGGGGACTATTAGGACCGGATGCAAAGCTCAACTTATGATTTGCACTGTGGACGGTAGATTATATACAGTCAAGAGATTTGTTGATGGTCATAACCATAAGTTTGTTTGTGAAAATGACATTCACATGCTCCCAGCTTACAGACAATTGTCAGATGTCCAGGAGGAGATGGTATGGGAACTAGGCACTTTAAACCTTGGTCCTGTCAAAGCTTTCCATATAATGAGGAAACGTTATGGTGGTTTCGAGAACGTTGGTGCCACAGTTGATGATTGCAAAAATTTTAGGAAGCGAATAAACAGCTATATAGGAGAGTATGACGCTGACATGGTTATAAATAGGATGACTGACAAAAAAGAATATTTAGCTGATTATTCGTTTGAATACTCTGTTGATGATGGCAAACGTTTAACTGGGTTGTTCTGGGCTGATGGTTTATGCAAGCTTAACTATATGGAATTTGGCGATGTGATATCGTTCGATGCAACCTTCAAGACAAACAGGTAACTGTTTCAAAGACAAACATGTTTTGTTACTGATTTTTCGCATGTTTTGTCTGCTAATGAGGGTTCAATATCGCAAGTGTAGACAACAGAGTTGTGTTGAATATATCGCATGCCTTTTCCCCCTGGTTTCGCATTTGATTTTTATTAATTCGCATATAATAAATGTGATTTCGCATTTGTTGTTCAGGTACAAGATGGTGTTTGTTCCGTTCACAGGCATTGACAACCACTGTCGGAATGTAACACTCTCAGCTGGGTTGTTGGCATCAGAGAGTATTGAATCATATAAATGGCTTCTAAATTCATTTTTAAAGTCATTTGGTCGGCAGCCTAATGTTGTAGTGACGGATCAAGACCCTGCTATGAAACAGGCTATTGAGGAGGTTTTCCCTATTAGCAGACACAGATTGTGTATGTGGCACATAATGAAAAAAGTGGCAGATAAGGTAGAGCATGCAACATTTTTGTGTTTTTGTTGGTGTTATTTTTTATTATTATAGTTTTTTTGTAATAGACTGATATAAAATGCATTTATTGTTAAAGGTTGGGCACGAGTTGTGCAATAATGACGAGTTTAAAAGGAGGATGTGCGGCATTGTTTGGACCGATTCGATTGAGCCCGAAGAATTCGAGAGACAGTGGAAGTTGGTGATGATTGAGTTTGGTCTTACTGAAAACAAATGGATTGATGATATGTTTGGGATGAGATCCATGTGGATTCCGGCTTTTTACCGGCATGAGCCAATGTCAGGTCTTATGAGAACAACTTCAAGATCAGAGAGTGAGAACCATTTTTTTTGTCAGGTTGCTAATTCACAACTCACACTCGTAGAGTTTATGAATCATTTTGATGGGGCAATGGATGTTCAAAGGTTCAATCATAGAAAAAATGATCATATTTCAAGATATACTGAGCCAGCTGATTGGAGTCGAACTACATTGGAAAAAGATGCTGCTAAGATCTACACCAGGTCTATATTTTTTGATCAGCAATCAGAGATTCATGGAACAATTTCCGAATGTTTGCCGATTGACACCAAAGTTGAAGGTCCACGTATCAGAATATTATTGAAGGACTTTACAGCACATGGTGATGGTTTATTGGAGGTATTTTTCATGTTTTTTTTAGATATGCGATTTTTTTACATTACATATGCGATTTTAGTTTATTTACTTTACATTAACTTTTTAGAATTGCGAAATTGTTATGTTCCACATGCGATATTAATTTTACTTAATTACATGATTATTTAAACATGCGAAATTGTTATCTTTATACATGCGATTTTAAATCTTATTATTATTTTTTTTTTTGGTTATTTTTGCTAGGTGTGGTTCAAGAATCTTGAAAATGATGTAACTGCACAGTGTAGCTGTTTGCGTTTTGAGCAGTATGGGCTGCTATGCAAACACATCTATTTTCTTTTCAAGATGTTTGGTGTTAAAGAAATACCAAACAAATATGTTATGAAGAGATGGACGAAGGATGTGGTGCCGAATGAGTTGAATGTGAAGTACAATTTAAATGTGGGTGGCAAGGATGTGCAACACAAGGCTAAACGGATTGCTCGTGAAATCATTCATACAGGGGAGTATTTGGTTAGTAATTTGATTTCCGACCTTGATCAACTTGTTTTAGTGAGGGATCAAATGATGCAGCTTAAAGAGAGAGTTGATCAGAGTCGCATAACCAAGCAACTTGATCCAAAATTTGACCGATTTTCAAAGTTGATTGGTTATCAACAACCAGTAACTAATGCCCCCCCTACTGTTCGTGTGCCGGCTGGTATAAGAAACAAAGGCCGCGGCTCGCATAGAAGGATTTTATCTAAGAAGGAACAAATGATCAGCCGCAAAGGGAAAAGGTCAAGGACATGTAGTGTATGCAATGTAAAAGGTCATGACATTCGGACTTGCGAGGAGCTGAAAGGCAAACAACAAGGTAAACAACAAAAAAAGAAGAAGAAGGGTGTCCAGATTGAAGATGGTTTGAGAGACAAAGACAATGAGGGTGAAGACGACGAAGAGGAAGATGACTTTGAAGATTACATTAGTGATGAAGGATCCGATGAAGATCAGTGGGAAGAGGTGTCTGGAGATGAAGATGACGAGGATGAGTAATGTTTTTTTAAATGTAAATGCGAATTTAGACGGAACACATGCGATTTTATATTCATTTATGTATATCATTTTTCACATGCGATTTTAGTATTATAAACATGCGATTTTATATGTATCAGTTTATATTTATTTATATGATTTTTCACATGCGATTTCTCCTCTAATACATGCGATTTTGAGTTATCTTGTTTTTTTTATGTTATTGTGGCAAAGATCCCTAATTCATTCATGCGATTTTAAACTATATTAAAGCATAAGATTTGTTCAAAACATATATCCAAAATAATAGTTATTGTCTAACACAGCCACAACCACAAAAGGATTAAAAATATAAATTAGTTACTTGAAGAAATGATTTTGTCACGTTCAGAAGAGCTGAACTTCATCTTCTCCTTCAAAGTGTTCAGAGCATCTGTTAGGAAAGAGAAGGCCAAGTCATCAGATCGAGATTGCTCCTTTAGGTGATCCAAAGCTCTGTCTCTGAATGTTGATGGTGGTTCTTGAAGTAGCTTTTCCCATACTTCTTGATTGTTCTTGATTTGTTCAAGGATTTTGCCCTGCACATCAAGAATCAGATGAGAAGAGGTGACATCAGTGCTTGAAAATAGCTCTTTGATTGCAATGGTTTTGATTTTTTCTATATCTTCAGATGCCATTTTTGTTGTCTGTGTTTTTGTGTGTGTTTTATTTGGTCTTCTATGTCTTAATATGGAAGGTAGTTATCAAGGTTTTTTATATTAATATAGTAAATTTATTATATAGGTAGGGTGGTAAGTTCAGTAGTATTCATTGTAAAACTCATCATTACATGTCAAATTATAGTCACATCGTTAATAAATTAAGTTTTTGTATATAAAATAATATCATTTTTAGTTTTTAAGATTAGTAGTTTTTTTTTTTTTTTGTATTTTTATTACAAAGTATTTTTTTTTTAAGTTTTTTTTTAAGTTTTTTTTTGCACTCTTCCTGATTCAAAATCGCATTTGATTCGAAAGTAATTCGCAAACTGTAAGAAACAAACATTTAAATATCTTTTTCTATGATATCGCATGTGTAATTTATCTGAAATCGCAAACTATGAAAGATTTTGTAAGGGTTTGAAAACGCATGTGCATTATCCTGAAATTCGCAAACTATATGAAATCTCAAAGAATTCTTAACTTTTTTTCTGATATCGCACATGCATACCATGAATTCGCAAACTATATGAAATGTCAAAGAATTCTTTTTTATACCGAATTTGCATTTGTATTGTCGACGTTTTCGCACATGATTTGACAAACTGTATCATATTCTTCTATAGTCAGTGCATACAGAATTTCTAAATTCATCAGAAGTTCATTTTCTCAGAAGAATTTGGTGAATAGGAATCGATCGTTTTGGTGAATAAGAATCGATCGATTTTTTGTTAATTGTTATAATTTCGTTTTTGGTTTTGATTTAGGATCTTTCGTTATGATTTTTGAGGTTTTGTTTGCCGTTATCATCAGGTGTTTTGATCTTAAATTTGACGTTTTTAACCTTGGCGGTTTCTTTTTATGAATCCTATGTTGATAAATTTAATAGAAAAACGCGCTGTTTAAGGAAGATGATCCGACGGTTGTAGACGACGCGTACATAATGTACGATTAGAGTATTTGTATGATAACCGGCCTCTATATTATATATATATATATATATATATAAGAATGTTAGGAAAAAATTTAATGCAGTCACGTATGTAGTTAAAGTATCTTATTTTTAGTATAAAGTCTCTATTTAAAATATAAATCTAAAAGTAATAATAAAAGAAAGTTAAAGAACTTTTAATTATACATACTGTTAGAAACTGATGATGAATAGTGCCATGAGTAAATGTTTGGCCCATTAGAAAAGTAACTAAACTATAAAAGTAAAATTAACTTTGAAGTTTGATGAATTGTAAAATACTAAATGCAATTAATTGGTGCAATGCAATAGTGTTATATGATTGGCTGGTGCTCCTCTCCACCTTGGATCTGCTTTTTTTTTTTAATTTGTTTTGTTTCTAGAGTTTTGATTGAGTTTTTATTATCTATTAATAATTTAACCAAATAACATGAGAACAAGATTATTTGGACATTAAATACATCAACATATACTTTTCAAAAAAAAATAAAAAAAAATACATCAACTTATAATCTTGATATAATCTTCATATGTTTTCTAAAATCACAATTATTAGAATTGTCTTTTTACGTTCTTGAGTGAAAATTTTCATTAATCGTAATAAATTGTCATGTCACACTTTGCAAACTTTACATTACGGTTTTTCTTTTGTTTTTTTAATTTTCGTTTCAATGTTAATAATGTAGTCATTGCAATAAATCGAACATGTGTAGATGTTGTTTTGGTCATATGTGTATACTCTTTCGCTTACTATAGCACGAGACAATACCGTAACAAATGCACCGATATCGACCGAACTAACAAATAAACCAATATCGACCGAACTTCTGTCGCGTCCTCCGTCGCAACGCGCGAGGTGGAAACCTACTAGTTGAAAGTTAAAAGAAAAAGACGAGAAGTAAAAAAAAAGTCACTAATATGAATCTTGCAATTATTATAACTAATAATAATGCTTGAGTTCAGAACACTGAACAAGCCATAATATACCCTCAAGTCATTATCTCCCTTATGTCCTACATGACACATGTTGCTATAATGGTCAGGACACCGGGTCGTCTAAGATTTATAAAATAAAATTTATGATTTTTATATTGTTTTATATTTTCTTTCTCTTATTTTTTAATAGTGTTTAGATTTATAAAACTAAATTTACGATTTTTATATAGTTTTATATGTTTTTAATAAATATTTGTTGAATCAGTTATGTTTAAACATGTGGAAAACATGAAAACATACATGTTACAGCAGACAGTGCAGAGGAGAATCCAGTGAGAGATGATGCCATGGAGTTCGACATGTTTGTCAGTGTGATCTGGTTCCTCCTTAGGGTGCAAACTGATGATGGTGATGATTAAACCGAAAAGGGTATCGGCTATGGAGAGAGAGGCGAGATTGATGTTATGTTAATTAGGTTATGTGTCTAAATGTGTAACATTTTAACCTCTACATAAGTCTCCTTATATAAGCACCCAAGAGGAAACCTAATTAATTAATAAGGGTAACATGGTCCATCAACAATTACCAACTAATTATTTAATAGGTTGTTATATATTTTGATCTATATAATGTGAATGATTATAATGGCTACTAGATTAAATATTAAGACATAATGTATTTAATCTTACATTCTCCCACTTAGCCGAGTAATCATTTAATATGAGTATTAGATAAGTCTGATCACGAGTTAACACTCATTTTAGCCTTAAACACGAACTATAGCAGAGAAATACAGCCGTTGAATCATTATGCGACTCAGGACCCCCGTTAGTCATACTATAGCCTTAATTTAAAACCTAATCGTCATGATCAAAATACGCATAAGCCCTTTGTTTTGTAACACCCAAAAAATGGGTCTGGTAATTTAAACCCGGTTAATATAAAGGAACGGGTAAAAATACCGTTAGGGGTAAAAGTGAACCCGTAAATGAATATTAACTAGGAATAATTAACCTAGTTGAATATTAGTATCGTTGGTATTAAACGAAGGGTTGTAGCCTTATTTAAATAAAACGAAACATGAAGGACCAAAGTAAACAACTTGAAAGTTGTTTTATTAAAAGAAAACAACACACACAAACACACGCATCGTGTGTGTGTGTTCATCATCGAGCAGGGAAGGCTCCCATGGAGCCAAAACCCTAAACTTCATCAAATTCTCCAAATTGAAAGGCTAAACGAAGCCCAAATTCACAACCGAACATGAATTAACGATCACCTTCACAAGGGGATCATAAGGTATGTCTTAAAGCTTAGATTTGATGATCTTGTTTGAAGTGGGTTATGATCAATCCATGAAATTGTATGAAATTAAGCATGTAGATGTGTTAGAAACACCAAATAGAACTTGTGTTATGAATAATTTCAAGTAATTTGGTGATTTAGAATGAAACCCATTGTATGAGTGTGAAGATGATGATCATGATGAACTTGTAGATGTTATAATGTGATATTGTGATGTATAAGGTGTTATATGGTAGACTGAGATAGATAAACTTGATGTGGAAATTATGATTATGAGATTTTGCTTGAATGTGATGGTTCATAAGATGAAATAGGGAAGAACATGCTTAAAGCACTTGTACATTATGCTTAGAAAGTGATATGCGCACCAAGTGTTTGATGAAATGCTTAGGAGAAAATGATAAGTTGGATTGTATGCTAATAATGAATAAATGTTTGTAGAATGTGTTGATGATGTATTAGACAATAGATTTGTATAAGGAATGTGTTTTGAATGGATTACAAGTGGGAAATTAGTTTGATAAAATGATATGGCAAGAAACCTTCATTAAAAGGTATGTATGCTCATGTATGCTAATCATGTTATGATGAATGTGATGACATGTACGGATAGGAGTTATGTCAACATGGACACAAGCATGGAAGGCAACGGGCCAAGGATAAACATGGAAGCTATGCTTGAACTCAGACGCACGAGGTAAGTGAACTCCAAACTTACCCTTTTGTTTGGTAATGTATTTATGATATATGGTAATTATTGAATGTAATATAAGAAGATATGAATCGTTGTTATTACTAAATTAAGTTTTAGTGGAAATGAGTCGGAAGTGGTTAAGAAAGAGATTCGATTAAGTTTGGGTAAGAAATGGAACTTACATAATGAATTATGCATAAAGATGAATTAAAGAGTTATACATGTAGGATGTAAATTGTAAGTACGGGTATGAATAGAAAGTGAATACATGCTTGAGAAGGGTATTTAATTATATGCTTGAATGAATAAGACGAGTTATGTGTATTTGAGGACATGTTCATACGAAAGGAAGCTAATGATACTAACCGTTTTTCTATTGAGAATTAATGTAAAGCATAGGTATGTTAACAATGGAAGTAAAGGTTGACTCCGCAATCCGATGCGAGCGATCGAATGGATGGATGAAGGGGCTAGTATAAGAGAAAGCATGATATGTGGACGCTTTATTATGCATGTGTTAATATTTTGTATTATGTCACCGGTTACTAATGATGAGATTGAATGTGGTGACTGCAGGTTGTACAGGGTTATGGATGTTTCATCAAGAATTGTACGCGGTTGAAGATCGAGTCAAGACATGGATTGTACGTGGGTGTGTATGTGGTCACTTAATTCGACATATGTATGTTATTTTTTAATTAAATTATGGAAAGGGATTAATGTATTTAAGTGAAAGAAAGAATATCATTAAAGAAATTTTAGGTATGTATTTTCCGCTGCGAATCTTGGGTTAAAATGTGTTAGGGCGTTACATGTTTGATTTGTAACTTTATTTGTCTATATGCCATTATACCGGCTGAACATATTCTAAGAGACACACAAAATCAAACTGAGGAAATTTCATTAATCATAAAACATAAGCTAGTACAATATGCTTAAATAAGGCCTTTACTAAGTCCCATATTCCGAACATGTTCTTCGTAAACCTTAGGAGGGAGACCTTTAATCATCGGATCCGCAAGCATATCTTTAGTACTAATATACTCAATACAAAGATTATTTTCCTCAACTCGTTCACGTACGAACATATATTTTGTATCGAGATATAAACCAGCTCCAGTCGAACTGTTACTGTTCGAGAAACTAACGGCAGCTGAATTATCACAATAAAGCTTCAATGGTCTAGAAATGGAATTAACGACTTTGAGTCCAGTGATCAGATTTCTAAGCAACATTCCATGACAGGTTGCGTTATAAATAACAATGTACTATGCCATCATTGTGGAAGTTGTGGTCAAATGTTGTTTATGACTCTTCCATGAGATACGTCCGCCTGCTAACATAAAAATATAGCCCGAAGTGGATTTCTTGTCATCTTTGCATTTGGAAAAGTCAGAATCAGAATAGCCTACCACTTCCAAATGATCACTTCTTCTATAAGTCAGTTTATAGTCTTTCGTCCCTTGAAGATATCGAAGTACCTTCTTAGCTGTTTTCCAGTGATCTAGGCCAGGATTAGTCTGATAACGGCCTAGCATTCCAGCAATATAAGCGATATCTGGGCGAGTACAGACTTGAGCATACATCAGGCTCCCGACTACTGACGCGTAAGGTATCTGGCTCATTTGCTCCTTCTCAACCTCTGTTGTCGGACACTGGAATGAACCGAAAACATCTCCCTTAACTACTGGAGCGACGGAGGCTTTGCACTGTTGCATGTTGTAACGTGTAAGGACACGATCTATGTAAGCCTTTTGAGACAATCCTAAGATCCCTTTGTGTCTATCTCGGTGAATTTCGATGCCAATGACGTAAGAAGCATCTCCGAGATCCTTCATGTCGAAGTTATGCGAGAGTAACCGCTTCGACTCATGCAACATGTCTAAACTATTACTTGCCAATAGAATATCATCTACGTAAAGGACAAGTATAGTAAAGTTGTTCCCACTCATCTTGAGGTAGGTGCATTGATCCACTTGATTCTTCATAAAACCTTGTTTCTTCATGACTTTATCAAACTTGAGGTACCATTGACGTGATGCTTGTTTTAACCCGTAAATGGATTTCTTCAACTTACAGACTAGATGCTCCTGACCTTCAGTTTTAAAGCCTTCAGGTTGTTTCATGTAAACATCTTCGTCTAAGTCTCCATTAAGGAAAGCGGTTTTAACGTCCATCTGATGTAACTCTAAATCAAAATGAGCTACTAGGGCCATGACGATCCTTAATGAATCTTTATGAGAGACAGGTGAAAACGTCTCTTGATAATCAATTCCCTCTTTCTGAGTGTAGCCCTTTGCAACCAATCTCGCTTTGTAGCGTTCAACGTTCCCATTCGGATCCAGTTTTGTTTTGAACACCCATTTACATCCTACGGGTTTGACTCTATTGTGTAATTCTACCAAATCCCAAACGTCATTTTTCTTCATGGATTCAAGCTCATCAATCATTTCTCTATTCCATTCAGAAGACTGATCACTGCTAATGGCTTCATTGTAAGAGACAGGATCATTGAGCTTTTCGGGATCCATTTCAGTCAAGTAGGTAACATAATCATCCCAATTAGTAGGCCTTCTGAGCCTAGATGACCTCCTGAGTGGATTATCGGGTTCAGCGTTGTCTTGGTTTTGAGCGTTTGAAGTGCCTTCGTCATGAGGTATAATGGGTTCTGATTGTGGAGTTAAATTTGGAGTTGGTGCAGTAGCTTCGGGTACAGTAGTTGCATTGGGTACAAGAGGAGTAATCGGAGTAATGGTAAGCGACGAGTCCCCCCCCCCCCGTGTCTTGTACTTCTTGCAATTCTTCGTAAGGGTTGGTACTGCTCCCACTGACCTTGAAATCTGTTAGGATCGGAGGCTCTCATGATTGTGCTTGTTTGTATAATATGAACAAATCAAATAGAAATGAATAGAGTTTAAGTGCAGCGGAAATGAACAACAAACTTTGTAAACACAATCAAGGAGAGAAATAGTTTTGGTAAACATGCATTTCATTGAGTCGAAAGATTTACAATACAAATCAAAAGATTATAATGCAAGCTTACAAACTAAACTCCCCCTCAGCCTGATACTTCGTAGTTGGTTGCACAAGATGAAAGGATTGAATTGAGGAGAAGAACTCACTCAAAACGATCAAATGTAACAGTACAGAGTACTGCTCCATTTATAGGCAAACCAAACCACTGAGGCATCTCAGCTAACGTCACCATGAAAGTGACACCTAACAAACTAACAACCTGTAACAACTGTTCCTATACAAACACTGCTAATGTTAACCACTGATTCTACATAAGACAAGTAATACACTAAACTACTGCTATCTTCTTTCATCAGTGCTTTCCTCAAAGTTGATCAGTCATTGAGTGAGCAATGTTTTGTCATCAGTAGATAGAACCAGCAGTGTTTACTTCTTCAGGGCTTTGTCAGCAGTTGAAAGGGTAGCAGCAGTTGTATACGGACAGTGGATAGAGAGCCATCAGTTGTTATAATCACTTTCAAGGGGAAAGCCTAATGTAAACAGCTGCTTATTGTGAATCCACTGTCGTGATCCGGTTTTGGCCTTTATTATCTATTCCTCTGATAGGGTTCAATCCCAACAATCTCCCCCTGGAACAGATAATGCCAAAACTCTTCATTATTCTGGATCTTTATTTCTCATCAGAAGCTCCTTAACTTGCCTTTTAAATTCTACTTCAAAGTCCTTGGAACTTGAGTCATCCTCATCCCTGCATAGTGAAAGTTCAAGGAGATCCTGCAAATCTTCAACACCAAGACCTAGTGCTTCTTTCCTTGATATGTACTTCACTTCGCCATTGGATCTGACCAAGGTCAATACGTGGGTCTTTTGATCAGACATCCACTTTAGTACTGATGGATCTGAGTTTGGTTTTGATTGTATTTTTCGTTTGAATTAGAATGAAGATGGATGAGTTGTGCAGCGGAATTAAGATGGAGACAAACTTTGCATACAATCAAACGAGAGTATTGCTTTGATCAAACATTTTTCACAAAGAACCGAAAGATTGAATTTATTTTAATTACTATTACAATGCAATGTTGAATACAAACTCCCCCTCAGCCAGAGCTCAGTGTTTGTTCGTGCAGAGAAGACGATTTTGCAAAGAGCTAATAGAACAGTACAGAGCACTGTTCTCTTTATAGGCACTAGCAAACCACTGAGCATCTAAGCTGACGTCACCATGAAAGTGACATCTAACCTCCTAACAAACTCTAACCTCTGATCAATACAAACACTACTATGCTAACTACTGCTATTACATTACATTACATTACATAAAGACATATAAACAATTGCTGCATCCTTCCACTGCTGTGAACCCAGCAGTACTTGTCCGGATCAGCAGTGCTTGACTCAAGGCAGTAGATTGAACAGCAGAGCTTTAGTCTTTCATCAGGTCTTTACTTGAACAACAGTTTGATGGTCAGCAGCTTGTACGATCAGTAGATAGGAGGTCAGCAGATGTTAAAACCACTTTCATGGGGAGAGACTTGTATGTAACATCTGCTTATTCTGGATCCACTGCTCTGACCCAGTTTTGGCTTTAATTATCTGTTCCTTTAATAGGGTTCAATCCCAACAATCTCCCCCTGGAACAGATAATGACAAAACCCTTCATTATTGTGGAACTTTATTGACTCATCAACAGTTCCCTTATCTGACCTTTAAGTTGTAACTCAAAGTCTAGGGCATCTGTATCATCTTCATCCCTGCCAAGTGGAAGATCAAGGAGATCCTGCATATCTTCAAGACTTGCATATCATCAGTTCTGTTTAACCATGTGGAAAACATGAAAACATACCTGTTACAGCAGACAGTGCAGAGGAGAATCCAGTGAGAGATGATGCCATGGAGTTCGACATGTTTGTTAGTGTGACCTGGTTCCTCCTTAGGGTGCAAACTGATGATGGTGATGATTAAACCGAAAAGGGTATCGGCTATGGAGAGAGAGGCGAGATTGATGTTATGTTAATTAGGTTATGTGTCTAAGTGTGTAACTATTTAACCTCTACATAAGTCTCCTTATATAAGCACCCAAGAGGAAACCCAATTAGTTAAAAATGGTAACATGGTCCATCAACAATTACCAACTAATTATTTAATAGGTTGTTATATATTTTGATCTATATAATGTAAATGATTATAATGGCTACTAGTACTTACGACCCGCGCTTTGCGGCGGAATTGTTAAACCAAACAAATAGTAGACGTAAAAACATTGAACCATACACGCGCGTTCCAGCGTATTAACTTGCAAAAATTAAACTGAAACATAAAACATAGAAAAGAAAAACTAAGTTGACATAGCCCCCTGTGCATTGCGATAGAGCCGTTAAACTGCAAAACAAAATAACGTAAAAACTTTGTACCACGCACGCGCGTTGGAGGTGTTAACCTGTAAAATTTAGACCCAAAAGTAAAACGAGGAATTTGTAAAAGATGAAAAGTGAACAAAGTTGAAAATGAAAAAGTATTGGATAAAAAAAAAGTTGTGACCAAATTAAAAAAGACAAAAAGGTATAGGTCAGAAAAGTGTAAAATGTTGAATTACACCTCTTAGTTACAAACCAAAAATTGGTAAAAACGGGAATATATGAACTAATGGTTCGATGGACCAATAAACCAAAAAGAAAAATGAATTGTGCATTAGTTAGTTGTACACATTGCTATTATAACTTATACAAAATGAAATAGCAGTTTCAACTCACAATTTTTTTTTGTGAAATTATAGAGGGAAAATTCACTAAATTAATTCTGAAAAAAAATAAACATTGATTTTTGTTATCAATGGCAAAAAATCTCAAATCTTAAGGACGATTTTGACAAAAAAAATCAGACGTTTGGATGAAAATGACAAAAATCTCAAAAGTGAATGACTATATGGTACAAAAAAATTGTTTTGAATGAAAATGAAAAAAATGCTCAAACCTCAGAGATGATTTTGGCAATTTACTCTAATTAAAATAACGTAAACTAAAATAAACTATAGTATATAGTATAGTATAGTATTTGTAGAAATTCACTATATTCATTTAGAAAAAAATAAACACTGATTTTTGTAATCAAATCAATTTATGTAAATAATTATTATGTTAGTTAAAATAAAGTAAACTGGGATTGTTACTATATAGTATGTAACGTGTATATTATATAATATAATATAATATAATATATGATATTAATATATTGTAATATTTATTTGAAATTTTAAAAATTAAATAGGGATAAATAGGAGATATAGATGAAATTATTTATTTGAATAAAGATAAGAATTAATGATAAATAATAAAGCATAATTAAAAAATTTAGGATTGAAGAAGAAAATGCCATGTGGCATTAATTTGAGTCTTTTATTATAATTCAGATTTAGACTAGATTAAATATTAAGAAATAATATATTTAATCTTAAAATATTTATATGTTGAATTTTGTGTAAGTTTTCAAAGGCGGCTGAACTTTCTAAATTGTTCAACAAGCATAAGAAATGAGAGAAACACGTTGTTGGACTTTGAATAAACTTGGAAATATCAATTTAATTGCACCTGGGCAAATTGACTTTTTACTTTTATTATTTATTCGTTTTTTTTTTTGACGTATGAATTTGTAAGATTTGTAACTAATGGGCTTTTTGAAGCCCAAAAGAGTAGGACTTATGAATTCATGTTCAATTACAAGTTGAAATATAACCACTTGTCCACTGTGCGCACAGGATGACCCAAACTACATAAGGGTGCTAAACGGAATTAAAAAATTGAAGCTTTCGACAAGTACATTTATGAGTACATGTATACAAGATCTAGAGTTAAAAATGTCATGTATATGTAAATACTAGCAGGATACTCGTATGATGCGGTGGGAGCGATATATTGCATTGCAATACTTGTTTTTTGTAGTTTTTTTTATTCATATAATATTTATTGTACCATCATTCTGACATATAATATTTAGGGTAAAGTTCTTGTACAAATAATCTTAACATACTAAACATACAAATTGAAGGAAAACTCAAAAAGACAAGGTGGCATTTTTGTAATTATCAATAACTATCAAAGTTACTCTACAAATATACCTAAAAAAACCTAACCACTCCCCCCCCCCCCCCCAAAAAAAAACCTAAACCCCCCACCCCCCAAAAACCTAAAAAAAACCTACCCCCCCACCCCCCAAAAACCTAAAAAAAAACCTAACCCCCCCACACCCAAGCTAAAATGCTAAAAACTAAACCCCCAAAAAACCTAAAAAAATAAAACAAAATAAAAAAAAACACACAGATTATTTTATTTTATTTTTTTAACATTTTTTATTAAAAAATCGCTACTTTTAGTAGCAGCAAAAAAAAAAAAATATATATATATATATATATTTTTTGCTAACGAAATGTAGCGATTTTTTAATAAAAAATGTTAAAAAAAAAATTTGTGTTTTTTTAGGTATTTTTGGTTGTAACTTTGATAGTTGGTGGTAATTACAAAAATGCCACCTTGTCTTTTTGGGTTTTCCTTCAATTTGTATGTTTAGTATGTTAAGATTATTTGTATTTGATCTTTTGCCATAATATTTATTGTAGTATCATTGTGATAGATATGCATCAAAAGTGAACTAACCGGTAATCCATTTCATTGTGTTGTGCATAGTTCGGTCGGTTCGGTTATTATCCTCAACTGAAGCCGAAACCAAAGTCATCAATTAGTCTATTTTATTCAATGTTTTAAAAACCGGTTTTTTATTCATACCGGGTTAGTCTCTAAAAATGGTTCAACCGGTTGAACCGGGTTGTACAGGACGATTCAACCGGATCACTAGTTAATACTATAATTCCATAAAATACAAATTAATCTAAAAAAACAATCCAATCTAAATTAAGATTTATATAACTGATTATGGTTTTATCTAAAACAATTGTTTTCTTGTAAAATGTTATGTATTTTTTAAGAGCGTTTTTATTAGGTATAAACAATAATGTTGGAACAATCGTGTTTTTAATATGTTAATTATATATGATATATTATTAATTAGTTTTTTGTTAACCTTTATTGTCCATCTATTGACTTTTATCTATTTTAATATTTACTATTTAATATTTGTTTTATTTAATTTGTCTAATATATGAGATAGTAACATAGTAACAACTAACAAGATAAACAAATAAATCACTTTTTATTTAATATATATATATATAGGTGACCGCTAGAATGAGAACCACCCCGTGTTATGAGAACCGCGAGAACCACACCGTACGGGGCGAGGTGGACCAATTTTTTTTTTCAAAAACGTAGATATGTGTATTATAAACACATTCGTAAAAAAAATTAAAAAAAATGCCGTGTGTGTAGTTTTTTACACCACAAGTTTGTGGTTTACGAGTTCCATAAATTTACGGAACTCGTAAACCACAAACTTGTGGTGTAAAAAACTACACACACGACATTTTTTTTTTTAATTTTTTTTACGAATGTGTTTATAGTACATGCATCTACGTTTTTGAAAAAAAAATTTGGTCCACCTCGCCCCGGATCAAGTAGTTCTCGCGATTCTCATAACTCAAGGTAGTTCTCATTCTAGCGGTCCCCTATATATATATTATATATATATATAATACTGTAAGGTGCATACTTTTATTGTTGATTTCCAACACATTTTTTGGGAATCCCCTCGTGTAAAATATTCTTTGCACTGAAGTCTATAAAAAAATTTTCAAATGTATTTGCCCAAGAAAATACAAAAAAAGCAATGAATGTTGGTAGATAAAATTGCCATATCAACATCCAAATTCACGAGGTTACAAGAGGAATAATAACTATGTACGTACAGGAATTTTGTCTTTCATTTATTACTTGTTACTTCTTTACTTGTCACTTGGTTTTTTCATTAAATTTGTTTAAGTTTGAATGTAACTAGGTTTTAATGCTGCGCGCCGCGTTGCGGCGCGACAAAACTAAGTGATTGTAAAACTATTTATTGCGACTAAATACTTGGTTGTTATTAAAGCTGTGCTATTTAGTGTCTTATTTTTAAGTTGACAAGTGGAGTTTTCATACAACAGAGCTGTTGGTAGCAAGCGAGTTAGTAACTCCTGACGATGGCGACTATTGCGATGTCTAAGCATCCACTAACCCAACAAATAAGGAATAAGAATTGTATAAATACAATCAGAAAAACGTGTGAAAGAGGAGAAAAAGGAAGATGACGTGAAGTTATGTAAGTATAAAATGGAAAAGAAAAAAAAAAGACCCCATGATTTGAACTTGAGTCTCTTTAAAACACATACAACCACAAAACCACTCCACCATGATGAATAATCTACATACCTTTGAAGAAAATGGATATATATACACTTAAAAATGGTATAGGGGAAAAAAGTCAACAAAAGATGACTTGAAGTTATGTATATTTACTATTCATGATAACCAGTAAGGAAAATTTACTATTCATTATGATGTGACAACTACTATACATTAGCTTTGTTTTTTAATATATATCAAAATTTTGGTGAACGTATAAATTTGATTTTTTTTTTCGTATAGAAAATTTAATACTTGATTTTGTGGGAGGAGCTTCACTCTTTTAAATAGCTTCACTCTTTTAAATTGCACATTATGTTAATTTTATCTTGCAAGTATAACTTGTAATTTTATCATACATTAGTTTACTAAAATATTATTACATTCAATTATAAAATTTATATGACCTAATCATGATAACTGTTTCCTTTTTTTTTAATATGATTAATACACAGGTTTTGTAACTGACATATAAGAAATGTATATAAGTTCTGCATTTCTACCTAAAGGGGAATTTTGAAGCATTCAGGATAGGTAAAGGGAGATTTTGATTATAATTTTTTTTTCACATATTTTGAAGATGTGTGATATTAAGTGATACCTGCCTGATTATCGAAACCGATCTCATGTCTAATTACCTACATTATAACTGAATATATTAATGTATAATATATATACTTAAAGCTATAATAAACAATATGTTGAAATTGTAAGAAAGTTGAAACTATAAAAAATAAAGAACCACTAGAAACTATGGTTTATTATTTGATACTATAAGTTGGTTTTTTAGGTAGTTTATATTAAGGTTTTTGTAATATGAATCTCAATATTAATTTTTAATCACGTAAAGATCATAAATGAGTATACATGACATCGGCTAGAAAACATGTGAAACCCAACTGATAACAAGTAATGGATACTGCCGGATATGAGACCGGTTATAGGACACAAATTTACAATCAGATATAAGCCCATAACTACCAATGTCTACCCTCATTATCATCCATAAGTATGACTTTACGGTGCTTAGAAGTTCAACTCTCAAAAAACTTGTTTACTTCATGATTCAAACTCTCATAACTAGATAAGTTATGAAGTACGTAGTGCTAATAGAAGTAAATTCAGAATATCAATCCAAGTTCATTGTTAAACCATTTGACCTTTTGTCAACTTCACATCATGGACTAACAATCAATGAAAGACATGTGCTGACAAAAGACACTACGAAGAAAAATCCTTTGGAGCTCATAAAGCATATAACGACTTCTAGATATGGTATTTGTATCTTGTCACTTGTATAGGAAGAGTAGCAACACCCAATGAATTTGTTAAGTTTAAGCCTTCTCTAACATTATTTTTATTTAAAGCATGTAATGTAATGTTTGTTGATAGAAATCATGTATTTCAACAAATTACGAAAAAAAATAGATTGAAATTCTTTATCATAGAATAAACTACTCTAAGATAATAATTATAATAATAACGATAAGGCTATGGGGTGATCACCCCCAGTCTCCACATCACCTCCACCTCACAACACCTTCTTCTCCGTCCCATCAGGGGTGGAGCCTTCCCTTCACCGAACAATAGAGAGAGAGAAATAGAAGAGAGAGAATCAAACTCGGGGAGCTCGGGAGATTTCCACCGAAGGCGTCGAAGATTGGAGGGGGGCGGTGTTCCCCGTCCGGGCCAAAGGCCAACTCACCTTCCCGACCCTTCCCCCTTCTCACACCCCGTAGCCTAACAATGTTTATTACCATGGTTTAAAATATTCTTTTTGTTTCTTTACTGAATCATATATGTATCATGTGATATGATCGATTATTTAGCCCGCCTGACTAAATATATAACACCACATTGGTTTCATTTTTGGAGTAATTGATACCCTTTTATATACACATTTCTTTTGTTTAAGACGTATGTGATATTTGATTCTAACATTATTATTTATTATAATTAATACTAAAAATAGCTAGATATAATTATAAATATTTACGTTCTTTAATTCTTCTTTAATTCTGTAAACTGAGAATTGCAAGGGTGCGGTGGTGACCACTAAACCTTCACGGGATCCTTGGCTTTGCTTCCCACCTTTCTTCTTTTTTCCTACTGCAACTCTATGGTAACCACACAATGTCTTATATGAAATTGATAATATTTGATGTAGGGTTTTATATATCATTAAAACACTACCTATTATTATTTTTATGTTATTTTTCTCCTACTTTTATTTTAATAGGATAAGGATAAATAAAAAACATATATTTATTTGTATGTATATATTTCTTTATAATCTAAATAAAAATATAATCTAGATGTATCACAAATACACAAACAGTAACTATTAACTAGCTTTTTTACGTTGCACGTTGCGGCGAAACCGATCAAATGATAATATAAAACAAACGTGATTTGAAAATAAAGCATGTTGTTTAGAAAGTCAGACCATTAGAACGGTTTAGTTTATCATCGAACCGTTTTATGATAGCAAATAAATACTTTATTTTGAGTAAAACTTCGTTTTTAACAAAACTTATAACGGAATGTCGAAAGAAAAAATCAAGCACAACTATCTATTTAAGTTTTTAGAAAAACTCATAAACATAAATTGTTAAAGAAGTATCAAATTAATTGATAAATTAATATATGTTGTAAAAAATGAAATATTAAAAAATGGTAAAGGATATGGTTTTTAAAAAGGAAAAATAAAAAATATGTTATTAAAAGTAAATGTAATAATAAACTATTATAATACATTAAATAAAAAATAAAGTTACTATTCACCGTTTTTCGTCAACAATATATATATATATATATATATAATTATATAGACATTAAAACTCGGCGTTATGTAAAATCTCATTTAACTTTATGAAAAAAAAGAGATCTATAAGAAGACTCAATTGTTGTAGTCGCACACTATAGAAATGACATGTTTATAGAATCGTCCGACCTCAAGTACTATCAACATAGTTTGAGCATATTTGTTGTGGATGAGAGAGAAACTTCAGAGTTAAACGTGTTTAGTTAGCGTACTATCGTCTTTCAAATTTTAAGAAACTATAAATTTGATAATGTTAATTAATTAACTTGTAGATTGAAACTCATATATATACCATAGAGTATAGTCGTGTGAACATATACCGTTACCAAGTATTTGTTATATTGTAGCTGTTTTAAAATATTGTAGCTGTTTTATAAAAATGTGTAAACGAACATATATTTTTTATTCTTCTAATTTTTTACTCAATAAGATGATTTGTCATTTCCCTATGTAAATCTTCTCCAATGTTCCAATTATACCTTTTTATAAGAAGTTCATTCACTATAAAATTATGTAAAACTGCCATGACCTTAATTTTAAGATCAAGATAAGACAAATAAAGATGTCATATTTTTACACGTTTTAAACTATATATATTAAAATAGACATGATAGTCATGTCGAATATATATTATTTTAGAAATAATAAGAAGAAGCAAATATAATGTACTATCACATGAATTGGCCTACAACATAATAAACAAAAATATCCACAAACACGAATGACACGGTGCTATACAGTTAAATTACTATGTACAGTGTACTATCGAGCAAATTTGTGATTCATTCCTCTATAGTTATATTTGAAGGACCCTTATATCTTTCTCATATATGGTAATTGAAAATATTTTTAGGATAACACTATGAAAAATTGTTATTTTCTCTATTAGATACATGAATTCATGGTCGTTTATCTGTTTTTGTTCGCGTAAAAGACTTTAATCTCATTAATTTGAATATTAAATTCTATGCAAGGGTGTGGACCAGTTGATAAGAGCTCTAGCTCGCCTGACATCTCTGCTCGTTTCGAGCTATATGTCCAAGGTATGATTCGAGCTCTATGTCCAAAACTTGAGTTTGATTGGTTTAACAATTATTAATTTAGATAAAATTGCACAAATCAACCATTATGTTATACCTAAACTGTATTTCATAACTTTCACTATGAAATCTGCAGAACCCAACCTTTATGTTTATGTTTTGTTACATTCTATAACATTTACAACCAACGTCGTCAAAAAACTCAGTTAAGTTACATCACATGCTTTGCTGTGAGGGTATCATGGTTTTTTCACCAGCCTTTTATAACATAAAGGTTGATTTGTGAAATTTTGTCTTATTATTATTATTATTTTATTAACTCTTATTATTAATATTGGTGAAATTAATATTGTGTCATTTTTTGAACAAAACTATTTAAATAAATATTTCAAAACCATTTTGCATTCATGCTTAATTAAAAACAATTCCTATAAGGATTTTTTTTTTCTGACTGATGCAATGAACCAATTTAACATATATAAAAAAATGTGTATGACTAAATTACAACATCTTCATATAATCTAAATGTTCTTTTCTCGTTCATCTGAAATAGGAATATTTTGCGAGGATTGTTTAGACACTGGGAGTAGAAATTTTGAAACAAGAAATTGAGATGTGTTACATAAAAGATTATGTTACTTGATTGTGGTTTATAAACTGCTATTTAATAAAAATGAATTGATCTAAGAAAACATGTACATAAACTATTATTTGTTTAATATTTGCAACGAGAAAAACTAAAATCATAATTTTTAAAATAAATTTAAAAATATTAAACCCAGAATATTAAAAAGTAAAATATCAGATTTTTTATAAAATATTAAAACCAGAATTTTCAAACTTTATATTAAAAGTAATTATCTTGTCATTATTATTTACTTTATAAAATAAGATTTTTAATAAAATAAATTTAAAAATTCTGATTATTAATTACTTTATAAAAATATTAATATCAGATTTTTTTATAATATATATATATATATATATATACATATTAAAGATCCTGTACATTAATTCAAAAGTGTGAGAAGTGTGAGAAATATTGTGGAGATGACATGTGTTCTCGATCTAAATTAATTCAAAAAGGTAAAAAAGTAATTTTCTCATTGATTCAATTAATTGATAACGTTCCATAACCGTCACCCTTTATTTTAGGAATACGAATTAATCTACAATTTTGTATTTTTTTATCGTTCATCAATTATAACTTTTCGAAGATCGCAGAATGAATGTTTTATACAGTGTTATATAGTGATGAATGCAGAATGAAGGTTTTATACGGTATTATAATGTTATATAGTGTCATATTTTCTAGTAGCAGAATGAAAGCTTTATACAGTGTTATGGTGTTATATTTTCTGGTAGCAGTCTATGATGATGTATATAGTTTATAATTTTTTGTAGCAGTCTATGATGATGTATAGTATTATATAGTGTTATAGTGGTATATTTTCTGGTAGCAGGTCTATGATGGATGTATAGTGTTATATAGTGTTACATAGCGTTATATGATGTTATATAGTGTTATATATTGTTATATAGTGTTATATATTTCTGGTAGCAGTAACATGCTTCCGGATTTTTAGAATGTCTGGATTTTTAGTGTTAGTTTAAAAATGGATCGCTGGAATTTAGGAGAGGTTACCTTATTTGAAACATATAAAAAGACACTACTACCCCTACAATTTTCAAATCAGTCCAAATAATTAAAACAAAATTTACAATTTGGTTCTTATTAATCTCAACCATTAGATCAAAAATCTAATGGTTTAAAACATTTCTTACACTTCTCACAGTTTAGGCATTTTTTACACTACCCTTACCATATATATATATATATATATATATATATATATATATATATATATATATATATATATAGGGTAGGGTTATTGTAAAAATGGTGTGTTTTGTGAAAAGTGTAGGAAAGAATCTACACCCTTTGATCTTATAATCTAATGGTTGAGATTATAATGGCAAAATTGTAAATAGTGTTTACCATTAAAATAATTAATTTTCTATATTAAGGGTATAAAGGTAAATTTAATATTTTTAAATTAAAAAACTCACAGGCAATGCACATGCAAGTTCCCCCGTCTTTTTTAAACGTCAATAACTTTTTATACGTAACATTTTTTTAAAAACAAATTACACCATAATAACAAGTGTTTTTTTATCTTTAATATAAGTATTGGTGCATACGTCTGTCGACTTCGTCTTCGTTCGAGTCTTAGAAGAGTATTGAAAGATCAAGGCACGTTATACGAAAAAACAGTAGAAAATAGGTTAGAGAGTAATTTCGCACGAAATTACAGGATGTAATTTCGTATGAAATTACATGGTGATTTCGCTTGAAATGGTAATTTCGCATGAAAGTAATTTCGTGTGAACATTTCATGCGAAATTACACTGCCTATATATATGTGCTTGGTCTTGTCATTTGGCACGAAATTACGAAGGTGTATTCCGGAGCCAAAGTGCTGCCGAAGTGTCTCCGTGCTGTAAATCTTTGTCAGATCAATAAACAAGACAGTTAATAGTGATTCTAGTGTTATACAAGCTAAACGAAGACTGAATCAATGAATTCCGCCTCTGATTATGTTTAAGAACTCTTCTGAACGACTCGTTTGGTCGGCAAAACGATCCTACATGTGGTATCAGAGCTTAGGAGGAAGAGTTCTTACCGTTTAGCTCGTTTTCGCTGGAAAATTCTGATTTCTACACCTTCTTTTCAAAATTAATCAAGTTTTCACGGTTAAAATGGACTGATTTTCACATATAACGTGCGAAACATTGAATTAACAAATCCTTGAAAGTTTCAGACTTAAAATTGGACAAAAACCTGATCAATTTGACAAAATTCAGCTCGAGATGATGACATCAGCATAATTTCGCACGAAATTAGGATAAAATTTCAAATGAAATTGCATTATTTCATTTCAGATTGTAATTTCGTTTGAAAAGATTACTTAATTTCGTACGAAATTACTTATTTCGTTCGAAATCATGTAATTTCGCTTGAAAATTCAGCTATTCCATACGAAATTAGCTGATTTCGCTTGAAACCTTATTTCGTTTGGTTATTTCACACGAAATTACCTATTTCGTGTGAAAATCCTATTTTCGTTTGAGCTAATTTCGTGTGAAGCTGTTGTGCTGTTATTTCGCTTGTGGAGGAATTTCGTTTGAAAGGCTGATTTCGTTTGAAAGTGACTCATATTGTGAAACTTGTTACCAAAGCATGGATTTTGAAGAAGATATATTGTTTTATTACTATATATCTCAAGAGGAGAGTCCTATTAAGATTGAAGAAGAACCAGTTTTAAAAGAATCAATTTCAAGAGAACCAGTTTCAATAAAAAAGGAGTCATAAATTGTTTTAGATAAAGCTGAAAAGGGTTTAGAAATTGATTCAGAAAAAGCTGAAAATAATTCAGAAGCCGTTTTGGAGAAAGCTCCGGTGTTTGATCACTTATCAGATGAAGAGAGTGACGATGACAGTGTAGGAATTGAAAAACTTGAAGGATATAAAAAAATGTTTGGACCTAAATTGTTTAATATGTTTTATGCAGGTACACTGGAAAAGATTAAAAATAAACAACCTGCAAAAATGAAGAATCATAAAGCAGCAAATGTGGAATAAAGTGTAAAATCCGAGAAGAAACAGGTTGACAAGGTTCATCAAGAAACATCTGAACAAAATAAGAAAACTGAGTTGTCACAGAATGATGAAGTCAAACGTGATGAAAGTGTTCATATGGAGAAGAAACAAGTTGAAAAAATTCCAGCTTTAATGGTTGAAAAGAATGAAGCTGATGACAAAGAGATTCTTGGGATGTGCTCAAATTGTGAAAAATTAAAGTCTGAAAATGTCAAACTGTTGAATGATGTTGACAGTTTGACATTGGAAATTAAAACGTTAAAAGAAAAGGAAAAAGATTTTGAAAATAAAATAAAATCTTCAGAAAATGAAGATTTTTGGATAAAACTTGAAAATAAAAATTTGAAAGAAAATGAAGCAAAATTTCAAGATCAAATAAAAGTTTTAGAAAATGAAAAATTTGTTCTTGAAAAGAATAAAAGTGAGAATGAAAAAGTAATAACTTCTCATCTTGAGAAAATCTCTCAGCTTGAAAATAAAGCTGAGAGTGCAAGAAATAAAATTGATGAGTTTGAGAAGAAATTGAAAGGTTTTGTGACCTCGTCAGAATTTCGGAATCATCCTTGTCCAAAACCAATCAATTCAGTTCCAATAGGTGACGATGTCACAAATTATGACAAGGTCATAATTGAAGATTGTGATGAAAGATCTGATGATGAAAATGAAAGAAAGAAAATGTTTCTAAAATTAAAAGAAAATTTTCAAGAAACTGTTTTGCAATCTACAGAAAAAGGTGAATGTTCAACACAGAAATCTTTGAAGAAGATTGCAGAACAAAAACAAAGGGTTAAAAGTTCAAAAAGTTTTCAAAAGAAAATAAAAGGTCATCAGTTCAATCATCCAATCGTGATAATAAACCACAAAAATTGAAAAATCAAAATTCACAAAAAGTTGGTAATAAGTGGTGCAGGTTTGACCACAATGCTCAATCGACAAATCAAGGATACAAGAGAAGAAATGATTACCACAAGGCCAAACAATGCCATGATCTAAGTGTTTGGTATGAAAGTGGTGAATGGTACGATAACAGAATGTGTTACAACTGTGGTTTTAGAGGACACATTGCTGTTAACTGCCGGAGTCGGAACTTTGAGACGAGGAAATGTTTTGAGTGTCAAAACAAAGGACACATTGCCAGAGATTGCCCAATGAGATCAAAGGGAAGATCGAGGGCTGAATCTCAGAAAATGGCAAAGAAACCAGTCATTGTCAATGAAGAGCCCAAAGAACAAAAAGTTCAAGAACAGAAAGTGAAGCTTTCACAAGGGCAGAAAGACAGACTGAAAAAGAAAAGGAAGAAAGCACGAGAGTATCTCCAAAGGATTTTGTCCTCGGATACAACAGGAAAAACAGATAACAGTTCTGATAAATCGTTTTACTCTTCAAAGACTGATCAGTCAAATAAAACGGATTCATCAAATACAAATCTGAGGACAAAAGGGATATTAAAGAAAGAGAAAGTGGTTAATCAAGAGATTAACAAACCAAAGAAAGTGAAATTTTCACTTTCTGGCGATGAATCTGACTCATCAAAGTCAGACAAGCCATGTTCTGGCAATGAATTTGTTTCTTCGGAAAAAAAGGAGCCACGTGTTGGCAATGAATCTGGTTCGTCAAAGCCAGAGGAGCCATGTGTTGAGGTAAAAAGTGAAAATTTCGTTAAGACAATGGATGATGCAAATTTTCCATCATTGTCAAACGGAAAATTGAAACAAAAAGTTGAAAAGAAACTGAGTGATGAACACTCAAAAACACCCAAGGTTGGCTAGGCTTGGGTGGATCTGTTAAAATGAAAAACCTGACTTGCCGGAGCTCCCAGGTTGGTAAGAGTGGAACATGAATCGGCATTTTTCTTGAGAAATTCACATCTGTGAAATTTTGATTTACAAATGGTTAATCAGGGACATTAAGTTGTACTTGATTTTCTACATGTGATATTGTTGTTAAAATCGGGAAATGTTAAATTCCTACATGTGATTGAAAGAACAATGTGATGATACCCCAATTTTACAAGTGGTAAAATCAACAAAACTTATTTTCCGGAAAAACCATTTGATTAAAACAAACTTAAGTGTTTTGAAATCATAATGAGAAAATAGTTTGTTGTCAGGGGGAGTTCTGATTGTTTATGCCAAGTGAATGGCGATTTGAAGAAATTCACAACAGTTGTCATTTTATGTGTACAGTTTGTTTTCAAATTTCCTTTAAATGATTTTGAATTTTAGGGGGAGTAAGAATTTCAGAAAATCCAAAAACATTTGAAAATTAAAAAAAAAGGCAAAAACATTGAAAAAGCAAAAATGAGTTTTGTTGTGAAAAATAGGAAATGATAGAAAATCAATGGACTATCACAGCATGCTAAAGAAATGAAATGTCAAATGTGATAAACAGTCTCACTAAAGATGTGACGATATGCTCAGCTAGACTAGTAGATTTGCGAAAACGATACAAACATAAAGCAAAATGCCTAAGTCTGGTGGGAAACACGGTCGGACGCATAGTACTTAGTTTTGTCCTTCTTGACTGTGTACCTACTCGGTAATTGCTGATTCTCGAAAGACATAAAACGGTTAAGTTTGTGAGCTTTCACAATTTTGCTGAAAAATCGCTGTGATTTTGTGTTTTCATTTTGCAAAGACTTAAACTTGTTTTATTTCTTTATTTTGTTTAAGAATTGGACATCTTCTGTGTATACGTGAGTATCGACCTGGATGTTATTGCCTAAACGTTCTGCTTTATTTTCTTTGGTGTTTCGTTTAAGCTTTGGATCACCTCTGCGTATACGGAAGTATCGACCTGGTGGTTAAAGCCTAAACAATTTCAACTTGTTTTTATTTCTTATTTTGTTTAAACATTGGACTTTCTCTGCGTATACGGAAGTATCGACCTGATTGTTAATGTTTAAACATTCTGCTTTGTTTTTGCACAAATCACAGTTGATGAAAGTTTAAAGGCATTACTTGAGTCAATGTATTGCATGATGAGGGGATATGCTGAGATCGTGGGGTCCATAAGATTTTAGTGCAAAATTAATATACCTTAATGTATCGGTAAGCATTTCGAAAGTTTTTAGATTGAGCTTAAGAGGACAATTATATCGTCAATCAATGTGAATCGTTTAGAACTTAAAATGTCTAAAGCTTAACGGTGTTGGTGATTTGTCTCATAAACTGATATGATCCTCTTACACAAACTCACAAAAATAGTGTCTGTAAATATTTCTTTACTGCATTTCATTTTTTTAAAAATCCAAAAAGATTTTAGTGTGTTTTAGCATAAAATGTTTGAAAAATCCAAAAAGATTTTCGACAACTAATGTTGAAGAGCTGATTTTCAAAATTCCAAGTGCTAAACATGTTGAACTAGAGGTTTGGGAAAAGTGTGTTGGAAATGTGAAGATTTTGAATTGTTTAAATGGTTCATTAACTTGAAATTAAAGTTGAATGTTAACCTACAAGTGATCTTCATAGCTTATAAATGTTAAATCTGTTTTTCTTATAAGTGTTTGAGATTTATGCAGGCTAAAGCCAGGTTCCTGATTCTGAGTGAATCCAGAAAGCCAGGCTACGATCTAGAACCTGTGAAAGTCTAAAAGCAGAGTTTGAGCCAGGATGCAATCTCAAAGCGATAGCTAATTTCAGACAGCGATCCCAGCTTGATGAAAGGGGGAGTCTAACGAGGTTAGAGCCAGAGAAAGATCCTGGTGCAACATTCAAAGGGAAGTGATGATGCTGAAGAAGAGAAAATAGAGTTTGAAGGATTCTTACAATGGAGAATATTTTGGAAAGATAGAAAAGACCGATCAAGACCGAAGAGTTGACATGCTGAAGACTCGTACCGAAGACTCGTCAACATCCGAGGGGGAGTCTGTTGGTGCATACGTCTGTCGACTTCATCTTCGTTCGAGTCTTAGAAGAGTATTGAAAGATCAAGGCATGTTATACGAAAAAACTGTAGAAAATAGGTTAGAGAGTAATTTCGCACGAAATTACAGGATGTAATTTCGTACGAAATTACATGGTGATTTCGCTTGAAATGGTAATTTCGCATGAAAGTAATTTCGTGTGAACATTTCATGTGAAATTACACTGCCTATATATATGTGCTTGGTCTTGTCATTTGGCACGAAATTACGAAGGTGTATTCTGGAGCCGAAGTGCTGCCGAAGTGTCTCCGTGCTGTAAATCTTTGTCAGATCAATAAACAAGACAGTTAATAGTGATTCTAGTGTTATACAAGCTAAACGAAGACTGAATCAATGAATTCCGCATCTGATTTTGTCTAAGAACTCTTCTGAACGACTCGTTTGGTCGGCAAAACGATCCTACAATAAGTACCATATTGCTATACTAATATAGAGAAAAGAAATTACGTTTCGATCGGATGTTTTAGTCCATGGTGTTTTGTCTATGTTGTTTTACTTGTATAGTGATTCAAGACGTTGTGTTTTACAGTAAAACACCACGAAGGTATATAAGACACCATAACATTGCAAATACCATTGAATTCAGCAAACTACTTCCAGTAAAACACCATGAACGTATATAAGACACCATAACATTGCAAATACTATTGAATTCAGCAAACTACTTACAGTAAAACACCATGAACGTATATAAGACACCATAACATTGCAAATACCATTGAATTCAGCAAACCACTTATAGTAAAACACCATAAATGTATATAAGACACCATAATATTGCAAATACCATTGAATTCAGCAAACTACCAATATCTTATGCGAAAACACCATGAAACTAAAATAAAACACCACAGAAAACAAGACACTATACATGTATATAAAAACACCATTCCATTAGCAATTAAAAAATATCATTATATTCAACAAGCTAACCTTTTCCTTTTTACAAGGCACCATAACCTGTTTTGAATTTCTAAAATAAAATACCATAGAAAACAAGATTGAAAGATTGAATATAAATGGTATTTACAATGTTATGGGGTCTTATATACGTTAATTACGTTTTATTGTACAACATAACGCCTGGAATCACTATAGAGTTAAAAAAAACATAGACAAAACACCATGGACCAAAACATCAGATCGAAACATAATTTTTTTCTCTATATAAGTATAGCAATATGGTACTCATATTAAACTCGTTATTATTGTGTAATTTGTTTAAAAAAAAGTTGCGTATAAAAAGTTATTGACGTTTAAAAAAGATGGGGGACTTGCATGTGCATGCAAGTAATTGCATGTGGGGTTTTGAATTTTATCTTTAATTAACTTTTTTTATTAAATTACTTAATTGCCCTTATTCTAATAAATTAAATAATGGAATGTGTACCCTTCATGTTCTTTCTTATCTTTCTCACAAATTTCATTTTTTTACAGGATCCTAGACCTATCTATACTATATTATAATGCATGAGGGAGTGGTATTTTAAGATACCCAAAAAATAAGAACTCCCCCCCCCCTTTATTTATAAAAAGACCCCTAAAATGAGGGTAGTTTGGTCTTTTTAATACTATTTATTTTTTAGCCCCTAAACTAATTACATCTGAAATCCCTAAGTTTTAACAAAATTATAGAGAATTAGTTACATTTTCCCCCCTCCACAACAAACTTATAATTCTTTTACGTATTCTTATCATATCTTATTAACTATAATGTTTTTAATAAAAACCAAAGATAGCATGACGACCTATACATTTATGTCGACGTTTCGGTAGTTGTCTTGTTCAGTATCGACGTACGGATTAAAAGGTACAAGTAGATGATGCCTTAGTGTACAAGTGATCATTGCAAAGAAGTAGAATAAGTAAATCAATAAACTTTATGTAATCATTTTAAAAGTTAAATTTATTGATTCTACCATTATCAAATAATTGTGTTATGTTTGTATTTGATTTCTAGAAACCGTAAAATGTAATATAGTAAAGATTCATTGACTAAATATTAGTTATATTATAAAACTCTAACAACCTACGTGAACATATCGGTTTTGTATAGATATTATTTGACAAAGTAAAAAATGACTAGATATATGCTATTTATTAGCTTTTTTGACTCACTTAAGAATAAATATTCTGATTTTATATAGATATTATTTGAAAAAGTCAAAAATTGACTAGATATATATGCTATTTATTAGCATGAGTTTGACTCATTTAAAAATGAATATTTCCCCACATGTTGGTATAGATATAATAACAAACTTTCTATGAAAAAGGATGGCAAAAAATTAAGTGGGAAACAATTTTAAAATCTAGAAAGTCTTTACACTATAAGTCTATATACTTGGTTAATATGGCCATTTAAGTATTTAACCTATTTTCAACATGTAAAAGCATTCCACGTATGTAGTACACACATTTCAAACATCAAATGTTGAAAGACATCTAAAATTCATATTTCAGTTACTTTTCAACATGTGCAGTTTCTTCTCTTTCTCAGTCTTAAAAGCAGATTTCAAATTTCCAAATTCTCTTCTCTCACTCTCTCAAATTCCTTCCACATGCTCAAAATATGGCAACGACTTTCATGGTTTGTGGTTTTTGCGCGGTGTTAGATCTAGAGTATCGTGGTGGTTGAACAATGGAGATGGCGGAAAGGTGAAGATGATGTCGAAGATTGAAGATGAGGTTTTTCCAAAACTGATTTATTTGAAAATGTTCGCCACAAACGATGGTTCACAGAGCGGCCACCGTTAATTCAGTTGAGTTTCATAATTTTTCTTCATAATAAATTTTGAACCTTTTCATCTCAACTGAAACCCTAATCTGTGTTTTGCGATTTATTTACTTCTGTTTCTGTAACAACCCTCGGTAAAACCAACACTCTCATAATATTTCCGACACCTTAGTATATTGTAAAAAGTCCCAATATGTCTTATAATACACCCCGTATGTGAAAACCGAGCCCGAAATATGTTATAACATATAAAATAAATTAAAAACAATAAAAATTAAGCTGAGGCGAGCCGCGTAGGACCTCACCTCAAGCTTACGCAGGCGGTATCAAGGTGGATACCGGATGTCGTTGATTTCTTTAGTTCAAACGGGCCGCGTAGACCCCATCTTAATCTAACGCGGGCCGCGAGAGATCAACAACGCAGAGACACCCTGAGCTGACACGTGTCGACATTGTGGCGGGTCTAGATCAAGACCGTGACAAGCTATATGTTGACCGGGTGTTGACGCGGGCCGCGTAAGGCTTTGCCTTACCTTACGCGGGCCGCCTGAGAGTCAATATCAACAACTATATAAAGGAGGCCTCGGATCTCATTTCAGTTCGTTCATTTCTCAATTCTCAATCTCACTTTCTGAATTAGAGGCATTATAGACGGGTATTATACCCCTAATTAGCGAGGTTTTGCTCCGTTGTAAGTATTATAACCCCGGTTTCATAGTAGATACGCTGCCCGATTGATTTAGGGTTCCGTAATAACTGTCGTGGTTCTGCCCGACGTAGTTATTGGAATGCCGTCTGGGGAGGGTATCATTAATAATTTCAAAGGGTTATGATACTAACCAATGTACATTTCTATAAATTATAGATTATATCCAGGAAACCCTTTCGCGAAGTCTAAGATAGAATGTGAGTTTATCCACTTTTTGTTAACCTTTTTGGAATACTTTACAAAACCTTAATTGTTTAACAATATGATTAAGCGGTGATTGAGTCTTTGTAGTTCTTCAATTACTGCAGGTATTATGGGGTTTTGTATACAAAATTTATTACTACTTGCGAGTAGTAAGTCATTACGACAGTACGTTACAATTGGACAATGAGTTAGCCAATGTGTAACTTGACTATAGCCATAGATCCGGTCGAGTGGCAAATATTGAATGAGTAATTGTGTAGAAATAAACAATGTGATCGCTCTCAATACTGTTTTAATTGATAAAATGTTTCTTGATTAAAATGGGATTCACTCACCAGTATTTCCGACTGACAAGTGTTTTTAAAACGCGTTTCAGGTAACACAATGTGACAGCCAATTAGTAAAAAGCCAGCTGGAGAGCACTGAAGGGTTGGGAAAAATATGGCTATAAAAGTTACCTAATAAATGATGTTTTAAATTCCATAAAATAGGGTTTGTCCCTATAAATGTATTGTAATAAGAAACTTGGGTTTTGCCCATGTTATTATTAATATCGAATATGGTGGTTTTACTCTGATAAACATTTCCTAACTACGGTCCTGATGTAATTTCCGCTGCAAGATTAAATAGCTGATACCACCACAAATCTAAGCTCGCGTCCGCCCGTTCCCGGGACAGATAAGGGATCGGGGGTTGCGACAGAAGGTGGTATCAGAGCCTAGCCACTGGTCTGAGCCAAAGAAGTGTTCTGCTGACACTTAAATTCTAAATTTTGTGTTAGGAAATAAATTACGGAAATACGTGCATAACTATAATTATTTGTTATGTGTTATTTGACTATTTGTTAGTTTACAGTATGAGTGATCAAGGACCCTCAGACATGAATCATCAGTTGTCTGAATCACCTAGGAGTGAAGGTACCTCTTCACAGCCTGCCCTCTCTGGGTATACTGCTGATCAAGAAGAAGGAATATTTGCCTTTAGAGCTCAGTCGGAGGAGCCATTTCCTAAGAAACGAGGATGGTTCAGTAAGGAAGCTTTTGCTCATAGGAAAAGAATGCGAAAGTTGCAACAGCAAAGAGTTTTAGCGGCTGCTAAGCGAGAGACAGATGCCCATACCCAGGATATGCTTGATAGAAGCCTAGCTAATTTCCATATCCTAGCTACAACTGCTGCTGATCCAAGTCTGGAACAACTAGTAGCCCCACAACCACAAAACCCAGAACAACCCATGGAGATAGAAAATCCTGACAACCAAGTGGAGATGCATGACTTTAACCCAGAAGAAATCCCTAGGGTACCTGCACCAAACCCCCTAGACCCAAATTACGACCCCTGGTGGGACGACAATAGGGACTTTGTGCAACGTTACCCTATCCAGGAATACCCACCCATACAGAACATAGAAGCCTACCCAGGTATGGACCCTTTAGATCCCTATTACCAAAATGATTATATTAGGGAAATTTTGGAAGATCCTTACCGATTTCAGGCACTTTCACCCCCATATCAGGAACCCGCACCCCAGATTCCAAACCCAGTCCGAGAACCTGCACCCCCAATGAGTGCAGAAAACGTCCAAGAACTTAGGACTTTCGGGGAGGAAATTTTAGAAAGCAGTGAGAGGATGAGACAGGTGGGAGAGCGTCTCGTATGGAAATACGATGAGCGCAATATGGATTTTTGGATAAATCCATATCCGTGAATGTGAGAATGGAGGAAATGGTAGTAGTAATAATAATAATAAAATAAAATATGTGTGTACGGATGCATATTACTATTAGTGTAATTCTGTTTCTGTTAGTATTGTAATTTTATTTCAGTTCTAGTATGTAAGAGACGCATAGTATATGAAAATAGAGTACAAGTCGCAATGATCGACGTTTTTGGCTAGATTGCGTGTCATGTGATTAACTATATACTTATTATCTTATGATATTAATACGGGGTAAACGTTTAAAATTCAGATGGCCGACGAAGGAAATCAAGGAAATCTGAATAACGATGACCAGAGTAACATTAACGTGGTTAATGAGAATCCAAGTATCAATAAAAATGGAAACCAAATGGATAATAGTGTTGTTCAACATATAGTGGCACAAGGAATCATAGATGCCATGCCATTTATTATTCAAACTATTCAAGAAGCGAATAATAAAAGTAAACATAGCAGTAAGCGACCAATCGAACCAGAAAACAGTGTTAACAATGGACCTGTACTTCAATTGCCTATTCCCAAAAGGAGAAGAACCGTGCCTTACGGTTGTTCTTATAAAGAATTCTGGTCTTGTAAACCAATGGAATTCTCAGGCAACGAAGGGGCCATTGCAACCCTACGCTGGATAGAGAAAACTGAGGCAGTCTTAAGGATAAGCAAATGTGCTGAAGAAGATAAGATATTGTTTGCTTCTAATCTGTTTAAGAATGCAACACTAGAATGGTGGAGCACTATCCTTCAATCAAGAGGAAGTGATAGAACCTATAATATGGAATGGGAAGAATTTAAGAACAAGGTAGAAAGGAAATTTTGCCCACCCAATGAAAAAGAACAGATAGCAAACAAATTCCTAAACCTTAGAATGACTGGTGTAGATAGTAAGGGATACACCAAAATATTCTTCGAATATGCTAGAATAGTGCCAACTCTTGCTTCACCAGAACCAGTGTTAATCTCCCGTTACATCTGGGAATTAATCGGAGAGATTAGACATGTAGTCAAGGCAGCTAAACCTCAAACCATAGAAGAAGCTGTAGAACTAGCAAATACCTTGACCGATGAATTAGTCCGTACCCGAGAAGAGGATCAAAGAAGGAACCTAACCCAGAAGCTCACACAAGAATTTCGTTCTGGAAATTTTAATCATGGGAAAACTATAGGTTCTACCTCTGCACCTTACTGTAGGAATTGCAAAAGAAAGCATTCAGGAAGATGCTCCATATACTGTAACTTTTGCAAAATATCGGGACACAAGGAAGAAAATTGCAGGAAGAAAGCTAACATCTGGATATGTTATAACTGCGGAGAACAAGGCCATATCAAGCCTAATTGCCCAAAAATAGCTCCAGCAGTGGAAAACAAGAATACTAAAAATGCTAGAGCATTTGTTTTGACTGCAGATGAAGCTAAGATGATTCCAGATGTCATAGCTGGTACGTTTTTAGTTAATGATATTTTTGCTAAAGTATTATTTGACTCTGGTGCGAACCAAAGTTTTATTAATACATCATTTTGCAAATTTCTAAATCAGTCATTAACTAAACTACCACAAGAATGTCTAGTAGAGACCGCTAATGGAGAAACCGTTAGGATTTCTGAAATCTTGCAGGGGGCAAGAATAGAGATTTTAAATCAGAAATTTATTGCAAATCTTTATCCTATGAATCTGGCAGGATTTGATGTTGTTTTAGGAATGGATTGGTTAATAGCCAATAGAGCCAGTATTCTATGTGATCAAAAGTCAATTCAAGTAAATTCACCAAAAGTTAAAACGATCACAATTAAAGGAGATAAACCCTCTAGGTCTACTAAGTTCATCTCTGTGATGAAAACTGCAAGTTATATAAGAAAAGGTTCTATAGTGTATTTGATTTCCATAATCACTAACACTAAAGGAAAAGATTTAAAAGATATTCCAGTAGTATCTCAGTTTTCAGATGCCTTTCCAGAAGAATTACCAGGACTACCGCCAGACAGAGAAGTTGAATTCAGAATCCATCTACTGCCAGGAACAACACCAATTGCCAAAGCACCTTATCGTTTGGCACCAGCCGAAATGCAAGAATTAAAGAAATAATTAGAAGAATTGTTAGAGAAAGGATTTATACAACCAAGTTCGTCACCTTGGGGAGCGCCGATACTATTTGTTAAAAAGAAGGACCGATCAATGCGTATGTGTATTGATTACCGTGAATTAAACAAAGTCACGATTAAGAATCGGTACCCATTACCGAGAATCGATGATCTGTTTGATCAACTACAAGGGGCTCGATTTTTCTCTAAAATCGATTTAAGGTCAGGATATCATCAATTAAAGGTACAGGAAGAGGACATTCCTAAAACCGCATTCAGAACGAGGTATGGTCATTATGAATTTACTGTCATGCCATTTGGTTTAACCAATGCCCCAGCTGCATTTATGGACATGATGAACCTGTGACAACCCTCACCAAACCAGGTATCCGTACGAACAAATTAATATTTAATTACTGCTTAATTACCGTGCTTGCTTGCAACTGTGATTAAACTGTTTACTGATTTCTGATACATACATACACATAGGGGTGTTCATGAACCGATCCGATCCGAGCGAGGGTCTGCTCGAGATCGGATCGAATTACAACCGATCGGATCGGTTCGGTTCGAATTTATAAAACCGAGCATAAAAGTGGTGCTCAGGATCGGTTCGAATTTAAATCGATCGGATCGATTTCGATCGGTTTCGCTCGGTTTATCTCAACACCTAAATTAACAAATGTGCAGCAACAACAAAAACTGAAATCATGACTTAAGTAAAACATGTCCAACCTTTCTAGGCTGCATTAAACTAAATCAAAAGCAATACATAATTGAAATCAAGATCCTAAAAATGTTACAATATCGAATCCAAAGCATAAAATATAGTGCGAAACACAAATTGAAATCTAGCTCAAAAGCCATAAACATCTTCTTAAAGCTTGGTCATCTCCATCCACAAAATTCCACTTCAAATCACCATTTATTGGGTCGTCCTCTCCATATCAGCAACACCCGATTCACCATTTATTGGGTCGTCCTCTCCATCAGTCAAGTCAACATGAGCAGCCGGATTCTCGTTTGATTCTTTACAAGAAGACATCCTACCAAAACAGAAACGAAACAATATAAAGAAACAATATGGTTAACAGAAGCAGATTTAACGATATGTTGCAAACATATATACAGAAACAGAAACATATATGCAGAAACAGAAACAGATATTGAAGAACAACCATGAAGTCCCCTGTTACAAATTATGAACTGTCTGGGATTGCTAATTAAAACTGCTAATCTGATTGTTTAGGAGTGAAATAACTACTATGTAAGAAATTTCCAAAACTAAGAATAAATTGTAATTGTAGAATGGAGATTAACTAACCTGCCAGTTTGGAAACTCCTTTGCTAATCTCCGAGCAAATGTTCCTGATATACAGAAGAGAGCATCATCAATCAGACTTCAGATCAGGCTAGGTAGAAGAGTAGAACTAAGAGGAAAACTAGAACAAATGAACAAACATAATAAAGCCATATGTCTATATTCATACCTAAATTACAAACAAGTACAGCAGAATTACTACTTCCCCAAACCGCTGAGAAATCAGCAGACGCTGATGCTGCTGCACGCTGAGAAATCAGCAGACGCTGATGCTGCTGCACGATATGTTGCAGAAATTTGGGTCGATGATTGTCCGATGACCCTTGAGAGCGGCGACTGAACTGATTGTCCGAAGACCTTGAGAGCGGCGATGAATGAGTAATAGATTTAGGGTTTGAATTTTATACTATGGCTAATGTTATTTGGGCTAGTAATTATTTTGGGCATGTAATTATTTGGGCTTGTAATTATTTGGGCTAACTTATTTGGGTTTTAATCTACAATATATATATTTATATATGTATATATATATATTAATTATTAATAAAAATAATTCGAGCGAAACCGAGCGATCGTCGACCGAGCGGAGCCTTGCTCATGCTCGGATTGAATTTGAATCGAACCGATCCGATCGGCTCATTTACAAACTGAGCGGGAATCGAACGAGCATTTTTCGAGCATTTTTCGAGCGATCGTCGAGCGATCTTCGATCGTCGAGCAGTTTGGACAGCCCTACATACACATGCATCACATTTTATACTGTCACTCTATTATTTTTACACAAACATCAGTGACAACCTAGATGCACAAAAAGCACAGTGAACACACTATATGGATAACCCAGTAAACATGCTGACATAGCCAGCATCAGACAATTACTGTCTCTGAGGCCATCATGGGCCGGGAATAGTTTACTACACTAGTAGGGGGTGTAGGGAGATGAGGATTGTAGAACTGCGTCACTAGGTGATATTTATAGTGACCGGATGTGCCTAAAACGTACTTTAAGAACAAAATTCTGCACTTTCATATAAAATTCAACTTTTTTAGCTAACTAGTAAAGTGCCAAAACACGAGAAAAATAAAACTAGACACTTTCCAAAGTGTCGGGAATTTATTGTGTCACTAAAAATAATATTAACGAAACTTTAAATACTTATTTAGCACTGTAACGGATCAGTATCCAATCGAACAACCGGACTTAACCCGGAACATAAAAATATTGTCATTGACACTGTTTTTTTTTCTTTTCTGAGCCAGTTAGGGTCCCCGAATACCCTAACACCCGTTACAAAATACTACACACTAGTAACTTAATTTAATTTCCTAATTTACTAGCTAATACTTAACTAGTTAGTTGAAATCCAAACTATTAACCCCCCCCCCCTTGCAACCGAACGGTCCCCCTTAGGGGGGGACACCACCCTTACAAATTTGATTATTTTATTACAAGTTGTCTAATATCTTCCATACATGTAATACAATGGATAATAGTGAAGGATGAATTAAAATAATGCTTAGTGGGTAACCACTTTCAATCACCAAAAGACATCACAAAAATTTCTTTCTTTCCCTCCATGTGTTCAGCCGTAAGCTCACCCACACTCCCATTTCTTTGATTATTTTATGGATTCATGTTGGATATCAAGATAACATTTTACATATTGGGTATTGTTAAAATGGGTTTATAAATATACATAATGGTTATCCATTCTCTTTCATCAAGCATAACATCAACAACAAAGTTCTTTCTTCCTCCTTCCATACATCACGGCCGAACACCACCACTCCCATATCTCCATCATCAAGCTTCATTCTAACTATTTCTCATATACTCAAGGATGCAAGAGGTCATACAAACAAGCTCGGTGCTTTCGAAAGTCCAAGAACTGCTCTAGATTTCTTTTATCCACCTTGTTTCGCCTTGTTTCTTCCCTAGCCTCGAGCTAGTAGTAAGTGACTCTAAACACACTTTTGATCTTGTCTATAGTGGTTAATAAGAAGTTTAACGGTTAAAATTCATGTTCATGCGAAAAACAAATTAAAAGTCTTATAAAAATGATGAACTTGTTGGATAAAAGAAATGTAATGGTGTAAAACTTGTTTTGTTATGATTATTTTGTGTTGTTTGATGCTGGTAGTAGAACAGATCGTCATCTAACCGGACTAGGTCATGTTCATGAAACATGAACTAGTGATAGGTTAAGTGTAAAAATGGTAAAGATGATGAACTCTACTACTTATAAACATGAACTTGTGTAAAAACGGTTTTTCTTATAAAATAGAGTTCTAAACTAGTAGATCTAAAGATCAACAAGTGGTATTTTCGAAGGACCAAGTAAAATATATACAAGTCTTATTTTAAGTCAGATCTTTCATAAACTAGAGGTGTTTTTGTGAACAAACGAGTGTGTGGACACTTGTGTAACAAAAGTTTTAACAAAGAAATAATTTTCATAAATACCGACTAGAAGTTGTAAAAAAATTACATATTCTTTAAAAATAATGTTTTCAAGAAACAAAAGTTATTTTTAAAGAGGACGAGGACTACAAAAAAATGATGGAAAGATTACTACACATTTTTACACAACTTGCAAGTTCATGTGTTTGCGAGTCATACCTATTTTGACTAGTTTGATATTGGAAAATTATATATTGATGACTGAAAATTGATTGATTGAGTTGTTAAAAGAAAATGATACGCTTGTAAGCGTGGCCACCTCCAGTTACAAAGGAAACTCTGGTGAAATTTTTCCAGAAAACAACACTTAGAAATATTTTTGAAACAGGTGTTATGAATATATTTTTGGACTTGTTTTCCAAGTAAACTTCGCCATGATTTTTGTTATAAAACGACCAAGTATTCGGAGGTGGATTTTTGGTAAACAAAACTTACTAAATATATATTTAGAATATATATTTCATAATAAAACACTTGCGTGATTTTATGATTATTTTGTGAACTATATATTATTTTTAGAGTAAAAATAATATAACTTGAAATATTAAGAAGTTACGACTCCAAAATAATACCAACGCCGTCACCAATGAATATTTAAGTTACACCGGTATTATTATTACCACCCGAACTTTACAACGTAACTTATGTATTTTCGGAGAAATACTCTTGAAAGAGTATTTTGATAAAAGTATTATTTTGGGAATTACATGATATAAAATATAACATTTTTGGGAAACATATGTATATTTTGGAAATAGAATATTTTAGACAAGTATATTTTATTAAGTGAGACTTTATATATTTTTGGAATCACAAAAGCGCACATGTATTAAAACCCCCATCCTTGGGAAGGAATATAACTATAAGATAATTACGAAGTGTAAACACGAAATAGTTGCCTAACTGTTTCCCAAACACTTAGACCTTAAGCCAAGGCACGGCCATGTCTAATAGAAGTTAGTACGTGTAGGTCGTCACGCAACAGGTTACTTTGGGACGGACTACTTCGAGACGCACTTCAGTGAGTTCATGTCCCCCTTTTCTCTTAACTGTTTTCAGTTTTTATACTTCGGGGGTGAAATACGTGTTACAATTATTAAGGACATTTTTATACACGGTATGGTTAGCTTAAGGAGGGTTAGGACGTACAGATCATGTGAGTGGGTAGGTGGAACTAAAGGCCATTAATCCTCGTTGTAGGACCGAGGGACATTAGTGATAGATCTATTTGGGTGTAGCGAGCCCCACTCCTGAGTCCGCAGGGTGGACCAGGTGGTGACTAAGTGCCCGACGCATAAATCCGCTAGGGTTGAGTCTTCCTGCATCACTTCACACATATCATTGGCTTTGCAACCCAATGGTGATCTCTTCTTTTTCCTTATTGCTACATACCAGGGACATTTTTACATCGGGACGTACTTAAACAATTTTTACATCGGGACGTACTTAAACATTTTTACATCGGGACGTACTTAAACATTTTTACATCGGGACGTACTTAAACATTTTTATATCGGGACGTACTTAAACATTTTTACATTGGGACGTACTTTAAAGGTTTTACATACTCACTTTCACATGAACTCGCTCAACTTTATGTTGACTTTTCAAACTACATGTATTTCAGGAAACTAACGGATCTGGCACGGTATGCACTTATTTTCAAGCTGCGTTTGAATAAAGAAGTCATCCAGGGTTTAGAAGGTGTAACCCCATCCTGGACGGGTTACATATACTTAAAACTAGTATCGTTTAAAGTCTTTTGCTAAGTCTTTATGAACTCAATTAAATCAAGTTAAGATTTGTAACTTATTTTGTGATTGTTGAAAATGGGATTTTTCTAACTTTATTAATGGATTAATATCACATGTTTTTATCATATAGTATGGTTATGATTGTTGCTATGGTATTAAGAAGTCACACCAAATAAACCCACGCTTCCGCAAAGCCAGGGTGTGACAGCTTGGTATCAGAGCCTCGATCATAGCGAACTAGGATTCTTTCTCGAGTCTAGACTATGATCATCAGGGCTCTCACGAAAATGTTTTCAAACACTTTTACATTGCATACACTATACGTCCAGATCCAGGGAACAGACCCTTTTACAAACAACAGGCACAAATACACTTTTCCAAATTTAAATTTATAGCTCAGTCGGGGAGACTGAGGGAGTCCAGCCGGGGAGACTTGGGAGAAATTAGTTCGAGAGACCAGGAGAAATTAGGTCGGGAGACTAGGAGAAATTAGGTCGGGGAGACCAGGAGATTAGTCTGAGAGACTGGGAGATTTTAGTATGAGAGATTGAGAATTCAATCTGAGAGGTTGGGAGATTTTAGTCTGAGAGGCTGAGAGGATAGTCTGGGGAAGACTAGGATGATTACATGCTGCTTAGTTGATGATTATTATTATACGTGCACATGTGGTGAATATTTGCATACACTAATCGTTAATAACTACTATGGGTATACATGTTATGACTATTATGTACCGGCACACATGTCACTCTATTTAGAAAGCGAGTTATCAGACATTGATAACCCCACGGCCACCGCCACGGATAAGGAGACTGCATCTGCGCCAGAGATATTTACGGCAGACACTGAGAGTGATCCTGATATGCCGACCAAGGACAAGGATGACTTCCAACAGTCCGTGCTACCAGATTTTGGTGATACTTCACCTTTGCTGATGGTTTCTCTGACACGAATCTTTCTGTCACTCTTGTTTCAATCCATGACCACTCCATCACTGGTCATCCCAATGATGGGCACACCATGGCTCCAATCCTCGATGATGCGCCTCCTGCGGACATCTCTACTGAAGGTTGGCTACTCGATAAACAATATATGACTACGTTGGCATGCATATCGATGGTCCTCCTGCCGACCCCCATGACGATAGAAAACTAGACAAGGACACTGTTACTAACTTCACTTCTTAAGACCCCTGTTAACAAGCCATCCTCTGATTCTAGCATGCATTCAGACTCCTTTGAGTCTGTGATACCTGCAACCTTACAAACCGCTGGAGTACAGCATTCTACCACTAACACCAGACGACGAAGACATGGCTGCTGCACTATCACCTGCTCAAGGTACCACACCGTTACACGACCCAGGGCCTGCTACTGAGCTAGCTTCTGCACCTTTTGAGTCAGCCTAATGTTGCAACTACTGGTCCTACACCCTTGCTCGATTGTGACCCTGATACTTTTGGTTTACTAGACATTGCACCCCTACTATCTAACCCATTACCAGCACCTGACAATCTCCTTATTGGTTGAAACGTTTGTTCTTGCATCCATAACCGCTGATGTTGCTCCTTTTTCCTATGGAGACCGACGCCCATTGCACTGGCATACTTATCGTTTCTTTTCCGGACTTGCCCGTACCCCGGAAGAGTACTCCAGGTCGGCACCAGCATAACGATCCGTTTTGCTACAACAGCATTTTCTACGGCCCTACAGGCCGCACCGTTAACTCCTTTCACCCCTACATCGCTGTACGAGCCGATTGGATGGGTCCTATAATACACTATGCAGATTTTAGACCCTTACCATTCCTCACGTTGTGGAGGCCACATACGAGATGAGTTGCTCCTGTAACACCAACTACAGTTTGAGGATATGAGTCGCAGAACGTTGGAGCTTGAGCTGACACCACAATTGGCAAGACCAAATGCAAAGCATTACATAACCGAAAACATGATTTAAGTGACTACATCACAAGACAGCATATTGCCTGAAAAGTTTATGTAAGACACCCCGTCCTCCACCCTGTCTATTGCCAGCATACTTTGATTCGTCACGTACATCAAGGTTCCTTTTGCGCTCTCGACCGTTGCTATTACACCGTTCCCAGGATTCTGATACTTATTTCTTTACTATCGAGCGGCAGAACAGATAATTACTTCAACGTATATACAAGCTCGAGGAGGGACTCACACATGTTAACAGTTTACTTTTCTTCCCCCCTCCTCCTCAGTCACCAGTATAGTTGATTTCTGGATTATGCGGATTGCATTACACTTGGGCAAAGACACTAATGATAAGCCGGGATTGCGGAGATTTTTGAGGACCACTTCTGATTACAAAATTTTGATGCACTAATATACTTATTGGACAAGGGTAGGGTGACCCTGTGTCCCTTTCGATGTGATACACTTTGTTAGACACAGTGATTGTGGCCGAAGGGTAATGAAAGCCCAAACACCTTTAAACATGCGACAACACTTTGTGGCCAATAACCAATGAAAGCTCAGTCGCTAGGTCTTCGCTAAGCACGTCATTGATCTGTGTGTGTGTGCTATAATTATAATACTACGTGCTTACTTGCTATGCTCTCATTAAACATAATTACCAAATTACTTGGTTATACTATGATTATACCATTATTTGATTGGTTGATATGGTAACCTGTTATGTGTATGTACTTATAACCACTAAACAGCCAAATGCACGCACGAAGCAAATTAGACCTGACCTAACCGACCTTCTTCTAGGAAGATGTCGACTCAAGGGAACACCGATATCAACAACCCTCTACCGACAACAGAGGCAGAAATGCAAGAGCGCCTCTTGCAGTTCATCCCACGGTACGAGGCCCTTCGCTCCGAACACAGCGGAAGTACCTCGGGAATTAACCCACCCAACGGCTGCACCTACAAGCAGTTCTTGGACCACAAACCTCGAGAGTTCGACGGCACTGGGAGTGCCTTAGCCTTCGTGCGCTGGGTTGAAAAGACAGATTCTGTTTTACGATTGAGCAAATGTGACCCCGAACATCAAGTCAAGTATATAACTGGACTATTGATGGATGAGGCTCTGTCATGGTGGAACCATCAAGTTCGGACAATGGGCGAGACCGCTGCGTATGCTATGACGTGGGACGAACTGAAAGATCTGATGCGTAAAAGATATTGCTCGAGGGCAGAAGTCCAGAAGTTGGAAACAGAACTGTGGAACTTGAAAATGGAAGGACCAAAGATAGCGGAGTATGTGCAGAGATTTAACGAATTATCACAAGTTGCCTTACTCCTGGGGGCACCAGAGTTTAAGAGAATTGAACAGTTCATAAGGGGATTGGCACCTCAGATTCTAAGCCTGGTAACAACATCAAAACCCTCAACGATCACCGAGGCTATCAACATAAGCATGGCACTCACGGAAGAAGCAGTTAGACGAGGAGAATTTTCCACTACGGAGAAGAAAAAGGAGACTGCTATAGAGGCATCTGGGGATAACAGGAGAAAGCTCGCAAATTTCAAGATGGTTACTCGGGTAAGTAACAAGAAGAAGGCCAAGAAGGGAAAAGATTACAAGGGTTTCCTACCTAAGTGCGACAATTTTTTACGTTATCATGTCAGGCGATGCAAATATGGAAATTGTGGTAACTGCGGCAAGGTGGGACATGTCAAGGAAACTTGTTGGCAAAATACTGAACATAGTAATGGGGGCCAGGACGGTAGTCAGAATCACGAAGGGGACAACGACAATGATAATCGTCGAGGCAGAATGAGTGATAAACAGAAACGTGCTCGAGGATGTTTAAACTGTGGAAGCAAGAAGCATTTAAGAAGATATTGCCCTAAAAACAATCAGGCGCAAGGATGAAAGCTCCCCCCGGAGCTAGGGAGACACGCCAAGAATCCAAGCATGGATATCGGTACGTCCTATATTACTCAATATTATGCATCTGTATTGCCAAATACTGTTGCAAATCTTACGATTCGCACCCCTAGAGTTCGAGAGTATAATTGGTTTAAGTAGCGAGAAAGTAGATATTCCGGTACCCATTAGGACTAGTTTAGGGGAAGCTAGTGGAAGCCAACACAGTAACTGGAATCGGCAAGGTAGAACCCGGGAAGCGTAAGATTACACTTGATCTACTGCCGGTGAATTTGGAGACTTCAGCAAGGTGGCTGGAGGGATTGGTTGACAAATGATCAGTAGGAGATTGATATCCGCACCATTATGGCGAACGAAGAAGTGATCTTGACTCATGAAGCGGGATACGCCTCTGCAAATTACAAATCGCTTGAAGGCACAAAGGATGTTGCGTAAAGAATGTGTTGTTTTCTTGGCTCATGTCGGGGACAAGGGAGCCGAAGGACTAAAGCCCGAAGATACCCCCGTAATCAGAGGATATCCTGAAGTCTTCCTCGAAGATTTGCCGGAATCGTCTCCTCAACGACTAGTCGAATCTCGCATCGATTCAAATCCAGGCACCACACCTGTAGTCGATGCACCGTAGCGACTTACATTTTCGGAGATGCAAGGATTGACAGTGTAGTTTCAGTAGTAAATAGAGAAGGAAGATAACAGACCAAAATTCCCTTTTGGGTAACCTCAGTTCCGCTCATCAAGAAAAAGGACGATGACTTTCAAATGATCGGAAGTCGGACAAGCTAGCCAACCAGGGTCGGTGGCTCTTGCTAAGGACTAACGAACTTCTTACATAACTGACTGTGAGGACCCAACTACTATTACACGACTGGTCGACAATTGAGCGTTGTTAGCAAGGAATTCAAGAAGAAAGTTTACCGGTGAAAATTGTGGGACAATGACTAGTTCTTAGACGTACACAAAAACGGTGTTTCCTACACAATGTATAAACCGGATCCACACGGGACACGAAATTTGGAGGATTTAGAAAACATATATTTAGGACCTTTGTGAACCCAGGTCCAAACTCGTAAGGGTTTTTATTTAGGAACCACATCTGTCAACTCAATCAACCATCATTAACCTGGCACATATGCCAGTTCTGTTGACCGAGCAGAGAGTACTTGGATTTCTTTTATTTCTGGCGAGTAGATGTTTGCATCTCTACTCCCCTTAACGGTAGTTGCATCACAATAATTTTCTCGCTGAGAGCGAACACACATTTGCTTCGATATCTGGTCATTTCTTCACTTTAGCAGATACTCGTTGTTCCTTTTCTTGGAAACTTACCTGACATACACGCAACATTTGCTACGCATGTGATTTCATTTTGAACAAACACTTCATTGGAATTTACATATTATTTTGCTAAACCTAATTACTGATTCCTGATTCGAGCAACCTACATTATTGTTATTGTTGGCTCTTTTGTTACCAAGCCAACACACTTTCTTGAAACCGCTTTCTTTCAAGTTACATTCATGGTTTATTTTGCTACCATGCCGAGAATTCCTTGTTGATACATACGTTTATTGCTGGGTTACGTTGAAACCAAGTTCAATGGCTTGAACTTGTCCAGTTCACAGGTTTAACTTGAAACGCTATATGATGTATTGGGAGCATCATATTCAACTATTTTTGCAGAGATTCTTTCATTTCGAATCGTAGTAGATTTGGTTGGTCTACGACTCCACTAAAACGTTTGATTTGTTTCGATACTTTGCGGTGATATTTTCACAAAATTGAAGCTTGCGCTAATTTGGTTACTCACTTCGTATACGGATTCAATTCCCTATTTAGTTGTTAACAATCCATTTGGGATCTTCACGATCAAAGCGGTCTCAACACAATTGTGTGTTAAGGCAATGGTACACATATTCAATTCATAAACGCAATGTACCTCCTAACGATTCTTTCTTTGTCAATCAAATGCCTTGCGATACTTATTACTCTTCATCTTCAATTGGAAACAGTGGTTCTTTGATGTTCCGTATTTAATTGGAAACTCTGTAACATGGTATAAGATTGCCTCAGTACACCTTCATTTAATTTCAAACGCGGTGAACTTGTTCAGTCACCACTATTATTGGGTAATGCCATTACGGCACCTTGTGGTGTCATCATAAACTCGTAGCTTGTGCTAATCATGGTAACCGTTTTACACGAGACCACACATACTTTTGTTTGATTTATCATTTAAACATTTTTGATGCAACTACGGGTCAAGACAATGATACACCAGATTCGCTTGTATTCCATTCGGTGTATCTTCACCATTCAAAAATGTCAACACACTAAACCTTACCAGACATTATTCAGGAGTTGACAGATCATTTTACTATTACGTTGAGTTGTTGCTTTTGAGTTTATATAGCGGGTGCTATGGTTTGTGAAAACTCGTTTGCATATTGCAACCGATCGTTTAAAAAAATCTTATTAGTCAAAACTCCACTTTTGTGGAACCCCTGCTAGCTGGATTACACTAGACTATACGTCAAATGCGTCTTGTACCTTTGACATCCAATGCTAGAAGCACACACCTTTCAACCCTAGGATTCGGGTTGTTATATATTCTTGGACTCACCTAATGTGAGTGATGTTTGTTTCGATTTGATGATTAACTACTTCGATATTATTCATATACATACGTGTGTGACTTAATCATAAGGAGTAAGGTAGTACAAATTTCGAGGACGAAATTTATTTAACGGGGGGAGAACGTGACAACCCTCACCAAACCAGGTATCCGTACGAACAAATTAATATTTAATTACTGCTTAATTACTGTGCTTGCTTGCAACTATGATTAAACTGTTTACTGATTTCTGATACATACATACACATGCATCACATTTTATACTGTCACTCTATTATTTTTACACAAACATCAGTGACAACCTAGATGCACAAAAAGCACAGTGAACACACTATACGGATAACCAAGTAAACATGCTGACATAGCCAGCATCAGACAGTTACTGTCTCTGAGGCCATCATGAGCCGGGAATAGTTTACTACACTAGTAGGGGCTGTAGGGAGATGAGGATTGTAGAACTGCGTCACTAGGTGATATTTATAGTGACCGGATGTGCCTAAAACGTACATTAAGTACAAAATTCTGCACTTTGATATAAAATTCAGCTTTTTTAGCTAACTAATAAAGTGCCAAAACACGAGAAAAATAAAACTAGACACTTTCCAAAGTGTCGGGAATTTATTGTGTCACTAAAAATAATATTAACGACACTTTAAATACTTATTTAGCATTGTAACGGACCAGTATCCAACCGAACAACCGAACTTAACCCGGAACATAAAAATATTGTCATTGACACTATTTTTTTTCTTTTCTGAGCCAGTTAGGGTCCCCGAATACCCTAACACCCGTTACAAAACACTACACACTAGTAACTTAATTTAATTTCCTAATTTACTAGCTAATACTTAACTAGTTAGTTGAAATCCAAACTATTAACCCCCCCTTGCAACCGAACGGTCCCCCTTAGGGGACACCACCCTTACAAATTTGATTATTTTATTACAAGTTGTCTAATATCTTCCATACATGTAATACAATGGATAATAGTGAAGGATGAATTATAATAATGCTTAGTGGGTAACCACTTTCAATCACCAAAAGACATCACAAAAATTTCTTTCTTTCCCTCCATGTGTTCGGCCGTAAGCTCACCCACACTCCCATTTCTTTGATTATTTTATGGATTCATGTTGGATATCAAGATAACATTTTACATATTGGGTATTGTTAAAATGGGTTTATAAATATACATAATGGTTATCCATTCTCTTTCATCAAGCATAACATCAACAACAAAGTTCTTTCTTCCTCCTTCCATACATCACGGCCGAACACCACCACTCCCATATCTCCATCATCAAGCTTCATTCTAACTATTTCTCATATACTCAAGGGTGCAAGAGGTCATACAAACAAGCTCGGTGCTTTCGAAAGTCCAAGAACCGCTCTAGATTTCTTTTATCCACCTTGTTTTCGCCTTGTTTCTTCCCTAGCCTCGAGCTAGTAGTAAGTGACTCTAAACACACTTTTGATCTTGTCTATAGTGGTTAATAAGAAGTTTAACGGTTAAAATTCATGTTCATGCGAAAAACAAATTAAAAGTCTTATAAAAATGATGAACTTGTTGGATAAAAGAAATGTAATGGTGTAAAACTTGTTAAACTTGTTTTGTTATGATTATTTTGTGTTGTTTGATGCTGGTAGTAGAACGGATCGTCATCTAACCGGACAAGGTCATGTTCATGAAACATGAACTAGTGATAGGTTAAGTGTAAAAATGGTAAGATGATGAACTCTACTACTTATAAACATGAACTTGTGTATAAACGGTTTTTCTTATGAAATAGAGTTCTAAACTAGTAGATCTAAAGATCTACAAGTGGTATTTTCGAAGGACCAAGTAAAATATATACAAGTCTTATTTTAAGTCAGATCTTTCATAAACTAGAGGTGTTTTTGTGAACAAACGAGTGTGTGGACACTTGTGTAACAAAAGTTTTAACAAAGAAATAATTTTCGTAAATACCGACTAGAAGTTGTAAAAAAATACATATTCTTTAAAAATAATGTTTTCAAGAAACAAAAGTTATTTTTAAAGAGGACGAGGACTACAAAAAAATGATGGAAAGATTACTACACATTTTTACACAACTTGCAAGTTCATGTGTTTGCGAGTCATACCTATTTTGACTAGTTTGATATTGGAAAATTATATATTGATGACTGAAAATTGATTGATTGAGTTGTTAAAAGAAAATGATACGTTTGTAAGCGTGGCCACCTCCAGTTACAGAGGAAACTCTGGCGAAATTTTTCCAGAAAACAACACTTAGAAATATTTTTGAAACAGGTGTTATGAATATATTTTTGGACTTATTTTCCAAGCAAACTTCGCCATGATTTTTGTTATAAAACGACCAAGTATTCGGAGGTGGATTTTTGGTAAACAAAACTTACTAAATATATATTTAGAATATATATTTCATAATAATACACTTGCGTGATTTTATGATTATTTTGTGAACTATATATTATTTTTAGAGTAAAAATAATATAACTTGAAATATTAAGAAGTTACGACTCCAAAATAATACCAACGCCATCACAAATGAATATTTAAGTTACACCGGTATTATTATTACCACCCGAACTTTACAACGTAACTTATGTATTTTCGGAGAAATACTCTTGAAAGAGTATTTTGATAAAAGTATTATTTTGGGAATTACATGATATAAAATATAACATTTTTGGGAAACATATGTATTTTGGAAATAGAATATTTTAGACAAGTATATTTTATTAAGTGAGACTTTATATATTTTTGGAATCACAAAAGCGCACATGTATTAAAACCCCCATCCTTGGGAAGGAATATAACTATAAGATAATTACGAAGTGTAAACACGAAATAGTTGCCTATCTGTTTCCCAAAAACTTAGACCTTAAGCCAAGGCACGGCCGTCCGTCTAATAGAAGTTAGTACGTGTAGGTTGTCACGCAGCAGTTTACTTTGGGACGGAGTACTTCGAGACGCACTTCAGTGAGTTCATGTCCCCCTTTTCTCTTAACTGTTTTCAGTTTTTATACTTCGGGGGTGAAATACATGTTACAATTATTAAGGACATTTTTATACACGGTATGGTTAGCTTAAGGAGGGTTAGGACGTACAGATCATGTGAGTGGGTAGGTGGAACTAAAGGCCAATTATCCTCGTTGTAGGACCGAGGGACATTAGTGATAGATCTATTTGGGTGTAGCGAGCCCCACTCCTGTGTCCGCAGGGTGGACCAGGTGGTGACTAAGTGCCCGACGCACAAATCCGCTAGGGTTGAGTCTTCCTGCATCACTTCACACATATCATTGGCTTTGCAACCCAATGGTGATCTCTTTTTTTTCCTTATTGCTACATACCAGGGACATTTTTACATCGGGACGTACTTAAACAATTTTTACATCGGGACGTACTTAAACATTTTTACATCGGGACGTACTTAAACATTTTTACATCGGGACGTACTTAAACATTTTTATATCGGGACGTACTTAAACATTTTTACATTGGGACGTACTTTAAAGGTTTTACATACTCACTTTCACATGAACTCGCTCAACTTTATGTTGACTTTTCAAACTACATGTATTTCAGGAAACTAACGGATCTGGCACGGTATGCACTTATTTTCAAGCTGCGTTTGAATAAAGAAGTCATCCAGGGTTTAGAAGGTGTAACCCCTTCCTGGACGGGTTACATATACTTAAACCTAGTATCGTTTAAAGTCTTTTGCTAAGTCTTTATGAACTCAATTAAATCAAGTTAAGATTTGTAACTTATTTTGTGATTGTTGAAAATGGGATTTTTCTAACTTTATTAATGGATTAATATCTCATATTTTTATCATATAGTATGGTTATGATTGTTGCTATGGTATTAAGAAGTCACACCAAATAAACCCACGCTTCCGCAAAGCAAGGGTGTGACAGAACCGAATATGTAAGCCATATTTGGATAAATTCATAATTGTATTTATAGATGATATTCTAATTTACTCTAAGAGTAAAGAGGATCATGCTAGACATTTACACGCACTTTTAACTTTATTAAGAAAGGAAAAACTTTATGCTAAGTTTTCCAAATGCGAGTTTTGGTTAGAACAGGTACAATTTCTTGGACACCTAGTCAATCATGAAGGAATTCATGTAGATCCAACAAAGATTAAGGAAATTACTAAATGGAAAACCCCTTAATCACCAACTGAGGTTAGAAGTTTCTTAGGATTGGCCGGTTATTATAGAAGATTTATTAAAGATTTCTCTAGAATAGCCATTCCTTTAACTAAATTAACATGTAAATCTGTTAAGTTTGAATGGGGATTAAAACAAGAAGAAGCATTTAGAATCCTAAAGCAAAGATTAACCCATACACCCATACTAGCGTTACCAGAAGGAACTGAAGACTTTGTAGTCTATTGTGACGCTTCTAAATTAGGTTATGGATGTGTATTAATGCAACGTCAAAAGGTTATAGCTTACGCATCTAGACAACTTAAGAATCATGAATAGAATTATTCAACTCATGATCTAGAACTAGGAGCTATAATTTTTGCTCTTAAAATTTGGAGACATTACCTTTATGGTAGTAAGTTTACCATATTCACTGATCATAAGAGTTTAAGGTATATTTTCAAGCAAAAGGAATTGAATATGAGACAAAGACCCTGGATGGAATTACTTAGTGATTATGATTGTAATATCCAGTATCATGAAGGAAGAGCAAATGTAGTAGCAGATGCTTTAAGTCGAAAGTATCATGAAAAGCCAAAAAGGGTACGTTCTCTTAAATTAAATCTGCAAGTAGATTTAAATGATCAGATAAGAGAAGCACAAGAATCAGTAATCAAGGAAGATACTGAAAAAATAAAAGGTATGCTAAAAAAATTAGAACAAGGAACAGATGGAATTTGGAGATTCCATGAAAAGAGAATGTGGATACCTAAATTAGGAAACCTACGTCATCGTATCCTAGAAGAAGCCCATAAGTCTAAATATACGATGCATCCAGGAAGTGATAAAATGTACCAGGATTTAAGGAAACATTTCTGGTGGATAGGAATGAAAACGGACATAGCAGCTTATGTTTCTAAATGTTTAACCTGTTCACAAGTCAAATTTGAACATCAGAAACCCTCAGGATTTCCACAACAATTAGAAATGCCAGTATGTAAATGGGAATTAATAACAATGGATTTTGTTACTAAATTACCCAAAACAAAGAAAAGAAATGATACAGTCTGGGTGATTGTAGATAGGCTAACTAAGTCAGCTAATTTCCTACCAATGAAAGAAACTTTTAGTATGGAACAGTTAGCTAAATTGTATGTAAATGAAATTGTTTCTTTACATGGTATTCCTTTATCAATTGTTTCTGATAGGGATAGCCGATTTACCTCTCATTTTTGGTCAAGTTTCCAACAGACAATGGGAACTAAGTTAAAACTAAGCACAGCTTATCATCCTCAAACCGATGGACAAAGCGAAAGAACAATTCAAACAATGGAGGACATGCTTAGAGCTTGTGTAATTGATTTCGGAGGTAATTGGGATGATCACTTACCTTTAATAGAATTTTCTTATAATAATAGTTATCACACAAGTATCAATGCTGCACCATTCGAAGCACTTTATGGACGTAAGTGTCGAACCCCAGTCTGTTGGGCAGAAATTGGGGAAAAGCAACTATCTGGACCTGAGATAGTGCAAGAAACAACTGACAAGATTATTCAAGTCAAGGAACGACTGAAAGCAGCACGTGATCAACAAAAGAGCTATGCTGATAACCGACGCAAACCATTGGAGTTTAAAGTAGGAGATAAAGTATTATTGAAAGTCTCTCCTTGGGAAGGAGTGGTAAGATTCATCAAAAGAGGAAAGCTAAGTCCCAGGTATATTGGACCTTTTGAGATTATTAAAAGAATAGGACTTGTAGCCTATCAGCTACAACTGCCAGAGGAAATGGCAGGTATACATGATGTATTTCATGTATCTAATCTCAAAAAGTGTTTATCTGATGAATCACTTATAGTACCTCTTAAGGATATAGAGGTAAATGAACAACTTAAGTTTGTAGAAAGGCCTCTACAAATTGAAGACAGGAAAGTTAAGAACCTCAAACATAAAAGACTAGTTCTAGTCAAAGTGAAGTGGGACTCCAAAGAGGACCTGAGTACACATGGGAACTCGAATCTGAAATGAAAAAGAAATATCCGCACTTGTTCCAGTAGATCTCAAGGACGAGCTCTAAAACAAGGTGGGGAGAATGTAACAACCCTCAGTAAAACCAACAGTCTCATAATATTTCCGACACCTTAGTATATTGTAAAAAGTCCCAATATGTCTTATAATACACCGTATGTGAAAACCGAGCCCGAAATATGTTATAACATATAAAATAAATTAAAAACAATAAAAATTAAGTTGAGGCGAGCCGCGTAGGACCTCACCTCAAGCTTACACGGGCGGTATCAAGGTGGATACCAGATGTCGTTGATTTCTTTAGTTCAAACGGGCCGCGTAGACCCCATCTTAATCTAACGCGGGCCGCGAGAGATCAACAACGCGGAGACACCCTGAGCTGACACGTGTCGACATCGTGGCGGGTCTAGATCATGACCGGGACAAGCTATATGTTGACCGAGTGTTGACGCGGGCCGCGTAAGGCTTTGCCTTACCTTACGCGGGCCGCCTGAGAGTCAATATCAGCAACTATATAAAGGAGGCCTCTGATCTCATTTCAGTTCGTTCATTTCTCAATTCTCAATCTCACTTTCTGAATTAGAGGCATTATAGACGGGTATTATACCCCTAATTAGCGAGGTTTTGCTCCGTTGTAAGTATTATAACCCCGGTTTCATAGTAGATACGCTGCCCGATTGATTTAGGGTTCCGTAATAACTGTCGTGGTTCTGCCCGACGTAGTTATTGGAATGCCGTCTCGGGGAGGGTATCATTAATAATTTCAAAGGGTTATGATACTAACCAATGTACATTTCTATAAATTATAGATTATATCCAGGAAACCCTTACACGAAGTCTAAGATAACAATGTGAGTTTATCCACTTTTTGTTAACCTTTTTGGAATACTTTACAAAACCTTAATTGTTTTATAATATGATTAAGCGGTGATTGAGTCTTTGTAATTCTTCAATTACTGCCGGTATTATGGGGTTTTGTATACAAAATTTATTACTACTTGCGAGTAGTAAGTCATTACGACAGTACGTTACAATTGGACAACGAGTTAGCCAATGTGTAACCTGACCATAGCCATAGATTCGGTCGAGTGGCAAATACTGAATGAGTAATTGTGTAGAAATAAACAATGTGATCGCTCTCAATACTGTTTTAATTGATAAAATGTTTCTTGATTAAACTGGGATTCACTCACCAGTATTTCCGAATGACAAATGTTTTTAAAACGCGTTTCAGGTAACACAATGTGACAGCCAATTAGTAAAAAGCCAGCTGGAGAGCACTGAAGGCTTGGGAAAAATGTGGCTATAAAAGTTACCTAATAAACGATGTTTTAAATTCCATAAAATAGGGTTTGTCCCTATAAATGTATTGTAATAAGAAACTTGGGTTTTGCCCATGTTATTATTAATATCAAATATGGTGGTTTTACTCTGATAAACATTTCCTAACTACGGTCCTGATGTAATTTCCGATGCAAGATTAAATAGCTGATACCACCAAAAATCTGAGCTCGCGTCCGCCCGTTCTCGGGATAGATAAGGGATCGGGGGTTGCGACAGTTTCAATGTCTTACCTTTCAATGGAGCAGCACAGCAACCATCGAAGATAGATCTGAAGTGTGTGTTGAAGCAAAACGCAAAGCTAATTTCATGTATAAATAGTCATTGTTCATCATCTGTTTGTTCTGAAAACATCGTTTCATTTTAACCTAGATCCCTATAAAGTATGTCGTCTTCTTGTTTATTGTTTCTTTGTGAGTTGTAATCGGAACAATTTTATAACCTGATAGAATATACTGTCTTTGGACATTTTATGCAGAACTTAAGAAAATGAAGATTAGATTTTTAGTAAACTTATTAACTACCAAAACTTTTTGCATTATGATCTTAACGTTTTCCATCTGATCGAACTATGCACACCACAATGAAATGGACTAATCGATTAATTTGTTTATGACATATATCCACCACAATAATGCTATATTATACGAACAAGAAAATTAGTAGAAACGAATACCGCAATCCAAATTGCCACCCGCGCCGCATCGCGCGGGCACCCTTCTAGTATATATATATAGGGATGAGTTAAAATGAGAACCACTACGAGTTGTGGGAACCGTGAGAACTTTTTGATCCGGCGCGAGTTGAGCCAAATTTTTTTTGCACAAATGTAGATGAAAACATTATAAACACATCTGTAAAAAAGTAAAAAAATTGTCGACTCGTTAGTTTTGACTTATTCAAGTTTTTTTACGCCCTGATAAAAAAATAGTTATTAGCTGTAAATTTTTACGCCGATGCGTAAAAAAACTTGTATCACTCAAAACTAACGCCTCGACAATTTTTTTTAATTTTTTTCAGATGTGTTTATGTCGCAGCCCCCGACCCCTGCCCGGGAGCGGGTGCCGCTAGGGCTGTAAACGAACCGAACGAACACGAACAAGGCCTTGTTCGTGTTCGTTCGTTAAGGAAATAAATGTGTTCACGAACGGTTCATGAGCACTTACCGAATGAGATTTTATGTTCGTGTTCGTTCATTAAGGAAATGAGCGTGTTCGCGAACGGTTCACGAACACAAACGAACAAAAATAAATTTCGCGAACTCGACGAAGGATAAAGATAGATTGCCCAGAGAGTAGCACTCGAACTTGAATCCCTTATTATGGAACGGAGGTCGATCATATTCGTGGAGGTAAATAATGAGAAATGAAAGGGAAATGATGCATAAACAAGGTGAAAGTGGGTTTCCTAGTTTAATTGTTAGGGAAATAAAATCAATAAAAGTTTAATAATATAAAAAGTACAAATAAAATATAAGAAAGTACAAGGATCTTCAATTAAAACACAAACATATGAACATAAACGAAAGCAAATCTGCGAACGTTCACGAACACAATCGAACGAACGAAACAATCGAACGAACGAGACCAACACGTTCATGAACACCTTACCGAACGTTCACGAACACAATCGAACGAACGAGACCTCTGTTCATGTTCGTTCGTTTAACTAATAGAACGAAATTTCTTGTTCATGTTCGTTCGTTCATTAAACGAACGAACATAAACGAACTTCCCGTCGAACGGTTCACGAACTGTTCGCTGAACGTTCGGATCATTACAGCCCCAGGTGCCGCTGTCGCAACCCCCGACCCCTTGCCCCGAGGGGCGGGCGGCCGCGAGCTTGCACAGCGCTGCTGGTATCAGTGTTCATTAATTTGGTAGCGGAAATTAAACATCAGGCCGTAGTTAGGAAATAGTTTATCAGAGTTAAAATACCACACTTTTATATATAATAAATACATAGGAAAAACCCAAGTTTCCATTATGATATGTGTATAGGCATAAACCCTAATTTATTGAAATAAAACTTCTTTCTTATTTTGGTAATTTTTATAGCCACTTTTCCAAGCCTTCAGTGCGCTCCCGCTGGCTTCTATTAGCTTCACATTAAGTTACCCGAAACGCGTTTTAAAAACATTTTATCAGCAAGAAATACTGGCGAGTGCATTCCAATTTAATCAAAACAAGCTTTTATCATTTTACAGTATTGAGGGCGATTACAATGTTTATATCTACCCAATTACCACCCCCGATACTGTCAATCCTGACTTGTGGTCATGCTACTATTCATAGTATAGTAATAAGTAATGTATACAAAACCCAAACATACCGACAGTAATTGTAGAATACATAGACTCAATCACTGTTATCATAATTTAAAACAATTGAGGTTTTGTTAAAACAGTTTGGTATAAAAAGAGAATGACTCACAAAAATGGTTTACAAAAAGAGAATGTACTCACTTTGCTGATTTAGATAATACTACTGCTTTCTCGTGACTTCCTGGTTATAATCTATTAAAATTAAACAATGCACACGTGTTAGTAAGATAACCCAATTTACATTAGCCATACCCCCTAGACAGAACTCCAACGACTGAGTCAGACAGAGCCTTGACATGCGTTACGGAGCCCTAGATCAATCGGGTAGAGTAATTAATACGTAACCGGGGGTTATAATACTTATAACGAGGCAGAGATTCGCTTTTTAGGGGTATAATACCCGAGAGTTTTAGCTTAGAATATTTAGAGAGAGAAAGAAATTTTTGAACGAGTTTCACCGAACTCGAACACTCCTCTTATAGGCTGGAAACATGGCGGCTCACGGCCCGCGAGCGCCTGCTCTAAGTCTTACATGGCCCGCTAGAGACCGAGGGTAGGCCCTAGCTTAGTCGAGTCAGACCACTAGCCTTCACACGCGTTAGGACACGTGGCGCAACCGGGTGCGACCTGGTGTCACTGAGCCGCGGCCCGCGACAGGCTTGCTTGACCTTGTCGCGCCCCGCGAGAGCCTTGGATATTTGTTTTATTTGATTTTTAATAATATAAAGGTATTTTAAGGTTATTTTTCGTATACGGGGTATATTTTAAGACGTATAGGAGTATTTTAAGGGTATTAGGAGAGTTGTTACAGCTGCGAGCCAGCGTGTCAGATGGTATCGTGTTTATTAATTTGCAGCGGAAAACTTTCATCAGGACCGTAGTTAGCAAATATTTTATCAGAGTTAAAACACCAAACTTTGTATAATAAACAAATGGGATAAAGCCTAAGTTTTTATTACAATGTCTTTATAGGGATAAACCCTAGTTTATCGAAAGACAAAACTTCTTTTTATTTAGGTAACTTTTATAGCCACTTTTCCAAGCCTTCGGTGCTCTCCAGTTGACTTCTATTGGCTTTCACATTTTGTTACCTGAAACGTGTTTTAAAAAGTTTTATCAGCAAGAAATGCTGGCGAGTGCATCCCTGTTTAATCAAAACGGTTTTACAACTTTAAAGTATTTGAGGGCATCCACAATTACATTTGTTTATATCTACTCAATTACTCATTCAGTACTGTCAACACCTGACTTGTGGGTCATATTACTCATTGGCCATCTCATTGTCCAATGGTAACGTCTTTCACATTTTGTATACAAAACCCGAACATACCGGCAGCAATTGTAGAATTACAAATACTCATTTACTGTTAAGTTTAATTTAAGATATTTGAGGTTTTGGTAAAACATTTTGACTCACAAAAATATATTTTAAAAAAGTGACAAAAAGATAACGTACTCACATTGTTTACTTAGGTAAAACTAAAGCTTCCTGGTGATTCTCCTGGTTATTATCTATTAAAATTAAACAATGCACACATGTTAGTAAAATAACCCAAATCACATTAACCGTACAACTCGAGACAGAACTCCAATGATTGAGTCAGGCAGAGCCTTGAAATGCATTATGGAGTCCTAGATCAATCGGGTGTAACACGAGACAGAACTCCGAAGACTGAGTCAGGCAGAGACTTGACATGCGTTACGGAGCCCTAGATCGATCGTGTAGGGTAACAAGCAGGGTTATAATACTTACAACGACGCAGAGCTTCGCTTTATAGGGTGTTATATCCCGAGTATTTTAGCCTACTAGTGATCAGAGAAAAAAAGAATTGAACGTTGAGAAATGAGGCCGAAGCCTCTATTTATAGGCCTGGAGTATGGTGGCTCGCGGCCCACGAAGTCCCATCTCTCATCTTTCGCGGCTCGCGACAAGGGTAGACTAGGCTCTAGCCTTGTCGAGTCAATGATGTAGGCTTGCAACGTAACCAGACACGTGGCGCAATGCCTTGTCCGACAAACAAAGCCACTTGCGAGCCGCGAGGGATTTAGCCAAGGGGGTCGTGCCCCGCGAGCGACTCTCAGATTTTGTTTTTCTTGTTTTTTTTTATAAATATAAGGGTATTTTGGGCTCATTTATCATATACGGGGTATATTAGAAACCTTTGAGGGTCACGTTAAGGGTTCTAGGAGGGTTGTTATATCCTTTCCACCTTGTTTTAGATCTCGTCCTCGATGTTTACTAGAACAGGTGTGAGTATTTCTTCTGCATCTCTGACTCGAGCTCCCAAGTATATTTTGGTCCTCTTTTGGAATCCTATGTCTCTTTGACCAGACTAGTCTCTTGTGTTTGAGATTCTTGATCTTTCTATCTTCAATCTGAATGGGTTTCTCTATAAACTTAAGTTTCTCGTTTATCACAATGTCCTTAAGATGTATCACTAATGATTCGTCTACTAAGCACTTTTTGAGATTACATACATGAAATACATCATGTATTCCTGCCATTTCCTTTGGCAGTTGTAGCTGATAAGCTACAGGTCCTATTCTTCGAATAATCTCAAAAGGTCCAATATACCTGGGGCTTAGCTTTCCTCTTTTAACGAATCTGACAACTCCTTTCCATGGAGAAACTTTTAACAATACCTTATCTCCCACTTGAAACTCCAAAGGTTTTCGTCTTTTAACAATACCTTATCTCCCACTTAATCCTTTCCTTGACTTGGGTTATCTTATCTGTTGTTTCTTGCACTATCTCTGGTCCAGATAGTTGCTTTTCTCCAATTTCTGCCCAACAGATTGGAGTTCGACACTTTCGTCCATAAATTGCTTCAAAAGGTGCAGCATTGATGCTAGTAAGATAGCTGTTATTGTAGGAAAATTCTATTAATGGTAAATGGTCATCTCAATTTCCTTCAAAATCAATTACACAGTCTCTAAGCATATCTTCCATAGTCTGAATTGTCTTTTCGCTGTGTCCGTTTGTCTGTGGATGATAAGTTGTGCTTAGATTTAACCTGGTTCCCATTACTTTTTGGAACTTGTCCAAAAATGAGAAGTAAAACGGCTATCTCTATCAGATACAATAGATAAAGGAATTCCATGTAATGAAACTATTTCATTCACATATAATTTAGCTAACTGTTCCATACTGAAAGTTTCCTTCATTGGTAAGAAATTAGCAGATTTAGTCAATCTGTCAACAATTACCCTGATTGTATCATTTCCTTTTCGAGTTTTGGGTAATTTGGTAACAAAGTCTATTGTTATCAACTCCCATTTCCATATTGGTATTTGTAATAACCCTGAAGGTTTCTGATGTTCAGCTTTAACTTGTGAACAGGTTAGACATTTAGCAACATAGTTTGCTATATCCTTTTTCATTAATATCCACCAGAAATTCTTTCTTAGATCTTGATACATTTTATCACTTCTGGGAAGTATCGTATATTTAGACTTATGAGCTTCTTTTAGAATTATGTGGCGTAGGTTTCCTTGTTTAGGTATCCACATCCTTTTCTTATGGAACTTCCAAATTCCATCTGATCCATTTTCTAATTCCTTAATCATTTCTTTTAAACCTTCAGCATCGTCCTTGAATGTTGTTTCCTGTACCTCTCTAATTTGTTCATTTAAATCTATCTGCAAATTTAATTTAAGAGAGAGTACTTGTTTCGGCTTTTCATGATACTTTCGACTTAAAACATCAGCTACTACGTTAGCTCTCCCAGCATGATGTCGGATATTACAATCATAATCACTAAGAATTTCCATCCATCGTCTCTGTCTCATATTTAATTCTTTTTTCCCAAAAATATATCTTAAACTCTTATGATCGGTGAAGACAACAAATTTACTTCCGTATAAATAGTGTCTCCAAATCTTAAGGGTAAAAACTATGGCTCCTAACTCTAGATCATGGGTTGTGTAATTCTCTTCATATTTCTTAAGTTGTCTAGAGGCATAAGCTATAACTGTGACATATGTGCCTCTTCGACCATCATACGAATACAAAACCAATGAAATATTGTATTTCATACTTTGGATTTGTATAAATATGTGTATCATTTGCACATATCAATTCTTGTTCAATTTTGAGCTTTAAATCGCTTTCTGGAAAGTTATACGCAAACTGATGCGTAAAACATAATCAGTTTAACGCAAAAAACACTCCGGAATAGTGACATAGGCTTAACATACCTTAAATAACCTTTACATAACTTATAAATAAGTTTTGGAGGGTTTGGGGTGTCGAAATCAAGTTTATTCGATTGTAGGGACTATTCGCGTCAAACTGCAAAAGTATACCGAATCGAATAATAACGAACATTCCAGAACTTGATCATAAGTTTAACACACCATAAATATCCCTTACATATCTTAGAAATAGGCTTTGAGGGGTTCGGTGTGCAAGAAATAAAATTTTTGGTCAAACAGGGACTAAAAGCGTCAAAAAGTGCATAAGTTTGCATTTTCGCGCATATCTTACGTTCTGATTATATCCGGACATCCAAAAAAAATTTTAAGCATTGAAATATTTTATTTTAGTGATTGGCATGCTAAAATTCCATTCGTCGCGTAATTTGGATCGTTTTTCGCGTCCATTCGTGTTTCGTCGTAATTAACCGAACAACGCAACCGTACGACCAAACGAACCGACATCAAGATGTTTTTGAGCATATTTTAAGTTCCCTATACCTTAACTTCATTGTAGAGCCTTGAAATGGGGTTAACAGGGCTTAAACGTGCCAAAAATGCATCAAAAACCAAGTTTCAGGCTTGTAGGGACCATTTTTTACAATCTGTAAAAGTAGGCTAGGCGGGGCGGGAAGCCCAGTGCCTCTACCTACGCGGCCCGCGACAACATACCAGGTCAGAAACATTGAATCTGGTCCAATTCAGCTATTTTGATCCTTGTTTTGCAATACCATTTGATGGTTTTGAGTGTCCCATTGTATTATAAACCATAGGCTACACATGGAGGGTCAAGATCATGGCACGATTTACGAGAAACGATCCTAACGGTTCTCCGAAATCTATTTATACCCAACATGTTTCATTCATTCAGCTCACAATTTGATTCATTCTACTCTAAGTTGAAGTGTATACTTCATACCTGAGTAATTTTGAATCAAAACTTCCTAGCTTGGTCCCTTTGTAAGTTTCTTTCATGCTTTTATGCGTTTTTAAGCGTGAAAGTCAAACGGTGTTTGACTTTCTGCTTTGACCAATCTTTGGTCAACACAAAGTTCGTTTGAACTTTGCAACAGGAGCGTAATCACGATGGTTATTGTCCCTTGTGACTATACCTACTGATTACCACGTTATTTAGGCATAGTGACGAGTCATAGTTTCGGTCAAAATACGCGTTTATGCGTATTTTGCAACCAAACTATTTTTGGGTATCAAAACCCTTTGTTTTGATATCAAACTGGTTTTCTAACTTAGTTAAACATGTTTTAACATGTTTAACTCGTCACTTTTAGTTTAGTACTTATGTAGGGTCGTAAGATAAGCGATCTAAACAACCGCTTAGGCTTCCGAACCCGACCCGTTTGGTCGATCATTAGGATCCGTCCAAACATGTATTGTGACCATAGTTGTATAGGGAATAACCTTCCGAGGTTATACCTTATGGTCACTTCGTTTAGTTAGTTGTATGATAGGTAGTTTATATGCCTTAGGAAAATGACCAAAATGCCCTTTTTGCGCATAAATTCATTCTAAGCATATGTAACTTAAATTTTGACATCTAAACTGATTAGGGAACATTATTAGACTTGTTAAGGCATATAATACTTGTCATAGGACTAGTTAGGCGGTCCGAACGTGTTTTACGCGAACGACGCGTTAAAGTAGCATAAGCTACCTAAACAAGTCGTAATGGGTCGTAAGCACTTAGGATAGGTTCCGTTTTATAATTAGGCTTTGTTAAACCATATTATATGAGTTCCAACACTCATTTGGCTTACAAGACCTCATTCTATCCGATCTTCCGATTTAGGTCCAGTTTATTAACATAGTTACCTATATTTGGTGCCGATTGATTCCGTGATCCCTCTAGCATTGCTTGGTTGTTATTCAATACTTCTAAGCATTCTCATGTGAGGATATAGTTCCCCTCTTTTACCTTTTTAAACTGTTTTGGGGTGATTCATATGTGCTAAACGTTTTCGAGTTTTCTAAACAAATACTATGGTTTATATTAAACTATCTGAACTATTTGAACTGTTTGAACCATTTGGAACTATTTGATCTATGTGAACTATTTTAACTATTTAAACCATTGGGTTAGGGATGTGATTAGGTAACGGGGTGGGTGTAATGTGATAAAATCATGGTGGATACGCCGCTGGTACTTCCTATATGTATAAGTGCTTTTAACACATTATATATCGTTGCGTTATCTAGATCACTTGGGCAAATGTTTTCAAAACGAAGTTACATTACAAGGTTTTTCTAACAATATAAACCATTCGAGTTTTATTACAAAAACGATTACGATATGGGTTTACATAAACAAATGTTTTGAGTTAAGATTCATGGTATCGAGGTTTTATAAACTATAACTAATCTGTTTTGACTTGGTTATTTCAATTTACAATACAATCATTTTACAAAACTAGGTTTTCTAATATCAATTAACGAAGTTGTTCGAGTTATTTCAACATGTAAACGAGCCATGAATTTGACACTAACACAAAACCTATGTACTCGCCGGCATTTTTATGCTGACGTATTTTCACATATGTTTCAGGTACCATAGTTGATGATGTTTGATGATGATATTGGTGCATGCTCACATAGGAATGGACGAGGCCTTAGTGACTTAATAACAATGAAAGTCAATTTGTTCATGTTTTTGTTTCTAATTTCAATACAATGTAATAAACTTAATTCAATAAAACGAAACTTTAAACCATGTGTTGTGAAACAATGATTCTGTTACGACACTCCCCGACGTTTCCGCCGCGGTTTGTTGTTTTAATGCGATCGAGGTGTGACAGAAAAGTTGGTATCAGAGCTCATGGCTATAGGGAATTAGGTTATTAGTAATGCTTTGACCTAGACTATAACCTTCCTAGGACCCTAACACAAATTATCTTGTGTTTAGTCTTAAAACAATAACGTCGCCTATCTTTAGGTGACAACCACAATAAGAACACAAATTACGAATCTGACTTGAAAACTAATCATCTCTTCTTAGAAGATTTGTTATAAGGTTTTGAACCTTCAAAGTTTTCAAAATCTGGTCAAAGTTTGGGTCTTATTAATGTGAACACGTGCAATCTGGAAGGGTGGGTGCCTGTATCCCGAGTTTTCTGTCTAAGGCTAGAGTGTCCGTACAAATCCACATAATCAGACCAGTCACTCTTACCTGGGAACTCTTGGGATGAGTGTCCACTTATAGGCTAAAGCATGTCTTCGTGATACATTATGAGGACCTATTTATTTTGTTCAGCCATTTCGCGTCGTTTGTTTGTTCGAAATAACAAACAAATGATCGCCTTCCTTACGTTTCGTTGATATCCTCAATACCTCTTTTGTCCATCCAATTGTTAATCTCACTCGTTTCTCATGTTTTCTTGTTCTTTTTAGAATATGCCTCCTCGACGTGACAATCAGATACATAATGTCGAACTGGCAGCTATCATTACGCAGCAAATGGCTGCTGCACTCCCAAACATCATTGCTCAAGTTAACCAAGCCTACAATAACAACAATAATGCTCCATGTAACTTCAAAACGTTCAACTCAGCTAAGCCATCAAAATTTTCTGGTTCTCAAGGAGCAACTGCGCTCCTACAATGGTTCGAGAGTCTGGAAAGCACATTCAGACATGTTCAGTGTCCAAACGAGCAAAAGGTTGAATTCGCATCTAGTGTCTTTGAGAAACAAGCTTTAACATGGTGGAATGGTGTGATGAGAGATAGGGGTGCCGATGTAGCACTGGCTCAAACCTGGGAAGAGCTTCGAGCTCTAATGATGAAGGAATTTTGTCCTCGTCATGAAATCAGGGCATTGGAAAGGGAATTTGACGATCTTAAGCAAGATAGTGGTGAGCATTGAGCCTACACGAATCGATATGAAGAATTAAGTCTGTTATGCCCAACCATGGTTACCCCTTTGGATAAGACAATCGAAAAGTACATTTATGGCCTCCCTGACCCAGTACAAGACATTGTTACTGGTAGCAACCCTACTACGGTTAGACAGGCCATTGAGCTATCCGCTACCTTGATTGAATCTCAAATCAGGAAAGGTAAACTTTTCTGAAAAGGCGATAAGAAACCAATCGATGAATCAAAACCAAAGGATAAGCAGACTGAGTCCTCTAAGAAGTCAAAGAAGTGTAAGGCTTCTCAGAACTTCACCGTGGTTGCTTACAATGATCAAGCTATCCCCAACCAACCAGCTCAACCCCCTGCTAAGAAGCCATACAATGGGACTGCACCCTTGTGCAACCAATGTAACCTTCATCATCATGCTAGTGTGAAATACCGCAAATGCCTAAATTGTGGACTTATAGGTCATACAGCTAGGGTTTGCTGAGCTGCAGCTGCACCAAATCAAGCTGACAACAATCCTGCTCAAGCTCATTTTCTACCAGGTTCTTGCTACAACTATGGCGAGATGGGCCATTTCCAAAACAATTGCCCAAAACTTGCTAATGCGAATCCAGCACAGGGATGAGCATTTGACCGACTGGAGGACGACGCTGTTTAGAAATAATCGAACTTTATGTAATATTTTCTTTTGTTATCAAGGTCTATGAAACAGTTGTTTTGTTTATAAATAAATATTTTATTTACATTACAATGTACAAATGTGGTTACATGTATGTACGACATATCCCCTACGATGCCGACGATCAAGGAACCGCGTTCCTTGTAAAACAAACTACCCTCAAAATTCTTCCATTTTATGATCTCTTGCGATCTCCATGAAAATCCTAAGTACCCGTTTCTTCCAAGGAAATGAAGTACAAGGCGCAAATTACAACTCTGGATGAATACCCAAAGTACCACTATAAATCCTTTATAGGATACCTAAGGGTACTTTCGTAAGCCCTTGATCGGTCTTACATATCCTATCTTCCCGACTTCACGATATTTTACACAGCATATGATTTCAAAAGATTGTGCATGTTTTCAAAAACCTCATACATGTTTTCAAAATCATCTCACATGGTTTTAAAACATCTTATAAAAATGTTTACCTAATATACCTAGTACATGATTTCAAAAGCATTACAAAAAGGTTTTCAAAATCATATTTTTTTAACAATTCCTAGCATAGCTTTCAAAAACAAATTTGCTAGTATGTTGCCTTAACATACGTAGCACGTGATTTCCAAGAACACCCTGCTTCACACGCCAACTTAGCATGCTTAGCACAATGATTTCGAGGATCCGTTCGCTTCGTATGTTATCTAAGCATATCTAACATAAACACTATGCTTCGTATGTGGTCTTAGCATACTTAGTACCAAGTTCCTAAACTCTTCCCGCTATACGAATTCCAGATCCTTATAGGATCTTCTTCATAGTTAGATCCTCGTGGATGTTTAAAGCACAAAATCAAAGTCCTTAATTGGATTCTTTGTGTGCATTAATTCGAATGTTACGATTCCTTGTAGACAAAATCGAATTCTTATAATATCATCCTATCTTTACAGATAGATTCTTGAGGATGTTGAAGTCCATTGACTCGATTCCTGGTGTACCTTGAAGACCCATGTACAAATCGACAACAAATTAATAACAATTAATAACAAACTAATAACAATTTAATAACCAAGTGAACAATTATATGCTTATGGGTTTATGTGTTGACTAAATCAAAGTTATCTCGAGCTTGTTCAACAAATTCTATCCCCTTCACATTATAAAGCAATCTGTGCAAGGAATTACGTAATTATGGATGCATACATAATTATGGAATTTAGTGCACAGAAACCACATCAAGTTTTGTCATGTATCTAAAAGTTAACTCTATTCATTTCCACTTCTGACGAAGAACCCATTGAGGGAAATGAATTATCCATTCATTTTCACTTCTGAAGAATATCCATCGAGGGAAATGAATATCCTTTCGATTATTCCTTCATTTCCACTTCTGACAAAGAACCCATTGAGAAAAATGAATTATCCATTCATTTTCGCTTCTGAAGAAATACCCATCGAGGGAAATGAATATCCTTTCGATTATTCCTTCATTTCCACTTCTGACGAAGAACCCATTGAGGAAAACGAATCATCCATTCATTTTCGCTTCTGAATAAATACCCATCGAGGGAAATGAATATCCTTTCGATTATTCCTTCATTTCCACTTCTGACGAAGAACCCATTGAGGAAAATGAGTCATCCATTCATTTTCGCTTCTGAAGAAATACCCATCGAGGGAAATGAATATCCTTTCAATTATTCCTTCATTTCCATTTCTGATGAAGAACCCATTGAGGAAAATGAATCATCCATTCATTTTCGCTTCTGAAGAAATACCCATCGAGGGAAATGAATATCCTTTCGATTATTCCTTCATTTCCACTTCTGACGAAGAACCCATTGAGGAAAATGAATCATCCATTTATTTTCGCTTCTGAAAAAATACTCATCGAGGGAAATGAATATCCTTTCGATTATTCCTTCATTTCCACTTCTGACGAAGAACCCATTGAGGAAAATGAATCATCCATTCATTTTTGCTTCTGAAGAAATATCCATTGGAAACGAATAACCTATTCATCTTGCATTTCCACATCTAACGAAGAATCCAATGGAGAAAATGAATCATCCATTCATTTCTTTCGCTTTTAAGTATATCCTCTAGGAAATGACAAGACTATACCTTGCATATCTTTGATGGGTTACTCTACGCAAATAGATGACACCCTAGATTCCATGCAAGAAAATTATTTAACACAACGTCACAGTCAGACACCTACGAATAAATTTCGGGACGAAATTTCCTAAAGTAGGGAAGCCTGTGACATCTGTGCCTTTTCGACCATCATACGAATACAAAACCAATGAAATATTGTATTTCATACTTGGGATTTGTATAAATATGTGTATCATTTGCACTTATCAATTCTTGTTCAATTTCGAGCTTTAAATCGCTTTCTGGAAAGTTATACGCAAACTGATGCGTAAAACGTAATCAGTTTGTAACACCTCGAAAATTCACGTCCTATAATGTGTAGACACGTGTCAAATGTTTAAACGTGTGGAAGAAATATTATAGAAGGACTAAAGTTGACAAACATGAAAAGTGTGTGAATATACGTATTCTAAGTGTCAACTGTGAATAAATATAATGTACATTAACCCTACATGGTGCTCATACCTTCAAACGAATAAATCATGGATCATACGAAGCTAAAAGTGAGAGATTTCAAACTACAGGGGCTAAATGTGTCAACATGTTTAAGTTATACCTCTGAGTGACCTTTTGACAAACCCGAAGCTTTGTAACGGTTAATTATACTCACTAGAACGCACGACTTAAATTTCATAAAATTTCGTTATCGTATGAGCAAGTTGTGATCAAATTCGTGTGCGAGGGGTTAAAGCATCAACATTGAAAAATAGGCCTTTTCGGGTAACAATAAAGTTAACCAAGGACTAATCAAAGTTGGTAAATGTCTTGAAGCCCTTATACGTCAATTACGAGGGCTCAAAATGCAAGAAACAAGTGTCTTTACAAAGTTTGAAGAGCCAAGGACTAAAACTGCAATTAACGAAAAATTGTGTTTTCTGGCCTTAGATGCTCGCGTAGCGCGAGCTCGAAGACTCAGGCAGTCGCGCTACGCGACTGCCCTACCTGATCAGCCAGCTCCGAAATTCTTGGGTACTTGTCTGCCTTTGCGTTTGTGAACGATTCTAACTCGATTCTCCACATCACTTGACCCCTAAAACACCCCCTAAACACTAGTAACAAGTGTTGATCAGTTATGGAGAGTTGTAGACCCAAGTGTCAACTTCTTATGGTGGAAATTTCACTATATAAGGAGCATGAACTTGCAAACATTCTCACACCAATTCCTTCAACATTCTGATCATTCCTGGAGCTCCAACCTGCTCTCAAGAGTTCTCTAATCAAGCTTAGGACCTTTGTAAGTTGCCTAACCTTCTCTAATTACTTTTAGCTTAGTTAATTAGCTTAAAGTCAAACCGACGTAATTACGGTTTGACTTCGAGATTAGTCAATAATGGCTCAGTCATATCTCGAATTAAAAGTAGTTATAAGTTGGTATTTATGTGGGTAATAAAACCTCAAAAGGGTTTCCCCTGATCACCACTCTAACCAGGTTAAAAGTCGGGTCAAACTTATATTTAAAAAGTCAACAGGAAGTCTAAAATGCCATTTATGCATAAATAACATTGTAGATCATATACAACCTGTTGGATCATTGTTATAACTTAGTAATAAGTGTAAGAACATGTCTAAACATGTTCAACCCAACAATTTCCTGTTTAGACCCGGTTCGGAACCGAAAGTCACATAGTTTGACTTTCACTTTGACTTTCAGTTCTGACCCGTTTAGGCATGTTTTAGAAATGCCTCAGAGCTTTAATTGGACTAGGTTACATGTTAGTACAACCCTCTGTGATTATACACCTTGGTTCATTAGTTATCCAATTAATATGCATATTTCCGTTAATTGCTCATATGTTGACCATTATGCCCTTATTGCCTTAAAACATGATTTTTGGAAATGTAAAAGAGTAGAAACTTTAATTACTGATATATAAACGTGTATGCAAAGTTTGACATCAATTTGAATTGTAGATTAAGAGTTATGCTCATTATCGCAAAATGAATGCTTTATGTTTATAAAATGGCGTAGTTAGCGTATAGCCTACTTAAACATACTTTTTGGTATCAAATATTTTACCCACTGATGTAATATATTATTTTGGGATTTTTAAAGATTTTTAATTAATTTTAGGCTGAGCATAACTCATAGTCGTAGGCTCAATCCGGTAAATGTCGGTTTTGCCCTAACGGGCCATAAAATGAGTTTTACATATCAAAACGACTCCAAACCTTTTGCTACTGATTAGTTATGATAAATAAATTATTTTAGACCTTCTGGAATAATAAAAATATCAGCTTTAGGTATTGAACCCGTAAACGGCTCCTAATCGCCTTATTTAGCGTTTTTAGCGCATAGTATGTACTAATACTATTTTTAAACATACAAGGGTGATACCTACTGATGTTTTAGTCAAATTATAACATTTTAACAGTAAGCAAAAGTTGGTTATCTCAGACTTCAGTTTTGAGCTTTTCGGCTTATGTGAAATTACCAAAATACCCCTACGGGGCATAGTTTGGTTATAATTGATAAATTTCACATATCTAAAATACCTTACTGTTATAAATCAGAAAACTAAGTATTTTTTATGGTTATATCAGACCTGTAACTCAGTTAAACATTTTGCTGGTGAGTCGAAATCAAGTTTATTCGATTGTAGGGACTATTTGCGTCAAACTGCAAAAGTATACCGAATCGAATAATAACGAACATTCCGGAACTTGATCATAAGTTAAAAACACCATAAATATCCCTTACATAGCTTAGAAATAGGATTTGAGGGGTTCGGTGTGCAAGAAATAAACTTTTTGGTCAAACAGGGACTAAAAGCGTCAAAAAGTACATAGTTTGCATTTTCGACGCATATCTTACGTTCTGGTTATATCCGGACATCCAAAAAATTTTGTAATCATTTAAATATTTTATTTTAGTGATTGGCATGCTAAATTCTATTCGTCGCGTAATTTGGATCGTTTTTCGCGTCCGTTCGTGTTTCGTCGTAATTAACCGAACAACGCAACCGTACGACCAAACGAACCGACATAGGAGATGTTTTTGAGCATATTTTAAGCTCCCTATACTTTAACTTCATTGTAGAGCCTTGAAACGGGGTTAATGGGGCTTAAACGTGCCAAAAAATGCATCAAAAACCAAGTTTCAGGCTTGCAGGGACCATTTTTGACAATCTGTCAAAGTAGGCTAGGTGGAGCGCGAAGCCCAGTGCCTCTACCTACGCGGCCCGCGATAGCATACCAGGTCAGAAACATTGAATCTTGTCCAATTCAGCTATTTTGATGGTTTTGATCCTTGTTTTGCAATACCATTTAATGGTTTTGAGTGTCCCATTGTATTATAAACCATGGGCTACACATGGAGGGTCAAGATCAAGGCACGAATTACGAGATACGATCCTAACGATTCTCTAAAATCTATATATATACCCAACATGTTTCATTCATTCAGCTCACAATTTGATTCATTCTACTCTAAGTTGAAGTGTATACTTCATACCTGAGTAATTTTGAATCAAAACTTCCTAGCTTGGACCCTTTGTAAGTTTCTTTCATGCTTTTATGCGTTTTTAAGCGTGAAAGTCAAACGGTGTTTGACTTTCTGCTTTGACCAGTCTTTGGTCAACACAAAGTTCGTTTGAACTTTGCAACGTTAGCATAATCACGATGGTTATAGTCCCTTGTGAATATACCTACTGATTACCACGTTATTTAGGCATAGTGACGAGTCATAGTTTCGGTCAAAATACGCGTTTATGCGTATTTTGCAACCAAACTATTCTTGGGTATCAAAACCCTTTGTTTTGATATCAAACTGGTTTTCTAACTTAGTTAACATGTTTAACTCGTCACTTTTAGTTTAGTGCTTATGTAGGGTTGTAAGATAAGCGGTCTAAACAACCGCTTCGGCTTCCGAACCCGACCCGTTTGTTCGATCATTAGGATCCGACCAAACATGTATTGTGACCATAGTTGTATAGGGAATAACCTTCCGAGGTTATACCTTATGGTCACTTCGTTTAGTTAGTTGTATGATAGGTAGTTTATATGGCTTAGGAAAATGACCAAAATGCCCTTTTTGCGCATAAATTCATTCTAAGCATATGTAACTTAAATTTTGACATCTAAACTGATTAGGAAACATTATTAGACTTGTTAAGGCATATAATACTTGTCATAGGACTAGTTAGGCGGTCTGAACGCGTTTTACGCGAACGACGCGTTATAGTAGCATAAGCTACCTAAACAAGTCGTAATGGGTCATAAGCACTTAGGATATGTTCCGTTTTAGAATGAGTGCTTTGTTAAACCATATTATATGAGTTACAACACTCATTTAGCTTACAAGACCTCATTCTATCCAATCTTCCGATTTAGGTCCGGTTTATTAACATAGTTACCTATATTAGGTGCCGATTGATTCCGTGATCCCTCTAGCATTGCTTGGTTGTTAATCAAGACTTCTAAGCATTCTCAAGTGTGTACATAGTTCCCCTCTTTTACCGTTTTAAACTGTTTTAGGGTGATTCATATGTGCTAAACGTTTTCAAGTTTTCTAAACAAATACTATGGTTTATATTCAACTATCCGAACTATTTGAACTGTTTGAACCATTTGGAACTATTTGATCTATGTGAATTATTTGAACTGTTTGAACCATTTGGAACTATTTGATCTATGTGAAATATTTGAACTATTTGAACCATTGGGTTAGGGAAGTGATTAGGTAACAGGGCGGGTGTAATGTGATAAAAGCATGGTGGATAAGCCGCTGATACTTCCTATATATAGGTGCTTTTAACACATTATATATCGTTGCGTTATCTAGATCACTTGGGCAAATGTTTTCAAAACGAAGTTACATTACAAGGGTTTTCTAACAATATAAACCATTCAAGTTTTATTACAAAAACGATTTACGATATGGGTTTACATAAACAAATGTTTTGAGTTAAGATTCATGGCATCGAGGTTTTATAAACTATAACTAATCTGTTTTGACTTGGTTATTTCAATTTACAATACAATCATTTTACAAAACTAGGTTTTCTAATATCAATTAACGAAGTTGTTCGAGTTATTTCAACATGTAAACGAGCCATGAATCTGACACTCACACAAAACCTATGTACTCGCCGGCATTTTTATGCTGACGTATTTTCACATATGTTTCAGGTACCATAGTTGATGATGTTTGATGATGATATTGGTGCATGCTCACATAGGAATGGACGAGGCCTTAGTGACTTAATAACAATGAAAGTCAATTTGTTCATGTTTTTGTTTCTAATTTCAATACAATGTAATAAATTTAATTCAATAAAACAAAACTTTAAACCATGTGTTATGAAACAATGATTCTGTTACGACACCCCCCGACGTTTCCGCCACGGTTTGTTGTTTTAACGCAGTCGGGGTGTGACAATAACCTATTAACGTTGCATCAACACACATCCATATCCTAACTTAGACGCATCACAATAAACTATAAAGTCTTCAGTTCCTTCTGGTAATGCGAGTATGGGTGCGTTAGTTAACATTTGCTTAAGAATTCTAAAGGTTTCTTACTGTTTTGGTCCCCATTCAAACTTAATTGATTTGCAGGTCAGTTTGGTTAATGGAATGGCTATCCTAGAAAAATCTTGGATAAATCGTCTATAATATCCTGCCAGTCCAAGAAAACTTCTTATTTCCGTTGGCGATTCAGGGACTTTCCATTTGGTAATCGCCTCGATCTTTATGGGATCCACATGAATTCCTCCATGATTGACTAGATGTCCAAGGAATTGCACTTCTTGTAACCAGAATTCACATTTTGAGAATTTAGCATAAAACTTCTCTTTTCTCAATAATGTCAGAAGTGTATGCAGATGCGTTGCATGTTCCTCTTTACTCTTAGAGTAAATTAGAATATCCTCTATAAAGACAAGTATGAATTTATCCAGGTATGGTTCACATATCATGTTCATCATGTCCATAAAATGAGGCTGGGGCATTGGTTAAACCGAATGGCATGACGGTAAATTCATAATGACCGTACCTTGTTCTGGAAGCAGTTTTAGGAATGTCCTCTTCCTGTACTTTCAGTTGATGATATTCTGAGCATAAATCGATCTTATAAAAGAATCGAGCTCCTTAAAGTTGATCGAACAGATCATCGATTCTTGGTAATGGGTATCGATTCTTAATCGTAACCTTGTTCAATTCTCGTGATCAATGCACATACGCATTGATCCGTCTTTCTTCTTAACAAACAAGACCGACGCTCCCCATGGCGATGAACTAGGTTGTATAAAACCTTTTTCAAGAAATTCGTCCAATTATTTCTTTAGTTCCTGCATCTCTGTTGGTGCTAATCGATACGGTGCTTTGGCAATCGGTGCCGTCCCTGGTATTAGGTGAATTCTAAATTCAACCTCTCTATCAGGCGGTAATCCATGTAACTCTTCTGGAAAAACGTCTGAAAATTTAGATATTATGGGAATATCTTTTAATTCTTTTCCTTTAGTATTAATGATTACAGAAATCATATATACTATTCCTCTTTTCCTTTCATAACTTGCAACTTTGATCACAGAGATGAATTTTGTCGACCTGGTTGGCTTATCTCCTTTGATTGTGATCTTTTTACCACTTGGTGTACTTACTTGCACTGACTTTTGATCACATAAAATACTAGCACCATTGGCTACCAACCAATCCATTCCTAATACAACATCAAACCCAGCTAGATTCATTGGGTAATGGTTAGTAAAGAAAAGATGGTTCATGATTTCTATTCTTGCTCCCTACAAGATTTCACTAATCTTAATGGATTCTCCATTTTCCGTTTCTACAAGACAATCTTGTGAAAGTTTGGTTAAGGGTTGGTCGAGAAGTTTGTAGAAAGAAGTATTAATAAAACTTTGGTTTGCACCAGAGTCAAATAATACTTTGGCAAAAATATCGTTAACTAAAAACGTACCAGAAATCACATCTAGAATCATCTTGGCTTCTTCAGTTTTTAGAACGAATGCTCTGGCATTCTTCTTGGGTCCTTCAGCTGTCTTAGTTTTGTTGGTTGCTGCTAGAGCTAGTTTTGGACAGTTCGGTCTGATGTGCCTAGTTTCTCCACAATTGTAGCATATCCTATTGCTAGGTTTCTTCCTACAGTTTTCTTCTTTGTGTCCAGAGATTTTGCAAAAGTTGCAATATAAGGAGCATCTTCTAGAGTGCTTCCTTTTGCAATACTTACAGTAGGTTGTAGAGGAAGAACCTGTACCTTTTCCACTATACTGAAATTCTTGGGTAAGTTTCTGAGCTAGGTTCTTTCTCTGTTTTTCTTCTTGAGTGCGTACCAACTCATCAGTCAGGGTGTTGGCTAGTTCTACTGCTTCTTCAATGGTTTGCCGCCTAGCTACCTTGACTACGTGTCTAATCTCGCTAATTAATCCCCAAACGTAATGGGAGATTAATACTGGCTCAGGTGAGGCTAAGGTTGGCACTATTCTAGCATATTCGAAGAATATGGTAGTGTAACCTTTGCATTCTATTCCAGTCATTTTATAATTTAGGAACTTATTGGCGATTTGTTCATTTTCATGAGGAGGACATAATTTTCTTTCGACTATTTCTTTAAAATTAGTCCATTCCATATTATAAATTATGTCACTTCCCCTAGACTGGAGAATAGTATTCCACCATTCTAAGGTTGCATTTTTTAAAAGATTAGAAGCAAACATAATCTTATCTTCATCTGCACATTTACTTATTTTTATGACTGCTTCTGTCTTTTTTCTATTCAGCGCAAGGCTGAAATGGCTCCTTCATTGCCTGAGAATTCTATTAGTTTGCAGGCCAAGAATTCTTTATAAGAACAACCGTAAGAGACAGTTCTTCTTCTTTTAGGAATTGGAGCTTGGATTATTGGTCCGTTATCATTTACACTGACTTGGTTCAGTGTGTTGGCGTTTACTTCCATTTGCAGATTTATTATTTTCTGCTTCTTTAACAGTCTTGATAATATAAGGCATAACATCTATAATTTATTATGCTACTATGTGTTGGACGGCACTGTTATCTATTTGGTTTCCATTATTCTCATTATTCTGGTTTTCCTGATTTACTTCGTTCATCTGAATTGTAAACATTTATCAGGTATTAATTATCACAGAAAAAAATTTAGTACAAATATTTATACACATCATACTGTTGGACCCAGTATGGCCTTAACAACTTCTTTTCATGTAATATGGCAAGTGATTTCAGTAGATGTGAAAAAGATGTGCGGAAATGGAAATCAGACTTTCAAGAAACAAGACCTATAGAATTATCAAGTTTATATCACTTTGAAACAAAATGGTTTACAAGGTGATTGTAAGATTATTATCTAGTACAAATGAATCTTGAATTCTGTGGGTGAGAGGGCAATGGAGTTTTGATGTATGTATGAATGATAAGCTTCAAACTCAATTATCCTCTGCTGGTTGAGCCTTCTATTTATAGAAGGCTGGGTGCATGAATAAACAATAGTTTCTTCATGCAATAAGTCCTGCAAAAAGTGGCCAATTGACATATTCATTGAATCCAACGTTCAAGTTGCCTTTTTCATCATGATATCCAATAATGTCAACTTGCTTCGGTAATTGTGGCAGGATAGAGCCAATTTCAAACAAGTGGGGTATTTCATCAGAATTCTGATAAAACCACTTCATCATAAATTCTGATGAACAAATCATCAGAAAAATCCTGATGATCAGAATCGTCAGAAACTGATGATATTTCATCATAAATATCATCAGATCCATCAGAAGTGACCTTTTCTGATAATCCAATTCAGCTCTTGATCAACTTGTGTTTCTTTGAAGTAGATGCTGTGCATTTCAATTGTCCCATTTGATCTTCTTTTCCTTGTTTGTGATCTTCAGGACTGTGATCTCTTCATAGATCCAGTTGATTGTGGTTTTCTTCAATACTTACAAATAAAGCTTCCTAACAGTTTCCCCCTAAGTATTGTAAGAAAATGAACTATCTCTATATCTAACATAAACAACTTCCTTGAAAGAGAAATTTAAAAATAACTAAGTTCAGAAACATAGAACATAGTCAAACCAACCATAAATCAGACAAAAAAAATATTGTTCAAAAACAGAAATTTAATCTCATCAATTCATTAATTGATCTTCACTCCACCTTTGTATTTGTCTCCTGGTTTCAGCCTTTTCTTGTGATCAATTTCCTTTTGAGTTTCTTTGTACATTTCTTTGTACCATCCTCTTGACTCCATCAAGTTATCAATGCATTCTTCAATTGTTTTTCTCAGCTGTTCATTGTTCTTTCCCTTCTTCTTGAGCTGCTCTTGCTTTTCATTCATGCAGTTCCTTATATATTTTAGAGTTTGATTGGAGTACCTGCATATTTCACTGATTCTGAACAGAGCTTTCTCTCCATTAGCATCTTTGAAGACTACACACATTTCTGGTTTGTCAAAGATTGCTCCAGTTCTCACAAGCTTAGAAGGAATTTCAGCTGGAATTCTGGTGTTGGGAGGAGGTATTAATACCTTGTCACTGTACTCAAAATTGATACATAGATCAAAGTCTGCCAGTGCAACCCTTTTGTATAGCTTTGCTCCTGCACTTTTGAGGCTTTCAAGGGCTCTTCTGACCACAGCTGAATTACCTTTCATTTCATCAATAATATTCTTCATTTTGACTATTCCCAACGGGTGAATATCATCAGCCAGATCTGCATCAGTAACCTTTTGTTCACTGTTATCTTTTCTGATCTGGGTATACTTGTTTTGTGCTTCATAGCCTAAGATACCTCTTCCAGTGGTTAAGGTATCAATTCTTTCAATTGATACTATCGGATTGGTCATGTGCTTGTGTAGAATTACCCAACTTCCATTGTTTCTGTTTTCAACAATACCTTTACTCAATGGAGAGAGTGGTCTCTTTGGGTCGTCTTCTGGACCTTTCCAGTAGAAATGCTTTAAGTGTTCTTCAGGGTACATAATAGTGTGTAAATCACCTTTTAGCACATCCATTTCTCTGATGTTCCCCTCTGAATTTTCTATCATTTCTTTTCTTGGCCTTTTTGAGGAAGTCACTTCATGTTCCATTCTTCTCTTTTGTATCCATCCTTATGCTGAAATCTGTTTCTCCTGTGATGGCTGTAGAAGATGACTGAACTGGAACATGTTCTTTTTGTTTGACCCTTGAAGTGTCTGGCTTTGGGACATTTGGTGGAGGACCCATGAGTAACTTTTGTTTATCTGGAGGTGGACCCATGGGTTGCTTCTGTTTTTGAGCTGTTTAAGTTTCTGTTTGTTTGGTTTGAACTTGTTGAATGGTTTCTGGTTGTTGTTGAGGAGTTTCTGATCTCCTTGCTTGTCTTTCTTGTGGAATTGGGGCTTTCAGTTCATGAAGATCGACTTTTGCTAATCTAGCAACATTATACTACAATCTTTCTACCAACAAATGAACATTAGTGAGAAGTTGAGTATTTATTTCTTCTTGTTTCTTCATTTTCTGAAACTCCTGGTTTTCTTGATTTCTTTGTGCATTCAATTCCATCAACAGTTTCTCAAAAGCCTCAGCCATGCTGCTGTTGTTGGCTCTGAGGAACTGTATTTCTTCAAGAATCTTTCCTGAACTTGAGCTTTCTCCTGCAGTTGCAACCTCAGCCATCTTTTTCTTGATATCACGCAGTTCATTGAGAGCCTTCTCGAATTCTGATGAGCTCTCCCTGTTTTCTGATGACTTTTGTAGTTTGTTGAGGACTGCAGCATTGTCTTCTGTTTGCTTCTGCATAGCTTTGACAGTTTCTGACAAAACCTTGATATCTGACTTTTGATTTCTGATTTCTTCTAGTATCAGATCAAGTTTTCCTTCTGTTGCTGTTTTCACAGTTGCAGTTGTGTCTTCAAGTTCTTTGTGAAGTTGTTTAATGGACATAGATTGATGTCCTTGGGAAATAGGAGAAACAACTGATGTTCCCCTTCTAACACCAGCAGAAAACACATTCTCTGCTGTTCTGAGGTTAAGAGGATTGGAAGATTCCAAATTCTCTATGTCCTCACCAGAAAATTGAAACACATTCAAGTTCTGGTTTTCCTCATATCCTTGAACCTTTTCAGGTTCTCCATGAGTTGTTGAGAAACTCTTAGTTTTCTCATCCAGGTTTCCTTGATCAGCAAACTGATCTCCACCTGTTGCTACCACATTTTCCTCCTCAGAATCTGATACAGAAAATGGGTCCTTGGTTTTACTCACATTTTGTTTTGCAGAAATGGTGCCTCTATGTAAAATTTCATGTTTTCCTTGAATTGATTCATCAGAATCACTCTCAGAGAAATGAAATATGTTTAGTTTGGAGTGATGTGCACCTATTTCTCCCATATGTGAGATTTCAGCATGATGTTCTTCTGCCACAGGACTCATATTCACATCTTCATCAGCTGGATGAGGATCAGATTCACCCAGCTGTTCCATTCTTGGTGTGCTTGACTCTTGTGCATCATGCTCCATGGGGGACACATTTTCAAGAACTCCTTTGTTCTCTGGCCTTTTGTTCAACATCTTCAGATCTTCTGCTCTGTATGGTGAATCTTCTGGTATCAGATACATCATTCTTTCTGATAGAGCAGGCACATCATAATCTGACTTCCAAGATCCTATGGCAGTCCAAGGTCTCATAATTTCTGTTTTCCACATATTTTCTGATGCTGGAATTTCTAGGTTCCTTTCAGAAAAAGTATCAGAAATTATGATTGACAGAAATCTGGGAAAGGGTAGATGTGAATCTATCCTTCCAGTGTTAGTCAGAATTGATCTTCTGATCAGAATAAATATTTCTGTTCCAAAATCAATGTTCAACCCATTAATGAGACTGAACATGATTGTTAGAATATTCTTATTTATCTGATCTGTACCTCCAATCTTTGAAGATAGACACTTGTTCAGAATTTCCATTAGAACTTGCCAGAAGGCAGGTAGCTTGTTTCTCTTGAATTCATTGATCTTTGAAATCTTTGTCTTATAACCCATTACAGCATCCAGTTGTGAGAACATATCTTCTTTTGCAGGTACTTCTTCATAGCTTTGGACTAAGGGAAGTTCCAAACATTCCCTTATTTTCTCTGGTGAGATTGTAATAAAGATATTTCCCCACACATGTGCTGTCAGCTCGAGTTGATTTGAGACTTTGAGAGTTTTTACAACTTGTTGTATAAGTTCTTCTGGTACCTCTCTGGTCTTTGTGAGGGCTTGAGCTATGGGGCATCTTGTCATAAATTCAATGAGAATTTGACACTTCACATCATACTCTTCAATGTTATTATTCATTGCTTCATTGTTGCTCTTTAATGGAAGAAATTCAGCTTTAGTGATGAAGGGAACAGAGTGTTCGACTGGTGGTATGTTGATGTTGATAGCTGCCATTGAGAATTTTGGTTTTCGTTTCGGAAAAGGGTTTTAGGGTTTTTGAATTTGAAGGTTGAAGATGGAAGACTCTGTTTTTGAATGAGGTATTTATAGTGTGTACAGACAGAGATTCTTGAGTGTTTGTCGTGGGTTGTTTATATTCAAGGTGGTTAATGACACCTTTATGATGTTTTAATCCTTTAAGGAAACAACCGTTTTTGAAAAACCTTTGGTTTATCTCTAATTTAATGTAAATCCTTTAATGAGATTTAGAGATTCCAGTGATTTTACGGATAAACACTAATGTCCAACTTGCACCTTTTCTTCATGTGGGACCCTTTTTGTTTCAAAAAGGTCCAATAGAAACCTTTTCCGAGTTTGTGTGTCTTCCCAGGTTTTCCACTTGATGATATATATCAGAAAATTCTGAATAAAACTTTCGAGAGTTGTATTTTCTTCATATATCATCAGAATTCATTTGATTCATTTACAGAGGATGAATCATCAAAATTTTCTTTTTGAGATGAGAGGGAATAAGTAGAGTTCCGAGATTTTTACTTACATTGTAGTCTTGCAGTTCTGAACTCTACACCTTTGTTCTGATATACAGGAAGTATTTTTCATACAGCTTGTTCCAGTCCTCAGAAATTTTTTTTTGAAAGAAACTTATTTTAAAAAAAATTAATGGTCATAAGTTTCTTTTAAATCTGGTTAAACGCATTGTCTTTCTAATATGTCAAACTTCCTGGCTTTCAAAAGATTTTTCTGATAAAAATTTGATTTTCTGATTTATTGTCAGATTTTCTGGTTACTTTGAAAATTTTCTGGTGAATGATCAGATTCGTATGGCTTAATGAGTTTTCTGAATAAGTACCAGATTTTCTGATTGATTATCAGATTTTCTGAGTATCACTAAATCCTGTCAGATCCTATTGAATTTCACCAGATTTTCCTTGTTTTTATCAGACATGTTGTGTTAGTTCCCCCTAGATCTATTGAATCAATTTTTTTTTAATGAAAAGAAATTAAAGCAAACCTGATATATATAAACAAGAAAAACATAAAACACACGGCAAAGAAAAACAAACAACAACTACTCCTCCTCATCCTCCAACACGTTGTACATGCACTTCACATATAACCAAAGACTTGTTATTCGACCGGTGTGATTCGTTGATGGTGTCAGGGTGGCTTCACTAATGTTTTCTTGAAGTACCAGCTCGGCCCTTGGATAGCAGCTGCTCACCCCTCCGAAGTCCAGCTGACTTGTGATCACCTTGGTTACGAATCGAGGGTAGATCAGAAAGGGTTGACAGTCGTGGATGTTTGCTTCTAGGTCTCTCATGAGAAACTTAGCATAGTTGTAAGGTTTTTCCTGTACAACAGCATGAACCACTTCCATCATCTTATGAGACAGCTCGTTGAAGTGTCCAATCTTCTTGTAGAAGCAGACACTTAGTTGTGTTACCAAAAACTGGAAAGGTGGTATAAAACCTGATTTGCTAACAGCCCTTGACGAGTTGTTTGTATGATAGTCCATTTCAGTCAAGGTCTGTTGCACATCTGCCTTATCCAGAAATTGGGTTTCATGATCATTACCCAGTTTGAGGACATTTCTGATTGTTTCCTCACTTAGGGTAATTTTTACCCCCATAACCTCACTCTCAATCCACATGGAAGTACCACTAAAAATGATTACAGAGTTCCACCAGAACTCTTGGAGAAGTTTTGGATAAATGGTGACATGAGATGATACAGCAAAGCCCAAAGGACTTCGCATGATCATATTGTACACAAACCTGCAGTCCTCCCATGCAGGTCCTTCCCAGTTGGATCTTAATCTAAGATTATGAAGTCTATGAAATGGGAGAGGGAATTGAGTAGCTTTCATCAATTTTGGGCGACCCATTTTAAGATAAGAAAAATTCTGTCAAAGGGCTTTTGAAGAGATGATTTTGATGTGAAGTAAGTTCTTTTCAGGTTGTTAAAATTTATAGATGAAAGTGATAGTTCTCCATAAATGATATTAACAGCCAAAAAAAAATATTTTCATCTCTTCAATTAAGACAATATCTGTTGCGGTGAATGTAACAGTGTATGTGACAGTCTACTAAGCCCTATGTGTGAGTAAGCATTTAATGACTAGGCGGCTACTCTCATAGCTCCTAATCATTCTAGTGCCTACGTGTCGCTTAAGTTTCTTATGAAAAAATGACGTTGCATGCATTGGCAGTAAAAATAAAAATCCAATAATCTGAAAAAAAAAATTTGAGACGGTTGGTTTTCTCAGCTGTATGGAATTTCATCAGTATGCATGTTACTTTTTCCCCCTTTTTGTTTTTTTTAATAAGAAAGAGAGAAAAAAATAAAGAAACAAAATATACACAAATACAAATAAATATAGTATGTGTGGGATATGCAAATTATGAAGAAGGAAGATTATGATGATTACAAATTATTCTGATGTTTCAACCTGGTTTCTGATTTTATATCAGAACTTCTGGCGATTTCACCAGATATTCTGATATTCCTTCAGATTTTCTGATAAATCATCATTTATTGATGATTCGTCAGATTTTCTGATGTTCCATCAGATTGATGGATTGTTTTGTCAGAAACCAGTTGATTTGTTCTTTGATTATCAGAACTCTGATGATCATCAATCTGGTTTTCAATCTGTGTCCTTGTCTTTTCTGAAAAATCTTCATCATTTAGATTAACCATGCCAAGTTTGCTGATAAAAAAATTGTGTCTCTTTTCATCAAGAGGCTTTGTAAAGATATCAGCAATTTGGTTTTCAGTTGGTACAAAATACATTTCAATGTTACCTTTCTCCACATGATCTTTTATGAAGTGATATCTGACATCTATGTGTTTGGTTCTTGAGTGATGAACTGGATTTTCTGTTATTGCAATAGCACTCTTTGAGTCACATAGAATAGGTATTCTTGTCAGAGTTACTCCATAATCTTTCAGTTGAGTTTGCATCCACAGCACTTGTGAACAACAACTTGCTGCTGCTACATATTCTGATTTTGCTGTTGATGTGGCAACACAGTTTTGTTTCTTGCTTGCCCAACATACCAATTTTTCTCCCAAGAGTTGACATGCACCAGATGTGCTTTTCCTGTCAATTTTGCACCCTGCATAATCTGCATCTGTGTACGCAATTAATTCAAGGTTTGTATCCTTAGGATACCAGAGACCAAGTTCAGATGAGTCTTTAAGATATTTGAAAACCCTTTTTACAGCTTTTAGATGGGATTCTTTGGGATCACATTGATATCTGGCCAGAAAGCATGTTGTAAACATGATATCTGGTATGCTTGCAGTTAAATATAGCAGTGATCCTATCATCCCTCTATAGGTTTTAATATCTACACTAATTCCATCTTTGTCAGAATCTAACTTATTCCCTGTTGCCATGGGAGTTTTTGAAACAGAGCAGTTTTCAAGTGAGTATTTTTGTATAATTGTTTTCACATATTTTGATTGACTCAAAAATATTCCATCAATTCTTTGTTTAACTTGTAACCCTAAGAAAAAGGTTAACTCACCCATCATACTCATTTCAAAGTGGCTGGTCATCAATTTTTGAAACTTATCACAAAATTTTTCATTTGTTGATCCAAATATAATGTCATCAACATATATCTGGACCAGCAAAGTATGACCTTTGTGTGTTTTGAGAAAAATTGTGGTGTCAATAGTACCTTTGGTAAACCCAGAATTGAGTAAGAAGTTTGATAAAGTTTCATACCAGGCTCTAGGAGCTTGCTTCAACCCATACAAGGCTTTGTTTAATCTGTAAACAGGATTTTGAAATTTTGGATCAACAAAGCCTTCTGGTTGTTGCACATAAACTTCTTCCTCAATTTTACCATTCAGAAAAGCTGATTTTACATCCATTTGATAAACTTTAAAATTCTTGGATGCTGCATAAGTAAGAAAAATTCTTACAGCTTCTAATCTAGCTACTGGTGCAAAAGTTCAATACCTTCTTGTTGACAGTAACCCTTGACCACTAACCTTGCTTTGTTCCTGGTGATTATGCCATTCTCATCAGATTTATTCCTGAATACCCATTTTGAGCCAATGGCAGTTTTGTCTTTTGGCTTGGGTACCAGATCCCATACCTTGCTCCTTTCAAACTGATCAAGCTCTTCTTGCATAGCTTGGATCCAGTCTGGGTCACTTAGAGCTTCTTTGACAGATTTGGGTTCTACCTTGCTTAAGAACCCGGAAAATGCACACTCATGTGCAGTTGCGGATCTTGTTCTGACACCATCTGAAGGATTGCCAATGATGTCAGAATGAACATGTCCTTTGATCCATCTTAACTTGTTGTGAAAAGTTGTTGGTTCTGATGGAGTTGAAGTTTCCCCCTGAACAGGTGCTTCAATTGTGTGTAAGGTATCAGAATTCTGAGCTTCTGATGTACTACACCTTTGTTCTGCAGAGTTAGTACATGAATAATCTTTTGATTTGTTATTGAGAGAATTATCATGTTCTAGGAAATCTTCATTTATCATTTCAAAGAGATGTTCATACTTTTCTTTTTTGTTAGAAAAATTTATTTCTTTCATGTATTCATCAGAAACCTCTGTTTCTGATGAGTCATCAAATGAAACATACAGACTTTCTCTGATTGTCCTTGTATTGAGAAAAAAAATTCTATATGCTTTTGATGACAAAGAGTAACCAATAAAAATACCTTTTTCTGCTTTTCTGTCAAGTTTTTCAAGGCTTTCAAAATCATTGAAAACAAAACATCTACAACCAAATGTATGCAAAAAATTTATACTTGGAATTCTTCCATTGATAATGTTGTAAGGTGTTTTGTTGTGCCTTTTGTTGATAATGGTTCTGTTTTGGGTAAAACATGTATTTGCTATAGCTTCTGCCCAAAAGTGAGTGGGCAGTTTAGCATAAGCAAGCATAGTTCTGGCAGCTTCCACCAAGGTCCTATTTCTTCTTTCAACCACCCCATTCTGTTGGGGTGTTCTGGGAGCAGAAAAATCATGAGAAATTCCTTTAATCACAAGGAAATTCTCAATTTTTGCATTCTTAAACTCTGTTCCATTGTCTGATCTGATCCTTCTTACTGTTAGTTTTAACAGATTTTCAATTTTCTTGATAAAATTAATGATCAAATCAGGAGTTTCACTTTTCTTTCTCAAAAATTCTAACCATGTGTACCTGGAAAAGTCATCTACTATTACTAGTATGTATTTCTTTCCAGAAAAACTTTCTGTACTTATGGGTCCACAAAAATCCATGTGTAAAAGTTCCAAATTTTGTGAAATAGAAGACTCAGAAATCGATTTATGTGAGCTTCTCTTGGATTTACCCATCTCACATGCCTCACAAATTTTATCCTTCTTTGAGGATATCAAAGGTAATCCTTTTACCAGACCTTTGCTTGCTAGTTTGCTTAGGTTTTTGAAATTTAAGTGGGCAAGCCTTTTGTGCCATAACCAACTACTACCTTTGTTGATTTTTGAAAATAAACATAGTTTTGGATGTTCACTTTCTTCTTTGAAGTCAAAATAGTAAATTGATTTTCTTATTCCTTTCCCACTTAAATAGATTTTATTATCATCTATACCTATTAACAAGCATTTTTTCTGGTAAAAAGGTTACCTGAAAACCTTTGTCACAGAATTGACTACAACTCAGCAAGTTATACTTTAAGCCTTCAACACAGGCTACTTTTTCTATGGTCAAGCATCCATACCTTATGCATCCATATCCCATGATCCTCCCTTTCACTCCATTTCCAAAATTTACCATTCTACCCAGCTTTGAAACAAAGTTGCTGAGTAAGCTCCTGTCCCCATTCATGTGCTTGGAGCTTCCTGAGTCGCAGTACCAGATCTGCTGCACATGATGGTCCTGAAATGAAATGATTAGAGGGTTTTTGGTACCCAGGCATGTCACACCCCGACCACGTAGAACATACAAAACGTGGCGGAAATGTCGGGGAGTGTTGTAACAGAATTAATTGTTTCAAATCCATGGCAATTGAAGTTTCGTTTTATTGATTAGAAGTGTTACAATGTCTTAACAAACAAAGAAATACAACATAATTAACTAGTCTTGCATCTTTTATTGTCACTAAAGCCCAAGTCTGCCTATGTGTATCTTGATCATCTTATGCAACAGCTCCTGAAAAACACATGTGAAAATAGGTACATCAGCATAAAAATGCCTGTGAGATACATAGGTTTTGTGAAAATAGGTTTCATGACTTATGTTTGAGAAAATGTTTAGTCATGAACCTTGTAATTTGCTTTGTTTTGTAAATCATTTGATAAACGATAAGATCAGATGATATGTATAAATAAGAGAATAATGTATGGTTAAATGAATACCCATTGTAAAATGAGTTTGTATAAGATAAGTTGCTTGTAAAACAATGTCTTGTGAAAAGTATGTTATTTGTATAAAATGTTATATGTCTCAAATTGAAATGATTCAAATAACGCTACGACATGTAATACCATACAAACACTTATATATAGGAAGTACCAGCGGCGTATCCACCATGCTTGTATCATATTACACACGCCTCGTTACTTAATCACTTACTCAAACCAAACCAAACAATGTAAGATGTCTATGTTTAAACCAACTTCCAAATGTATTGCAATAATATGTTAAAATGTTTATGTCAAGATGTAAATCATATAATGTATAACCAATGTCAAAAGTGTTTATGTGTCAAATGTAAACCATGTAATGTGTAACCAAAATGATATGTATGGCTAGTGAAATGCATCAACTAAACCATATGCACAAGAACATAGTATTGAAGTAAAACTTGGTTTAAATCAAAGTTATGTCCTGTGGTAATGCATGATCAATGTAAATCATGTAATATGCATCCAAAATGTAAGCATGTGAAAACGATGCACTAAGTATGTAATCAAATGAACATACATAGTGTGAAATGTAATGTAAAACGATGTACTAAGTAATGCACACAATGGGCACACCTAGCATGAAATGTAATGTAAAACAATGTACTAAGTAATGCACACAATGGGCACACCTAGCATGAAATGTAATGAAATCATGTACTATAATGTACTAACGAACATAGCAGGTATATGATGTGAAAAACAGGAAAGCACGAAAGTAACAAGTAGGCACATGTGTTCCACCCCAAAACGTTTGGAAAACAGTAAAAGAGGGGTCTATGTACTCACTTGAGATTGCTTAGTAGTCCTTGAGTAACAACCAAACAATGCTAGAGATCACGGAAATCAAACGGCACCTAATATAGGTAACTATGTTAATAAACCGGACCTAAATCGGAAGATCTGATAGAATGAGGGTTCGTAAACCAAACGAGTATAGAGACTCGTGTCATACGGTTTAACAAAACCTACATACTAAATGAAACCTTAATCTAAGAGCTTTCGACCCATTACGACCCGTTTAGGTAGCTTATGCTACTTTAACGCGTCGTTCGCGTGAAACGCGTTCGGACCGCCTAACTAGTCCTATGACAAGTATTATATGCCTAAACATGTTACATTATCAGTTATGTGACAAAAGTTTAGGTTACATATGCTTAATTACCAATTATACATGAAAATGGTATTCTGGTAATTTACCTAAGGCATATAAACTACCTATCATACAACTACTTAAACGTAGCGACCATAAGGTATAACCTCAGAAGGTTATTCCCTACCTACTATGGTCACCTAATGTATTTGGTCGGATCCTAATGATCGACCAAACTGGGTCGGGTTCGAAGGTATAAGCGATTTATCAGATCGCTTACCCTACGACCCTAGACAACGTGGTAATCAGTAGGCATAGTCCCAAGGGACTATAACCAACGTGATTACACTCACGTTGCGAAGTTCAAACGAACTTCGCATTGACCATAAACTGGTCAATGCAGAAAGTCAAACAAAGTTTGACTTTCAGACTCGAAAGACTCGAAAAGCAATAAAAGAACGAAAGAATACTTACGAAGGGTCCCCGAATGCTAATCTAGATCAAAATAACTCAGGTATGAAACAATGGTTCCAACTTAGAGTCACTTAGATCAGATTCTTGTGATTTTTGAAGTTAAGTGGGTTGGGTATTTATAGGAATACCCGAACCGTTAAGATCGCTTGTCGAATATCGTGCCTTAATCGTATCCGTACAAGTGTCGGAAAGTTGTGGTGGCTAAAAATGGGTCTAAATGAGCTGAATGTGCAGTTGAGAATGTGTGGATGTGAATAAAACAGCTGGAATCTGCTGACTGTTCGATATTATCTGATCAGAGAGGCTGACGCGGGCCGCCTAAGATTTAGGCTTGGGCTCACGCGGGCCGCCTAGCTCTTCAGATCAGAAAACAAGTTTCAGAATCTACAGTTTTGGTCCCTGCACGTGTTTAAACCCATTTCCGGCACTTCTAAGGCCCATAAAGCCAACTTTAAGGCCCTAAAATGATGCCTAAACATTGTGGACATGAAACATGCTCAAAAATATGCCGGAGGTTGGTTCGTTTGGCCGTACGAACGCGATGTTCGCTTAATTACGACGGAATGCGCATAAGCGCGAAAAACGATCCAAATGACGAAACGAATGGATTTTTCTTATGCCAAACACTAAAATAAAATATTTTAGTGCTTACATAAATTTTTGGATGTCCGGATGTATTCAGAACGTAAGTTATGCGCGAAAATGCAAACTTGTGCACTTTTTGACGCTTTTAGTCCCTGAATGACACAAAAGTTTATTTTAGCATACCGAACACCTCAAAGCCTATTTCTAAGCTATGTAAAGGATATTTATGGTATGTTTAACTTATGGTCATGTTCCGGAATGTCTGTTACAGTTAAAATTGGCATACTTTCGCAGTTTGTCAAATTTAGTCCCTGTAAGCGATTTAACTTGATTTTGCCATACCAAAGCCTTCAAAACTTATTTCTAAGTTATGTAAAGGATATTTAAGGTATGTTAAGTATATGTCACTATTCTGGAGTGTTCGTTGCATTAAACTGGTTATATTTACGCATCAGTGCGCGTATAACCTTCCAGAAAGCGATTTAGAGCTTGAAATCGAACAAGAATTGATATGTGTAAACGATACACATATTTTTACAAACCCCAAGTATGAAATACAATATTTCATTGGTTTGGCATTTGTTTGATGGTCGCAGTGACACAGGTGTCACAAGGCATGCTTGGGTACTGTTTCTGATGGAATCCTAATAGGTTTATTTCTTCTTCTTGGTTTTGCATCAGAAACTCTGTTATATGCTGAGCCATTAACAGATTTTACATTTTTCTTTTGAAGATGGTGTTGAACAAGCTTCAGTATGTCAACACACATACAAGAGTTATCAGAATTTTCTGATATTTCTTCTTGTGATGGAATGAGTGGATAATTTTGAAAAGATGAGTGAACTGCTTCTGGAGTCTTTACAGATTCTTGACTGCATTCACTTATGTTTGTTTTGAAGTTTGGTTTTTCAAAAGAGTATTCAGAACAGGTTGTTTTGCAAGATTCAGATTCTGATTCTGATGAAAATTTATCAGAAATCTGATGAGATGCTTTTACAAAGACAGTGGGTTTATTTCCATTTGATCTTGTATAACCTAAACCCTCTCCTTTGTTCTTGGGTGTGGACTCAATAAAATTTATGAACTCTTTGGCTTGTTGAAAACCTCTTACGTTGATTTCTTTATCATTGATTTTCTTGTACAGATCTTTTCTTTCATTTTCATAAAACTCAATTTTTGCTCTTTGATCTAAACTTTCCTCTTTAAGAAGTTGGTTTTCAAGAATGATTTTATTGAAGGTCCTTTGCAACTCATCAGATTTTCTAATATCTGATTGATGTTTTTCTTGCAGATTTAGAAAATCTGACATGAGCTTGTTTAGCTTGTGTTCAAGATCAAGATTGTCTAAATTTACCTTTTGTTCTGAAGTTTCTGGTAGACCTTCAGAAAGTGCCATGAGGCAGAAATTTGCCAGTTCTTCTTCTTCATCATCAGAAGAATCATCAGATAACCATGTATTTGTTCCAACAATTAAGCTTACTTGTTGCTGCTTCTTTGCTTCTTCAAGTTTTTTCTCATAATAGGCAACATCCTTCAGCTTTTTGGTCTTGCATTCTGATGCATAATGACCTCTCTGCTTGCACTTGTAACACACAACTTCAACCTTCCCTTTATCCTTAGATCTAAATTCCTCTTTAGATCTCCCATCCATCCTTCCTCTGTCACTTCTCTGGTACCTCTGGCTTCCTCCCCTCAACCTCTGCTCAAATGTTTTGGTGAGCAGTGCTATTGCTTCAGCAAAAGCTGAAAAGTCTGATGATGTATCAGAAATTTCAAGATTTTGGTTGTTTGATGGTTATGGATCATTGGAAGTTGTTGATCTTTGTGAGTTTGAGATAAGAGCTAAAGATCCCCCTCTTTGAATGGTTTCTTCAAATATTTCTTCCTCTCTGGGGACCAAGATGCTGTATAAGTCATGAAGACTCTTGTTTCCTAGTTCTAAGGTTGATGATAAAGTCATGGTTAGACTTCTCCATTCTCTAGGAAGGGCATCAAGAAATTTTATGTTTCTTTCATCATTTGACTTTGTTATTCCAAATTTCTTTAGCTCGTTTAAAAGTTTTGTAAATCTTTGATATGTATCATTTAATCTTTCATTTGGCAAACTTTTAAACCTTTCATAAGATGAGACATTGTTTGTTCTCTTGTTTCTTCTCATCCTTTCTCCTCCTTCACAAAGATTTTCCAACTGATCCCATATTTCCTTGGCTGATGCACATGCATCAACTTGTGAAAATATGTCATTGGGGATGGCCATTATTAAAAGTGACTTTGCCCTTTCATCCCCAACCACCTTTTCCTTGTCTTCCTCACTCCAAAGTATTTCACTTTTGGGAGCTTGGGAGGCAGGGATAGCAGGTGATTAGTCAGTTGCTGGAATAGCTGGTATAACAGTCATTGGTATATGTGGACCCCTTTCAATGGATTGAAACAGAGCTCGATCATGACCATTAAGGAAATTGAAAATCCTGATTTTCCATTGGGGGTATTCCTCTCTGACCAGAGTCGGAGGTTTGGACATAGAACCAATGTTAAAAGCATTATTCCAAGATTGAAAGCTGGCCATATTTAGAGAAAAGAAGATGAGCGATTGATCGTTTGAAAATAATTTATTCAATCTGCTCTGATACCAATTGTTGGACCCAGTATGGCCTTAACAACTTCTTTTCACGTAATATGGCAAGTGATTTCAGTAGATGTGAAAAAGATGTGTGAAAATGGAAATCAGACTTTCAAGAAACAAGACCTACAGAATTATCAAGTTTATATCACTTTGAAACAAAATGGTTTACAAGGTGATTGTAAGATTATTATCTAGTACAAATGAATCTTGAATTCTGTGGGTGAGAGGGCAATGGAGTTTTGATGTATGTATGAATGATAAGCTTCAAACCCAATTATCCTCTGCTGGTTGAGCCTTCTATTTATAGAATGCTGGGTGCATGAATAAACAATAGTTTATTCATGCAATAAGTCCTGCAAAAAGTGGCCAATTGACATATTCATTGAATCCAACGTTCAAGTTGCCTTTTTCATCATGATATCCAATAATGTCAACTTGCTTCGGTAATTGTGGCAGGATAGAGCCAATTTCAGACAAGTGGGGTATTTCATCAGAATTCTGATAAAACCACTTCATCAGAAATTCTGATGAACAAATCATCAAAAAAATCCTGATGATCAGAATCATCAGAAACTGATGATATTTCATCATAAATATCATCAGATCCATCAGAAGTGACCTTTTCTGATAATCCAATTCAGCTCTTGATCAACTTGTGTTTTTTGAAGTAGATGCTGTGCATTTCAATTGTCCCATCTGATCTTCTTTTCCTTGTTTGTGATCTTCAGGACTGTGATCTCTTCATAGATCCAGTTGATTGTGGTTTTCTTCAATACTTACAAATAAAGTTTCCTAACACATACAAACAGATTGATCAAAAACGTCAAACATTGCGACTTTTACTCTTTTCATATATTTGTGCGTCGATTACAAACTTCAACTGGAGATTAAACACACTAATAGTTATGCATCGATATCTATTTTAGTCTATCTATTTTTTTTATCAAAATACAAAATTACACATATATTTAGGTATTATTCTAGGTATCATTCATCCAGTACTTTATTTCATTCTCATCATACTTCCAAACTAGCTTCTCTCCTATCTGTCGAATTTTATTCCCTTAGTCCACTAAGTTTTCACCATACTGACGGAGTTTTTGCACACATTTTTTACTCATGGGTGGGTCTAACGGTGGTTCTGGCACTGGTTCTTTGGGAGTATATAGTGCCAAATACGACCTATTGTCGTCTAACCATGGATCATATTCTTAAGAGATTGGGGTTGGGATTCTAGGAAATTCATTAGGATCGAATGCAGGTATTGGAAACTGGTTTTCCTGGTTGGGTTCTGTCGCAACCCCCAACCCATTCCCGGGAGCGGGTGCCGCGAGACTCAGAGCTGGTGGTATCGGTGTTTATTAATTTGCAGCGGAAAACTTTCATCGGGACCGTAGTTAGGAAATATTTTGTCAGAGTTAAAACACCAAACTTTGTATAATAAACAAATGGGATAAAACCCAAGTTTTCATTACAACATCTTTATAGGGATAAACTAGTTTATCAAAAGACAAAACTTCTTTTTATTCAGGTAACTTTCAAAGCCACTTTTCCAAGCCTTCAGTGCTCTCCAGCTGGCTTCTATTGGCTTTCACATTTTGTTACCTGAAACGCGTTTTAAAAAGTTTTATCAGCAAGAAATACTGGCGAGTGCATTCCAGTTTAATCAAAATAGTTTTATCACTTTTACAGTATTGAGGGCATCAGCAATTACATTTGCTTATATCTATCCAATTACCCCTTTCCTGATATTGTCTTTCCTGACTGGTTGGTCATGCTACTATTCCAATAGTAACGAGTTTCAAGTAATGTATACAAAACCCCAACATACCGGTAGTAATTTTAGAATCACAAATACTCAATTACTGTTAAGTGTAATTTAAAACATTTGAGGTTTTGGTAAAGCATTTTGACTTACAAAAGTAATTTACAAAAAGGTGACAAAAAGAGAATGTACTCACTTTGTTTACTTAGGTAATACTAAGGCTTCCTGTTGTATCTTCTGGTTATTATCTATTAAAATTAAACAATGCACACGTGTTAGTAAAATAACCCAAATCACATTAACCGTACAACTTGAGACAGAACTCCAATGACTGAGTCAGGCAGAGCCTTGACAAGCATTACAGAGTCCTAGATCAATCGGGTGTAACACGAGACAGAACTCCAATGACTGAGTCAGGTAGAGCCTTGACATGCGTTACGGAGCACTAAATTGATCGTGTAGGGTAACAACAAGGTTATAATACTTACAATGAGGCATAGCTTTGCTTTATAGGGGTATAATACCCGAGTATAATAATAACTATCAGAAAAGTTGAGAGAGATTTCAAATTTTGAACGAATTGAAAATGAAGCCTGTAACACCACGTAAAAACGTGTCCAATTATATAAAGACACGTGTCCTAAACTCTAAATATGTGAAAGAATGAGTTTGAAGGACTAAAGTTGACAAATGATGAAAATATGTAAGTGAAAGGACTAAAAGTGTCAATATGCTAAACTTGTGCCTCTGAATGACCATACATGAAGAATATATTCTTAAACGGGTGATTAATTGGATATAAGAAGCCGTTTGTGAAAATAATCGGAAGATTATAAAACTACAGGGGTTAAACGTGTCAACATGTTAATTCTTACCTCTGAGTGACCTTTTAACGAACCCGAGGCTTCGAAATATTCAAATATACTCTCAAGAATAAGTGGTATAAATTTCAAGTGGTTTCGAGATCGTTAAGCAAGTTTTCAAGACTTTGGGTGTAAAGTGCAATGTGATGAAACTTGTGTTTATAGTGATATTTAACAAAACCGAGCCTAAGGGAGTTTGGTTATACTCCCTAGAATCTCTACAAACTAACTACAAGTGACTTTTATGACAAAAATGAAGTTGTATAATGTTTAAAATGGCCAGGGACTGAATCTGCCAAGTTTAAAACAATTTTCACCTGATCTACAGGTCGTCGCGGCCCGCGTAGACTCTTACCGAGTCTTACGCGGCACGCGTAGAAGTGCCCAGCACAGAAAAAATTGGACAGCTGCGAGTTTCAGTTCAGAATCGCCTTAACCTTATTCCAATTGATACTAGGGGTTGTTTGTCGGTCTTGTATTACCACTAGGACACCTGGGGTGATCCTAGATGCCTCCAAAACAGCTGCAAACATCCTAGTGCATGGCAATTTGCTATATAAGGAGCCTTAGTTCATTTGTTCATATGCGCATTTGGTTGCAACAACTCAAAAACCCATTTCTGGAGATAGCAAGCACTAGGAGAAGATTAAGAAGTGTAGAAAAGATAGCAAGGACCTTACGTAAGTGTTTTAATCCCTGCTTAGTCCATTTTATTAGCTTAAAAATCGAAAAGTCAAACATATCGTAATTAGGCTTTGACTTTCGGTTTAATCATAAATGGTCCAGCCATTGACCGAAATGAAAGTGGTTATAGGACCATGTTAATGTAGGTGATTAACCCTTAAAAGGGCACCTCCTAATTATTTCGGTTGACTAGTTAATTGTCGGGTCAAACTAGTAAGTCAAAAAGTCAAACTGGACAGAAACTTTAAAAATGATTTAAACTAATAAAACAGAAGTTATAAATTATATTTGAACATTCTAATGACTTGGTAATTAGTATTAGAACATGTTTAATCAGGTCTAACCTGACAATTATCAGTCTAAGGTCAGATTATAACCGAAAGTCGCAAAAGCTTGACTTTTACTTTGACTTTTAGTTCTGACCCGATTAAGCTTAATTCCCCCATGTTTTAAGCTTCCATTAGGACCACATTATATAGTAGTATAACCCTCTGGAGTTATATTGCTTGGTCCTTAGTAGTTTGAATTATATGCTCTTGTTTGTTAATATGCTTATAAATGCCGTAAATGCCCTTTTGACATATAATTGAGATTTTTAGAAATGTGAGAGGATGAAAACCTTTGCTACTAATATATAAACTTGTCCCGAAAATTTGACATCAGTTCTTGGTCTCAAATAGAAGTTATGCTCGATATCGTAATTAGAAGCTTTTTATTAATTAAATTGCGATATCTTGCATGAGACACGTTTAAACTTGGATTTTGAACCAAAACTCATTACCTACTGTTAAGATATTATTTTTAAGGATTTTTAAGATTTTTGGTCAGATTATAATCTGTTTAAATCATAGAGTTCTTGTGTAATTCGGTAAATGACGATAATGCCCTTTTCATGCATAAAATGAGATTAACAAATGATTTGAATGCCAAACCTTTTCCTACTGATTTCATACATTAAATAAATTATTTTGAGCATTTAAAACTGATCAAAATCTCAGATTTACATAAACATCTTGATTATCGTCAATTAGCGAGTTTTACACTAATTAGGTGCATACTATGGTTTAAAACCATATTTAACACCTAAGACTTGTTACCTACTGAATTTTTAAACAAATTTCAATATTATTACAGTAAGTATAAGTCATGAACTCAGACTTTCAAAAATGTCCTTAAAAGCATATGTGAAATGACCAAAATGCCCTTTCGGGCCATAGTTTGGCCATAAATGTTAAACCTCACATATATGTAATATCTTACTGATGTAATGTGATAAAATAAATATTTTTACTGATTACCAAAGACCAGAACCTCAGTTTATTATAAAATCTCTTTTACGATCATTTAAATGACTAAAATGCCCTTACGGGACTTAAATTAGTTTTAAATACTTTTTGGGCATATATGTTAACATCCTACTGATGTATTAACATATTTTAAGCATAATAACAATTGAGACCGGTATATAATTCATATGGTTACCCGTTATGCATTTATGCATTCGGATCGGTTTATGTAACTAGTTTACGTAAAATAGCCGAAACGGGTTTAACCTTATCATTAAATCCTCAAATTCCAGAATGTGTTTAGTTAACCCATATTATACAAGTATCCAAACTTGTCGGGCCTAAACCACATTCTATTCCAGTCTCCGCTTAATCTAGCATTTAGAACGTAAAGTTTCTTTCTAGCTAGCCGGTCTAATCTTTGACTTAACTAAAGACCCGTTAGCATCCTAATAGGTTATTAAACCTTCTATACAGATTAAGTAGCATCCAGTAGAAGGTATTATCATAAAGCTTTAGGAATATACGGCTGAGTTACTCCTCATATCTAGCTCAGGTAAATACTTTTAACTTATTTTCCCTTATACGGGCTTGGGATATGGTATTTTAATAATACCACTTGGTCGGGTATGAAATCATTTAATCGGATTGTGATTAATAAATTTACATAACCCGTTTTAATCTGTCTTGTTTGATAACATAAGCATTGGGGGTTAATGCGACCGTGTCCTGGATATCCTCGGCTCATTTCATTTGAAAAATGGCCACGACCTATGCACGGGGTGTAGGCATACACATGACAGATGCAAATGCTAAAATATAAACCCACATGTTGGGGATAACTCCTTTGTGGGTTCTATAAGTGGTGAGTCGGTTAATCAAGACCTGCTCCCAACCGGCCCCAATTGTATGACAAATATATAAATCTGTATACAAGATTATCTTAAATAATTGTCCCAAGTTATAAATGATTTGTGCCTTGTGCACTTAAATCAATTTTCTTAAATATTTTCAAATGAGTCAGTTAATTGTATTTACCAGTGTAAACTGACGTATTTTCTAAAGACTGATTGAAAGGTACTTCTCGTAAATAGGCTGGAGCTACTAGGTGTCATATAAGAGGATCTTGCAAATCCCTAGATACCTGAAGTCTGTTATTTTCTGTTTCTTGTATTTTATTTATGATCCGCCTGTGGATCTTATTACAACCCAGTCTGTATATTCTTTCACTCAGACACTCAGACATTATGGTTTGTAATAGTTTATTCGCCAAGCCTTCCGTTGTGCTATTATATTGTGTGTATTGACTATGATGATATCAACTACGTCACGATACTCCCCGCCGGGCCCACCGGTAATATGTGGAAATATCGAGGTGTGACAAAGCCGATCGCCCCCATTTATAGGCTGATTCGAAGGCGGCTCGCGGCCCGCGAAGACCAACACTAACTCTCTCGCGGCCTGCGAGAGAGTGCGTGTCGTTTATAGCCTTGCTGAGTCAGTGTGTAGGGTCGCTAAGTCACCGGACACGTGGCGGTCTGACTTAACCGGCACTCCAAGCCAGTCGCGGCCCGCAACAAACGTAGCTAAGGGGGTCGCGCCTCGCAAGTGATGTCACACCCCAACCGATGACGGAAACATCGGGGCGCGGCACTGAGCGAAACAGATTGTCCAAGAGAAATTCCATAACAACTAAATTACCGGATAATTAAAATTATGTCCCATACCATAACCCATCAAGTATATCAGTTATTACATACATAGTTATCTCAAAGACAAATAAAGGTTGTTCCGACAACTCATAAAATAAATAGATTGTTTGTTTGTTTCTAGACTCTCATTCCTACTTGATTCCACAAAGCAGGTAAAGCACAGCATCCTAGCATTTAAGCACCTGTCACATACGTTAAAATAGAGGTCAATACACATAGTGTAAAGATGAGCATACAAGTTTAATAGTAATAATAGAGTTCGAAAGCGTTTACGCATAACCAGCATGTAACATGTATAGTGCGAAGCTAGTAGGTTATCGACAATGAAATATGCACAGACTAGACTGCGAGTTGTAGAATGCGCAACACATATCACCACTGTGACACGTGAAGAGGTAACCTTAACAACCCCTGTCCACGATAGGTGCTGAGTCCAAACAAATAGTACTATCATTGCTAAGGCGCCAGGAAATAATCACTGTGTTAACATAACATACAAGCATTCATCGAGTAACATGTATCATGCAATAACGGTCAGCGTATAAATAGAGTTTACGTTGTGTGATTGATGTGATTTAGAATAAGTAACGTATGTAACACCCAAAAGTGCATAAAACAAAAAGGGGTATGGAAGTAATGGATTGAAGGGAGCGCTAGAGTGATTAGCCTGAACAGTTAACGATAGCATAAGCGAAAAGCGGTGCGTTAAGCGGTGCAAGTGAACCAAGTGTCGAATGGTAACCCGATCGGACGGCAATCTGATCGGATGTCAATCCATTTGGATGGTCATCCGACAGGATAGCCATTCGGTCGGATTGACATTCGTTTGGGAAGGATGTGTTTGTGTATGACGGCTTTGAAGTTTTCCCTGTAGCATTTTGAAAACAGAGAAGTATCTCTACCCTTCAGGTCGATCGATCGAACTGTCGTTCGATCGGATGGTGATCCAATTGGCGAGGCTTCTCAATTGAGAACAAGTTCACAGTAGGACGGTCACTCGATTGGATAGCAATCCGATCGGATGGCAATCCGTTAGAACTGATGTTCTTTGAAATTTATGAAAATGATTAAGTATTGGGGCTCAAGTGCAATCTGATCGGATTGCGGTTCGATCGGATGGCAATCTGATCGGACGGCAATCCGTCCCACAATCTTATGGTCTTGAATCTTGAAAAATTTGCTAAGTTTGAAAGTTTGCGGTTTGCTCGAGACGGTATGATAACGTACTAAACAACGGAAACTCCATTAGACCCAGGCTATCCGATCGAATGGGAATCACCCAATCCGATCAGTTAACTGTTCGTGACGGGTGGTTTCATGTTCAACCATAAATCAGTTGTCTCGTGGATAGGATTCAGATCTCAAACCGGCACATCACTAGAGAAGAGTAGAAGGCATGAATGAGCTCCGATTCTATCGGTTTTGAGTGCATTGAGTGTAAAAGAGTTGAAAGAAAGTTGGAAAGCATCTTTCAATCCTTTAATCTTTGAAAATGTTTAGATCTATGCAAAATCATTGTTAAATCATGTGGAAATCCTTCAGATCTGAGTTGTTCTTGGTGGAATGAAGCCAAAGCTTGAAGTTCATAAGAACTCCATGATGACGTCATCCTAAAACACCTCAAATTCGTTGATTTCACGGTTAAAAGTTAAGATTCAAAGGTGAAAATGATGAAGAAGTGTGTGTAGATCATAGAAGTACAAGATTTGAGTTGAAAACTTACAAGAATCATGAGAAATCGAGAGAAAGAAGGCTTGAGCGTGCTGGTCGAGTGAGAGGGAGTTGTCACATCACAAGTGATGTGACAGGGGGTATTTATAGGTTGCCAAAAGGGAAAGGAGGGGCAAGGGTCGGATGGTGCACCGATCGGATGGCGCCTCGATCGGATGGCAATCCGATCGGTTGGCCATTCGATCCAAGTGTCCGACGAGTTGAGTTTTGGCGTTTCGTTTCGCGTGTTGAGCGTTGCGTTGCGATGCGATTCGAGTGAGCGATGCAATAGTATTACCCATTAGTTACACAAATAACCTAACTACTATATCTAACATACAATCACTATAAATAACTTGCGTTTAACGTTTGCGATTAGATTGCGATGCGATAGAATTGCGATTGCGATTAAACACCTCAACATAAACATAACATGCACAACTAACACATAATAGCATACACACACATAAAACAATATCCAGAACACATAATTCTAGTTGCGAATGCGATTAGCGATAAATCGATTAACGATTAAACATCAATTAAACCTCGATTATTAGTAAATACTCCACATAATACAACTAAAGGCGATAAAATAAAAGAATTCGATTACAAGTCATTAACGTACAATCAATAGTAAAGCAAGGAGTGACAGATCGCAATTAGCAATCTTTTCTTCCTTTGACTTTGACTTGTACTTTAACTTTCCAAAAAGGGGTTGTTACAAGCGACTCCCAAGTTTTGTTTTCTTGTTTTTTATTTATAAATATAAGGGTATTTTGGGTCCGTTTCTAGCGTACGGGGTATATTTTAGGAAAGTTTTAGAGTCACGTAAAGGGTTATAGGAGGGTTGTTATAGGTTATAGCATTTGTTGGTCTGGGAATAAGGGTAACAGTGGTGGTTCGGCTATTTGGTTTAGGTTAGAGTCTACTGCTGTAGTGGCTAGCATATGGAAATCTGCCAATTGTCTATCTAGTTCCTCTTCCCACGGTGGTTTATTGACTGCTTCCTGAGTTTGTGCATTTACTTCCCTATTGGCTCTTACTATCGCTCTTTGTTGTTGTAATTTCTTCATTCTCTTTCTTCTCTCATGTGCTCCCCTATTAAACCATCCTCTCTTTTTAGAAGTAAAAAGTTCCTCAGACCGTGCCTTAAATATAAATATCCCTTCCTCAGTATCGGCTGAATATCCTGAGAGGTTTGGCTGAGATGAGGTACCTTCATCTTTTGGTGAACTAGGTATATGACAATAAGCGTTTGACATACCTTGCTCACTCATACTGTACACTAACAAGTAGTCAAATAACAAATAACAAAAAACAATAATCACATAATTTATTTCCTAACACAGAATTTAAGTGTCAGCAGAACACTTCATTGGCTTAAACCAGTGGCTGTAGCTCTGATACCACCTTCTGTCGCAGCTCCCGACCCCTGCCCGAGAGCGAGCGCCGCGAGCCAGCGTGTCAGATGGTATTGGGGTTTATTAATTTGCAGCAGAAAACTTTCATCAGGACCGTAGTTAGGAAATATTTTATCAGAGTTAAAACACCAAACTTTGTATAATAAACCAATGGGATAAAACCCAAGTTTTTATTACAATATCTTTATAGGGATAAACCCTAGTTTATCGAAAGACAAAACTTCTTTTTATTTAGGTAACTTTTATAGCTACTTTTCCAAGCCTTCAGTACTCTCCAGCTGGCTTATATTGGCTTTCACATTTTGTTACCTGAAACGCGTTTTAAAAAGTTTTATCATCAAGAAATACTGGCGAGTGCATCCCAGTTTAATCAAAACGGTTTTACATCTTTACAGTATTTGAGGGCATCCGCAATTACATTTGTTTATATATACTCAATTACTCATTCAGTACTGTCAACACCTGACTTGTGGGTCATATTACTCATTGGCCACCTCATTGTCTAATGGTAACGTCTTTCACATTTTGTATACAAAACTCGAACATACCGGCAACAATTGTAGAATTACAAATACTCGATTACTGTTAAGTTTAATTTAAAACATTTGAGGTTTTGGTAAAACATTTTGACTCACAATAATATATTTTAAAAAAGTGACAAAAAGAGAATGTACTCACATTGTTTACTTAGGTAAAACTAAAGATTCCTGGTTTTTATCTATTAAAATTAAACAATGCACACGTGTTAGTAAAATAACCCAAATCACATTAACCGTACAACTCGAGACAAAACTCCAATGACTGAGTCAGGCAGAGCCTTGACATGCATTACGGAGTTCTAGATCAATCGGGTGTAACACAAGACATAACTCCAATGACTGAGTCAGGCAGAGCCTTGACATGCGTTACGGAGTCCTAGATCGATCGTGTAGGGTAACAAGCAGGGTTATAATACTTACAACGATGCAGAGCTTCGCTTTATAGGATATTATATCCCGAGTATTTTAGCCTACTAGTGATCAGAGAAAAAGAAAAGAATTGAACATTGAGAAATGAGGCCGAAGCCTCTATTTATAGTCCTGGAGTATGGCGGCTCGCGGCCCGCGAAGCCCCATCTCTCATCTTTCGCGGACCGCGACAAGGGTAGACTAGGCTCTAGCCTTGTCGAGTCAATGGTGTAGGCTTGCAACGTAACCGGACATGTGCCGCAATGCCTTGTCCGACAAGCAAAGCCACTCGCGGGCCGCAAGGGATTTAGCCAAGGGGGTCGCGCCCCGCGAGCGACTTCCAGATTTTGTTTTTCTTGTTTTTTATAAATATAAGGGTATTTCGGGCTCGTTTCTCGTATACGGGGTGTATTAGAAACATTTTAGGGTCACGTTAAGGGTTCTAGGAGGGTTGTTATAATTTATAATGTTTTCATCTACCTTTGTGTAAAAAAAAATATTGGACCAACTTACGCCGAATCAAAAAGTTTCACGGTTCTCACAACTCGTAGTGGTTTTTATTTGAACCGAATCCTATATATATAATTGATGAAAAAGAAAAAGATAGTGATGTCATTTGACACCCATCTATTTGTTAGCTGTATTTAGCAAGAAGACACCATTAAAGTTTCCCATCTTTAACTCCAAATACTTAGATTATTTTTCTAACTTTATTTCATTAAGGTTAATAATATCGAAAATAAGATATTTTCTCGTATTAAACTCTATAAACCTATTTAAAATGTATGTATTTGTGAACAAAATAAAAATATTGATTTATTACCAATTAAATTACTAAAAATGAGATTATGATGATTTTTTTTACAAAACATGTTTGCATATCTATATAATTAAAAATGATGCAGAAAAAATTATAAAAAAATAGTTGATGTCACTTGACACTCACTCAATAGTCAGATTTAAATTGATATAGTATATAATCTCTCATACAATTTTACTAATACTTAGACTTTCTCCAACTTTGTATCGTTAAGGTTAATAATATGAAAAATAAGATATTTTTCTCGTATTAAAGTCTATAAACTTGTTTAAAATGCATGTAGCTGTAAACAAAATTATAATAATGATTAATTACAACTTAAAGATTATTACCACTTAAATTAGGAAAACAAAAAAACAGATTTTAATGTTTTCAAGAAGTTAAATGCTGTTTAATCAAATTATGAATTGAAAAGTTTGAAGACATGCTTTATTATATTCACAACTACATGTAGTCTATATAATAACAATTCAAATTGTGTATAGAGTAGAATTATCATATAATTCAAGGACTCTAATATTTCATTTTTATAGATGATTTAAGCTAAAATTAAGCAACTTTTAACTCTTTACATGCTTACTTAATCGTGTTACTAACTTAATTTTAACGTTGTTTAAATTAAAGCATGCATGGTCTATATTAATCATTCAATAACAATTCAAATTCTGAAAAGTAGTAATTTTTTTATTGTTTTGTGTTACTTTAACTCATGGGTTAGAATGTTATTGTTTTTTTAATTAATTTATATTTCTAACCTTGAACGTTAATTGAGTTATCATATAATCCCTGAACAATAATTCTTTTTTATAGATGATTTACGTTTATACCCCTAAGCTTTAATCGATTTATCATACAGAGGTTTAGTAATAGTTCTTTTCTATAAACGATTTATGTTTGGATCCACTGAACTTTAATAGAGTTATCATACAGGCCTTGAAGTTTAATAAAGATTGTTTTTAAGATTTATAACAAATAGTTGTTCTTTTATATTTTTTATAAGTTTAATTCTTTTTATTCTACTTATTATAGTCAATACTAACTTTTAACTCTATAAATGTTTACTTAATCATGTTGATTGCTTATTTTTACGGTTATTTAGATTGAAGCCTTAATGGTCTATATTAACCCTTCAATATATAAGATAACAAATTTAATTATCTTTTTATTTTCCTTATTATAGTTAAAGCTAACGTTTAACTCTAGACATGTTCATTTACTGTGTTAATTTTTTACGGACGTTTAGATTAAAGTTTGCATGGCCTATAATTACAAAGAGTTAAATTCTTAAGAATGCTAAGAAGGTATAAGAATACGAAAATACTCGGTTGAAACATAATTATATAGAGAGAGAGAGGGATAGAGGGGGGGGGGATATGATATTCTGATTAATGAAAAAAAAAAACGCTTGCTATTATGATGTAATTTATTGTTAAAAAATATGTATATAAACGTTGTTGGCATTTATAAAAGATGGGGGAACTTGCTTGTGAGTTTCTGAATTTAAGACACACCGAAATTACACGTGTGCCCTATATTATCAAATAAAAAATAAACATAATTTACAAAGACGCCACTAATCAATATCATCCATTCAAAATTACAATCTAACGGTCCATAATGTTTCATAGCCTTCTTAGGAAAAACACCCTTTGTAGCCTTAGTCTACCATATATATACACACATAAAAAAGTAATTTTACATAATTTTAAACCTTTAAGTAAGTACAACTTTTAAAATAAATGGTACAAATCTTTAATACATATCTTTGACTTTTAAACAAACTTCTTTTCACGATTTTAAACGGTCATAACTTTTTTAATTTAAAAAATACCATAAAAATAAGCATTTTATTCTCTTCAACTTTTTTGAATTAACATGTTACCTGAAATATATATATACACTATAATAGAATAAATATAAGAAGAACACAAATAATTTTATATAATTTTAAGACAACTTTTAAAACATATGGTTCAATCATATTGTTAACTTTAAAATCAATTACGTGCACAATTTTAAAACAACAATAACTTTTCATATGTTACTATTTTTTTTAAAGAAATACACATAAAAACGAGTATTATATTCTCATTAATTTAAGTATGTTACTGTTATCGTTATTTTTAAATTTTATAAAAAATTACATATTACATGCATTATCAGTGTTTGTGTTTCTCGTCATTTTACTCGAATACTCTAATCTAATTGGTCTCTAATAACATCAAGTAGACGTCATTGGCCATTGGCAATCCCACATTTTTATTCCCCATGGCAGTCTCACCTTTCAACTATTTTTCCTTCACCGGTCCTCAGATAAAAAAAACTTAACTCTTTTTTTTTTCGAATTACAACTGATGTTTTAGGGCTTTTGATCAGAACGAGAATACGAGTCTATTGATGTAAAACTTACCTCGAAACGGTGCTCCAAACGACTAGATTTTTGTTAATTGGAAGTTTAAACACCCGAATTAAAATACCGTTTTCGTCGTTTGGAGTACCATTTCGAGGTAAGTTTTACATTAATCGACTCGTATCCTTATTTTGATCAACAATCCTAAAATGTCAGTTTGTAATTCGGAAAAAAAAAAAAAAAAAAAAAAACTTAACGGAGTTAAATTAAGTTTTTTTAACTGATAACTGATGGAGAAAAAAATAGTTAAAAGATGAAACTGTCATGAGAAATAAAAAAGATAGGACTGCCAATGTGGCCAATAAATTTACTTAAGATTATTTGAGCCAATATCCCTGTAAATAATTGATTTAGATGATATTTACCCTTTTCTTTCGTACTCTAAAAAGGGCCATTCTTTCACAAGTTAGGGTCATTGAGACAAATGATTACTTTTGTCCATATCACAATTATTCACAAATACCAACAAACCTCACAAAAAGTTGAATTACTTTTCCCGATTACTGGCTTTATTTAGGCAAAACATAATAAACTAAATTTGGTGATTTTTGTATATAAAAAGACTGAAATTAATTTGTTCACCAAAATAAAAGAACGAAAGAAAGGAAAAAGGTATATATCTTTTTCCCATTTCTTAAAAAAAGTACATATCTATTTTTTCGTTAACTTTTATGTTTAGTTATATTCTTATGAGTAAAATGAGAAAATAAAACGTTCAAATTTGAAGTTAAATTAATGAAAATCTGATTTTAGAAAAAGATATTACTTTTTTTTTGAACGGCAAATTATACTCTTATTATTCAAAACCCCAAAAAATCGTTCTGCAAATTACATACGGTTAGTAAGCTACTAAGCCAACCACCCAATACTTGCTTTTGCCTCACCGAACTACAAAACAGAAAATTGAGCAAATACAACAGTAAGAAAGAAAGAAAACAATGAAAAAGATATTACGTATTAAATAATTTTTTTAACCGACATATTAAATACATGATAGCCGATTATTATTTAAAAAAATAAACAAATATTAAGAAACGTTAAATGCATGAAATCTGTTAGTAGTAATCATGTCAGATTACAGTTACGTTATTAGTGGCATCTTTATCATTAAAATCAGTAAACTAAAATTTGTCCTTAACTAATGACTATGCCGAAAGGTACTCGAAGAAAACAAGATGCTTCATTTACGTAACGAAATGTAGTGATAAACCGGATGAAAATGAAATAATAAATTTGCTTGAGAAATTGATTATTCTATTATATTTTTTTATAACTAAATTTTGCAGTCCAGCTGTTTTATATGTCTAAGTATAACATTTAACCTTCGGGAAAAGTAACATTTATGTTTTTTTTTATTAAAGTAAAAATATATTATTATATATTAAAAAAGCTTTTATATAATTTCTATAAATAACTTATCATTTTTCTCTCCCTTTGTATATTAGTAGTGTGTTTCTTTTGTATTTGGATCAAAATGGTGTAATCAAAGTTAAATTGATTATAAAAAACCTCAATTGTTTAAAACTTAAATACAAAACCTTAGCTATAGATTCAGCTACAAACTATACACATAATTTTTTTATTAACAGCTTCCAATATTTGAAAATATTTTATGCAATTTTGAAACTTGAATACTACACAATCGAGGTGTTCACCGCTTGGTTTTAAACTGTGAAACCGTTCAAACTAGTCATTAGTTTGGTTTTACGATCAATTTTTTTCTTTAACTTTCGGTCAGTCGGTCGGTTTCAAAAATTTAAAACCGTAGTGAACGATTTGGTTAATGGTTATACCGAAAACCGACCTATAAAACCAAACAACACCGTAAGATTTTATTATATATTTTAGCTTTATTATATATTTATATTACATGTATTTAAATATCTATATTTTGTATTAGGTTTAATGATAATAAAACTATAATTATATCATACTTATAAGTTATCTTTTATCTTTCTTTTTAGAAACTGTGATTATGTAGGTGGTGAAGAAGGCTCATTTGTTCAAATATCATTCTATAACCAATAAAATATATATTGAGTTAAAATTATAAAATTTAATGGTTGCTAAAAAACTATCAGTTTTTGTTCCAACATACTATTTCATTTGTAAATTGAGTAGTTCAAAATGTTTTTATGTTTTATACCATTTTTTTTTATAAAAATCTAGCAACGCCCAAACTATGAAACAAAACTGGAACCAAACCCTTTGTAACGGTTTGGTTTCGATTTTCAATTACCAAAAACCGTGACTAGCTTTTGAATTGGTTTACGGTTTGACCCAAAAACTGTTAAACCGGACCATAAACACCCCTGATCGTAACATATATAGAGCATTATTCGTATAGCAATTGTATAATTTATTCTCATGTCATATAAAATCGAGAGTATCGGCAGATTAAAATGTTTATAGAGAATTAAAATTAGGACCCATAAATTATAGAACTAATAAAGTATTATAATATGATCTTATTATCCTTTTTTATGTCTTTTTATTTCGTTTCACAATCAATCTCCTGTAGTGTAGTTTTCTAATTAATAATTAATAATATATTTAGTTTGTTTAATTTAGTAGAGACAGTATTTGATCTTAAATTACAAAAGTTGGTATACTTATGCTATAAAAACTTTTATTTCATTAGCAAAATAACAAGAATGACTAATTTTGTTGTTAGTAATTAAATATAACAAAACTATAGTGTGTGATTTTTGTAGAATATTTAAGTATGAATAAATCTAAGCTCAACAGTGATTAAATATATGCTGAATAGAAGTTAAAAATATATTATGTTGCAAGAGATAATATGAATATTGGTTGACGAAAATTTACTGTGTAAACAATGTAACGACATGATTTACATAGTAGTTAATTTTTTTTGTTTAAATATAGAATAAAGATGAGTAAATAGTAAATGGGATATTGGATTTAAATAAGCTCAACTTTCACCAATTGACCGATAACACTTTCAACTTTCGATTTGTACACTAGTGCTCCCAACTTTCAATTTATCTGCCGATAACACTCCCTATCTAACTGAACCCTAACATAGTTAGCTGATGTCAGCTGCCACGTTATCAAAAATGTCATGTCAGCTGCCACATCATCAAAAAATATCACGTCAGCTGCCACGTCATCAAAACATGCCCCATTGGTTGCCACATCATATGCCACATCAGCAAAAAGGGTCACATCAGATGCTACATCAGCAAAAACAAACTGGGTTAGGGTTCAATTAGTTTGGGAATGTTATCGGCCAATAAGTTGAAAGTTGGGAGTGCTGGTGTACAAATCGAAAGTTGGGAATGTTATCGCCCCATAGGTGAAAGTTGGGGTTATTAAATATAATATCCCATAGTAATACTAATAGTAATATTTCTATACTAATAAATGAAAATCTTTTTTTTTTTTTTTTTTGACACGGGTCAATCTCTTGTGCCTCTTTATTTTATTTTTTAATTTCTTTTTCCTATTAAACAATAGTTAACTAAATATAATTAGATAAGGATAATAATTTTTTTATCAAACTTTGAATTAATAATCTCCATATCTTATTTTTCAATTTCTTTTTCCTATTAAACAATAGTTTAACTAAATATAATTTAGATAAGGATAATAACTTTTTTATCAAATTTTTATGTTCGTTTAAATTAGATTTAGTTAAATTATTTTTAATACTGTTACTATTTAATATTTAATATTTAATAGGATATATAAATAAGAAAATTATATTAAATCACAAACTTCATGGATCTCTCTTATTTATTTACTATTTATTTTATTTTTTTCGCTTATTAATAATCACTAATATTTCATTAGTTCTATCACATGTAATACACATGTTTTTAACCTAATAATAAATTAAAAAATAAATTAAAACTTTAATAAGCAAATAGTACATCGAATTTATCATTTAAATACATATCTTGACGACAGTACGTGTTAATCAATTACATTATATTTATTTAACTCGTGCAATATACGAGGTATTTTAAAGATATAACTATATTATTTATTATATAAAATTAAATTTATGCGATCTGTATATAATACGGAGTTCTAAGCTGGTCTATTTATATATTATAATTTTCTACTACTTTTCTCGGTATAACAAATTAAAATTAAAAAAAAAGAGTAAATTGTCATTTTAATCCCCGACGTTTGACCAAAATTGCTACTTTAGTCCAAATATTTTTTTTCTTGCCATTTTAGTCCAAATAGTTTTGTTTTATACCATTTTAGTCCCTGACTTTTGTGGGTGGTGGGGTGGGTGGTGACGGTGCAGGCAGGTGGCGGCGATGATAGAAGGTTGTGATTGGGTGGGTGGTGGGAGGTGGTGGTCGATGAAAATGGCAAAAAAAAAATGACAAAAGTCAAGGACTATACTGCAGAAAAAAAACTATTTAAACTAGAATATCAAGAAAAAGAGTTAATTGCCATTTTAATCCCTGAGATTTGTCCAAATTTGTCATTTTAGTCCAAATAATTTTTTTCTCCTCTGGGTCCCTGACTTTTCCCTTTTATTGCCATTTTGATCACATACCCTAACTCCATCCAAAAACCCCATTTTTAACCAAGGGTATTTTTGGGATTTTCATTTTAAATCTTTTCAATTGCCATTTTGATCCAATTCTAAAAAATAAAAAAAAAAATCTAAAAAATCCAAAAAATTCTAAAAAAAATTTTAAAAAATAAAAAAATATAAAAAATCAAAAAAATTCTAAAAAATCAAAAAAATTCTAAAAAATCCAAAAAATTATAAAAAATCAAAAAATCCCAAAAAATTAAAAAATCATAAAAATAAAAAATTCTAAAAATAAAAAAAATCTAAAAATCAAAAAATCAAAAAAATTCTAAAAATTCATAAAAATTCTAAAAAATCAAATAAATTCTAAAAAATAAAAAAATTAAAAAAAATAAAAATAAATAAAAAACGCAAACAAACATATATTAAAGTTTCAAATTCAAAAAATGATGATATATTCCTCGTCCAGACGAATATATTTTCAAGTTTTATCTATTTTGTTGAGTGAATGAGTGGTCACGAATATATTTTCAAGTTTTATCTATTCGGTTGCGAACTTAGATTTGAAAATTATCCGCATATCTGAATCAGCAGGTTGTTATCAGTCCATTCGATAAACTCAGAAACGACTCCATTCGCAGAATTAATTCAAGTCCGTTCGCTGAAGTCGATTCATTTATTGAAGTTGGTTTGCACTGCAGAGTTAAAGAATACTTGCAGAATCTGCATTCGCTGAAACAGTGTTCGTTTGTTGTGAATCTGCGCAAAATTAAATACTATTAATCACGAATCAGATTTGACGTCTATTTGCAGAATCTGTATAACAACGACATCCACTAGTTTTTACTTCATTTGCTATAATCCGGTTCGTACGCTTAAACAAAGTGAAATTTGTCCTCAGATAGTTTTATCCACAGAATCGAGCATTGGTTCAATTGCAGACTTTAATTAGCGCAGAAACAGTTATATTTGTTGAAAAAAAAATTTGTTCATCAACATTCATATGGATTTGCACTAAAATTCAGATCAGATTGGTATTTGGTTTGTCTATGCTATTCACTGCAGTATCATAGTCCGTTCGTCGTAACAAAACCATCCGGGAAAGGCTAACTCGCTGTTGAATCGATACGTTGCATAAATCGTTGAAGAATTTGTTAAAAACAATTTCGGTTGCAGACTCATTGCAGGGTTTTTTTTTATTTTTTAGAATTTTTTTGATTTTTTAGATTTTTTTTAGAATTTTAATGATTTTTTAGAATTTTTTTTATTTTTAGATTTTTTTAGATTTTTATGATTTTTTTGGATTTTTTATAATTTTTTTTTATTTTTTATATTTTTAGAATTTTTTTATTTTAATGATTTTTTTTAATTTTTTAGAACTTTTGGAGTTTTTATAATTTTTTTGATTTTTTAGAATGTTTTTTGATTTTGGGTGCTACTATACACCCCCCCCCCCCTCCCTCCTGATTACACCCCCCTCCTCTCACAAAAATACAGGTGGGGCCTGCGTGGGACCGGCAGTTTTCCTCTCACAAGGGGGGGTGTAATCAATAGATGGGGGGGGGGGGGGTGTATAGAATAAGCCAAATAAAACCTTTTAATTGAACTTTCATATTATATTAATTTATAATTATAATTATAATAGAAAGAAAAGCAAGAAATAGTAAAATAATGATTTTATGAATATAACGTGACAAAAATCCAAATAATATTGTTAAGCTAATTGAATTTTTATATTATAATTATAATAGAAAGAAAAGCAAGAAATACTAAATAATGATTTTATGAATATACCGTGACAAAAATCCAAATAATATTGTTAGGCAACAAGTACTCGTAAGACGACTTTAAAAACTATAAACATAATTAATGGGTAAAACTCGCACGTTACCATAGGTGTTTTAAATTTTTATTTACAATTAGAGAATTGTATCATACACATAAAATCTAAAGAAAAAAAAAACACTAAAACAATAAGGGGAGCCAAAACTTACAATTACTATTATATCATGGTACATTGCGGCATGTGAAACAACAAGAAAAATTAACATCATTGAAACTTAAAAACAAAAACATTTACGTATACCCACATTCGTCATAACGTTCGGTCCAACAATTACAATTAAGAAGAGAAACCCACGTCCAGAAAAAAAAAGTGTAGGTGTAAAAAACGAAACAAAATAATGACTTAAACATATGTCTTTTGCTAACTTCTACATAATCATGCAGAACTCAGTTCTGAACGAAACTTAGGGTGTCCGGGGCACCAGCGGTAACCCCTTTCGGTGACCCAAGTCACCTAGCGGGAACACCGCCGCCGTTGGTGCGGGGAGGGGTGCGGGGAGGGGAATCGGGGAGAAGTCACCGCGTGAAGAGGGAGGAGATGGTGGGCCCATCTGTTATTTCAACCAATCAAAACATTTTTTTTTTTTTTTTGAATAAAAAAACAAGGGGAGTTAAGAGGGGAGTGGCGCCATCAAATTGGGGTGTTAGGGGAGTTTAAGAGGGGAGTTGACGTGGCATATGCTGAGTGGTGGTGCGTAAGAGAGGGGACTCCCCTCTTAGGGGAGTGCCCCTCTCACCCTTATATCAAAATGTGTCGCAACGATATATTTACAAATTTTATAGAATATTATATTTGAAAAGTTATATAAAAAAAAGAAGCTTATAAGTGTGTCATATGTAAATGTGTGGTTAGCCAAAAAAAACATATGAAAAAAGTGTAACATTTATATAATAAGGTTGTGTCATATGTCAATGTGTGGTTAGCCAAAAAAACATATGAAAAAAGTGTAACATTTATATAATAAGGTTAAGTAAAGTGAAGATATCATCTTGCAATTTTTTTATAGCCATAATTTATAAGTTTCGCTTGAATTGCTTGCACTCTATACTTTTAACAATTACAAAAGTTGAATAGTAAAATTTACTCACAAACAAACTTTGCTTTTTAATTAATAACGAGTTTTTAGGACCCGCGCGTTACGGTGTAACTGTTAAGCCGAACAAAAATAAACGTACAAACATTGAACTATGCACGCACATTACGGAATGTTAACTCCTTAAATTGAGAGCGAGACGTAAAACATTATGGTAGAAAAGAGTAACTAAGTCAACACTAAAACAAATACCGGCACACATTATATTAACCGTGCCAAAACCGAAAGCAAAAAAATAATTTTATAAGATTTTATTACCATAAATAAATATGTTCAAATTACTTGTAGGTTGCAATGTTCGAGCAAATAAAATACATATTATACACAATTTAAGCAATTCTCGAAGTATATATACTAATTCAAAGTATTCATTGAATAATCTAGCAATTTAGTTATATTAAATACCTTATAATTTTTATATTTTCCTAGAATAAAGACCTAATCCGCTTCACACACTTCTCATTTAATTTTTTTTACATCAAGCATATGAACATAGAGCATCCACATTTGAAATAGATATTATTATTATTATTATTATTATTATTATTATTATTATTATTATTATTATTATTATTATTATTACTATTATTA